>CM038720.1:36006740-36369240 GCA_021613375.1 Megaleporinus macrocephalus
GAGAAATATCAGCCGATACCGATACATAGCCGATCGATCTTTCCATCTCCAGTATTAACCCGAAACTGACTGCTTTGGTCATATACACCAGGCTATCTGTTAATATGTCATAGTATGTTACATCCATCTTTACACAACTCTACATACTCTCAGTACTGTATCAGTCCTGTGTCTCACTTTTGTATTAATTATAAGTCTTTTGTATTTATTGCCCTCTTTTGTGTGCACTGTGTATTAGGGCTGGGGTGATGTGCTGACATAATCGATTACGAAATTAGCATAACGTGCGTCAATGCATTGCAGAGATGGCTGAAATCATGAATGTATCCAGAGCATAAGCTGCAGCTACAGACAATCACTCACGTGTATCTAAAGTTGTGGGAGTGTTTCACACAGAAACACAACAGTGTGGTACTCTGTCAGCTCTGCACAGTGGAGATGATCACAACAGTACAACTGCTATACACGAGACCTTGAAGCTCAAACATCCCGTAGAGCTTCATCAACACAGCAGCAGGACAGCACCTGTTTACAAGTTTATCTTATTTTAGCAGATTATTTTAAGATTATTAACACGTGTAACATGTTTCTTTCAGTAGAGTCTCTTAAAAAGTCACATTGCTGACCGTTTCTTAATCGTCCAGTGTAGAACCTAAGACTGTTCTAGATACCGCGGGAGCTTTAAAATACACGTAGCTGCTTCTCAAACCACTCTCTGCCAAAATATATAGTCCACAAACTGTCCAAGTTCTTGTGTGTGAGGCGTGTAGGCTACTTGTCATTTGTGCCTCTAATAGTTGAGTCAGAGAGTAGACTCTTAGTCTTTAACCATTTATAGATCACGTGTGTTTAGACTAAGTCTAGAATGGCCATGCATTTTCGCACAAAATCATCCATTGGTTAATTTCTAACACACATTAGAGTAATCTAAAATTAGTTGTTAGATCAATCGACTAATCGAAAGAAAAAAGAATCATTAGATTAATCGATTAAGAAATGAATTGGTAGGTGCAGGCCTACTGTGTATATTGTATTGTTTTGCTGATTTGGTGTTGCTCCATGTGGTTTTGGAGGAACTTCGTTGCACTTTTTTTCACTGTGTACTGGTATACATCTGAAATGACAATGAACCTCCTACTTCATGCTATCTGGGTGCGAGTTATTCACCTGGATATACAGCCAAACTTTATATACAACCATTCTGATTTGGTTTATATGGTGATTTATCTAGATAAGTTAGATCTGAATATACTTTTCTTCCATACTTCCATACTTTCATACTTCTTCCATACTAGAACACAGACACAATGTTTTATAATGAAGAGAACACAGTCAGTTATTTACCTGGATGTATTTTCGTACCACGTGTAAAATCTTTCAAATTTTCTTTTTACTGTTTTCTATTTATGATACTATATACTTTTCCAATGTCTCAGAATGTCTTAGAAAATCTAAATTATGTGATGCATATCATGTACTGTGACCTCATTAAGGTTGTTATTGATACTATATATATATATATATATATATGTAATCATTATTTGCTTTCTGACAGATATTTGCTGTGTAACTCGTGCTGCAGTTTTCTAAACATCAACACTATTCCAACTCCAGACGTGTCTGGTCTAATTGGGGGATTCAGGCTTGTATGCAGCTTTTTGATTGGATGCATAGATTCCGGAAAAACAACAGATTTTTTTTCCCATAGAAAATGAATAGGATAGAAAAGTGCACGCCAATCTACTAAATTTCTGCTTCACTGACAGATACCGTTTCACATACACTGACTCAGGGCAGACCCCCGACCACGAGTGTAGTGTTGGTTTGACTAGCACTCATTTGTTTGTTGTTTTTTTTTCATCCCTATTTTTTCCCCATAGACTCTCATTCATTTTCAGTCACACCCAAACCTCATGATTTCAATTAACCTACAGCCTCCAAACTGCCTGTACTCTTTTAAGGCAAATCCCCAACCTCTGATCCACAGACATACTGACCCGCACTCATCTATTTGTTGTTTATTCATCCTTCGTTTCTCCTATTGGATCCCATTCATTTTCAGCCAAACACATGCGTTATGGTTTCATTCACCCTGCATCCTCCAAACTGCCTGAACTCACTCAGAGCAAACCCCCAAACTCTAATCCACAGACACACTGAGCTGCACTCCTCTATTTGTTGTTTATCACTTTTCTAGTTATATTATATTGTTGCCATATTGCCAGCCTTTACTTTGATTAACTTGGCCTAGTTTAGCTAATCTAGCCTAATTTAAATATCAATTTAGAAGGTATTTAGAGAAGAGCCAGCAATGATCTGAGGGTTTCTAATTACATAAAGCGAAATCTCTGGCACCTCTGTCAGCCTTTGTGTGGAAGACTCCAACCTGGCAGCTTGCCAGCCATAAAACATCCTCAACACACCTCTAGCAACGAAACATCACGAGGCGGGATCACAGAACTTCAGGTCTTGTGTTATCGAGTAAGAAAACATCTGACTGGAAGAAGCTGGAGTGAATCTGGGCTTGCAGGCTGCCAGAGACGGAGCTGTAACGAATGAGACAAGGAGCTTCAAGCAGCTGCTCTCTGTCTGGCAGTGGCACTGACAGCTCGCAGCTTCTGCTCAGCAGACTGGCTACAGCACATCTGGGCTACATTCCTGCGCAGCCAACCGCTGTTTCGCTTGTATCTCAGAGCCCCATGCTCCAGTCCCTCCCATCCCTTTCTTTATGGATGCACACAGGCTCATATGCTGGTGTCATGTGCCATCAGAATGAAGAGAAATACAAGTTCCAGACCTAAAAGCTGCACATGAGCGTCCTTATTCATAGCTGTACATACACGATACCTGCTCCACCCCGAATCCATTCATGTATTGCTACCAAAGGCCATGACTCTTACTGTACTCTCACATTTGGAGGTGACAAGTTGGTATTGTTGCCTCTGGTTTGTCTCCTGTGGGTTTGTTTTTGAATTTACTAGTCAAGTCTAGTTGGTAAACGTACCACTAAATGTGAGCTGGTAGCTAGACTTGCTTATTTTAGTTTCTTCTAAAACTGCCACGCACTGTCACACAATGCATATAATGTAACCCAGATTTTGTGTAAACAAATATGGCCAAAGACTATAAAATACTAAAAGTACAAGGTAAAAGTAAAACTGAATAATACTAGTAGTGCAACATAACAGTGAATACTAAACATAAAGGTTAATACTAAAAGTACAGCATAAAAGAGAATACTAGAAGTTCAATGTGAAAGTGAGTACTAAAAGTTCAATGTGAAAGTGAGTACTAAAAGTTCAATGTGAAAGTGAATACTAAAAGTTCAATGTGAAAGTGAGTACTAGAAGTGTAACATAAACATGAATACAAAAAGTTCAATGTGAAAGTGAATACTAAAAGTTCAATGTGAAAGTGAGTACTAGAAGTGCAACCTAAACGTGAATACAAAAAGAACAATGTGAAAGTGAATATTAAAAGTACAATGTGAAAGTGAATACTACTGGTAAAACCTCAAAATTAATAGTCAAAGTACAACATTAAAGTGAATACAACAAGTAAAACATAAAAATGAGTACTAAAAGTTAAACAGTAATAAATAAAAGTGAGTACTAAAAGTACAACGTAAAAGTGAATAGTAAAAGTACAAGTAAAAGTGAACACTTCAAGTATAATATAATGGTGAATACTAAAAGTACAACGTGAAAGTGAATACTACAAGTAAAACATAAAAGTGAGTACTAAAAGTACAACGTAAACGTGAATACTAAAAGTACAACTTCAAAGCAATTTCTGGAAGTACAATGTGAAAGTAATTACTAAAAGTACAATGTAAAAGTGAATACTAAAAGTATAACGTAAAAGTGATTACTAAAAGTACAGTGTAAAAGTGAATACTAAAAGTACAACGTAAACGTGAATACTAAAAGTACAACTTAAAAGCGATTTCTAAAAGTACAATGTGAAAGTGATTACTAAAAGTACAATGTAAAAGTGAATACTAAAAGCACAGTGTAAATGTGAATACTAAAAGTACAGTGTGAAAGTAAATACTAAAAGTACAATGTGAAAGTGAATACTAAAAGTACAATGTAAAAGTGAATACTAAAAGTACAACTTAAAAGCGATTCTAAAAGTACAATGTGAAAGTGATTACTAAAAGTACAATGTAAAAGTGAATACTAAAAGTACAGTGTAAAAGTGAATACTAAAAGTACAGTGTAAAAGTAAATACTAAAAGTACAACAGAAATGTAAAAGTGAATACTAAAAGTAGCGCAGTACAGTCTTCTCTGTTCTCTGTTAGTGTACTAAAAACTTGTAGAAGAATCCTTTATGGTGGCATAGTCTTATATGACTTATATGATATGTTTTCTATTAAAGAGAACCACTCTTTTCTGCATTTAAATGATATATATGTTGCCATTGCCTTAAAAACACCCTGAAAAACATTTTTTAACAGTGTAGTTTTGAAACATTAACTTTATTATTACATTATGTACAAATTACTTCTTCATTTTAATACACTATGATGCAAAGGATTGGATTCCATATCATTTTGGATCCTTTCTATTGGTCTGATCTTTATAAAATGTTCAGCTGGAGTTTTTAAATGGTGTAGAAACAAAAAGAAAGCAGTGAGATCTGCACACATCCCAGTGAAAATAGATGTATTCCATCATACGAGCTTAAGTAGCGTTTTTAGCCACAACAGCTGCACCTCCCGCTTTCAATCCCATCTCTAACAAATTCCCACCTTGCTGCAAGAATCCAAATGAATCCTGGTTCTGGAACAGAAAGTCCTGGAGTGCATAATGGGGCCTCCTTTTTTCCGAGGAACAAGTGACTCCGCTCCAGCGAAACGAGGACTGGCGGAGACGCTTGGGCTTCAAGGTTCATTTCACCATAAACGTGATGAACAGTTGGTTTTTATGATTTCTCGTTCACTTTCTTCTTTTTATGATTTCTTTTGTTCCGCTACTCATTTAGTCACGCTTTAAACAAGGCGGCAGCTCGACTCCTTCCTCGCGCAGTGTTTGGTGGAGTCGGAGGCTGCAGAAATTACACTGTCAGGGCTTTAATGAGGAATGTGAGGGGTGGGGGGTGGGGGGGGTAGTTGGGGGGGGGTGATAGTCTTCTACTGCAGTTGTGATTAATTTCAGACCTTAAACACACTCAGGAGCTGCGGTATCCTTTGCTGCACAGTGCAATAGAAAAAGGCCTTCTGATTCATGCATGGTCTCCAGATTGCGCTACACTATGGTGACACACACTTGCAGGCTCCACGTTGACCACACAACAAGACAAAGACTTCTGTAATAACAAACTCCCACTGACAGCTTCCGCAGTCGATTTCATCGGAGGCAGATCATTGGCTGCCCGCTCTCCTCCGGAGCATCAATAACTCCAGTAGAGCTGCTAAAAAACACGGCTCGGAGTTCTCAGCATGCGCCGGTGGTGTTAGATAGGAGCGGGACGGAGCGGTTAAGAATTCAATCTGACTTCCGCAGACGGCCCGAGGTTCCGCTTGTCTTTTCACGCGGGGTATTTACTCGCCATTGTGTGGTGGGTTTTAAACTGTTTGTTATTTGCACAGACTCGCTGATTGTTAATACGGGACTTGTTTTCCTTTCCCTGACAGTCAGCACACAAAGTAAATGGAGTGGAACCGGGTTTAGGGTGGTGTGTGTGTGTAGTTTGTGATGGGTGGGTGGTGGCAATGTGGGGGGGGAGGGGGGGGGACAGAAGGGGGGAAAGAGGTAGAAAGAAAGTGGAAGAAGGAAAAAGGAAGGACAAGAGGGAGGGAGAAAGACTGACAGAGATTGATGGGAGGAAAGAGGAGAGAAGAGAGAGAGAGGGGTGAAGAGTGAGAGATAGAGAAAAAGGGACAAGGGGAAAACCAGGCAAGAAGGAAAGAATGAAAGAAAAAAAGAATAAAAGAAAGAGGAAGAGAGAAAGGCACAAAGAGACAGAGAGAGAAGGGGAAAATATAGAAAAAACATAAAGAGGAAAAAGAGAGAGAAAGAAAGAAAGAAAGAAAGAAAGAAAGAAAGAAAGAAAGAAAGAAAGAAAGAAAGAAAAATAGGAAGGAAAAGAAAGATAAAAGACAAGAAATGAGCAACAGAGGGTGAGAAAGGAGAAAATAAGGAGAAAAGCAGACTTCTGTAAAGACAAGAAGAGAATAAGAAAGAAAGAAAGAAAGAAAGACAGAAAGAAAGAGAAATATGAAGGAAAAGGAAAGAAAGATAAAAGACAAGAAATGAACAACATAGGATGAGAAAGAGGGAAGGAGGAAGGAGATAAGCAAACTTCTGTAAAGTCAAGAAGAGAAAGAAAGAAAGAAAGAAAGAAAGAAAGAAAGAAAGGGAAAGGAAAGAAGGATAAACAAGAAATGAAGAACAGAGGGTGAGAAAGAAGGAAGGAGGAAGGAGAGAAGCCAACTTCTGTAAAGACAAGAAGAGAATAGAAAGAAAGAAAGAAAGAAAGAAAAAAAGAAAGAAAGAAAGAAAGAAAGAAAGAAAAAAGACATGAAATGAAGAACAGAGAGTGAGAAAGAAGGAAGGAAGTAGAGAGAAGCAGACTTCTGTAAAGACAAGAAGAGAATAGAGAGTAAGAAAGAGGGAAGAAAGATAAAAGATGAGAAGTGAACAACAGAGGGTGAGAAAGAAGCCGAGAGAGAAGCAGATAGCAATAAAAAGAAGTGGAAAAAGTGTGAGGCGGAGAGTGTGAAAGAGTGAAAGAAAGACATGGATGGTATGATGCTGACAGAGTGAGTGAGAGACAGAGAGAAAAGGAATGAAGTAAATGAGAGAGAGAGGGAGAATAAGAGGAAGAAAGGAAAGGAGAGAGATGAAGAGAGAGAGTGAGAGACTGGATGAAAGGAGGAGGAGACAAAGAAAGAAAAAAGGCAGGAAGAATAAAATACAGAGAACGAGAGAAAATGACGGAAAACAACCTGGTTGAGGGATCGAAAAAAGAAAGAAGTTAAAAGATGGAGAGAAAGCATGAGCGAGAGAGAGAGAGAGAGAAAAGGAAGAAAACTGGATGAGCTGAAGAGAAAGAAACAGAGGGTGGGAATAGGCAAGAATGGAAGGAAAAAGGATAGAGAGGGAGGGAATTGGATGAGATGACTGTGAGAGACAGACAGAGAGAGAAAGAGAAACTGAGACAGAAAGATTGAGAGAAAGAGACAGAAAGCGATACAGAGGAGAGAGAGAGAGAGAGAGAGAGAGAGAGAGAGAGAGAGATGATAGAAATGATAATATACAGCTGGTTTGCCTGTATATGTGGTGCTCGCTGCAGGAGAGCGACTCTAATATCGTCTACAAGAACTATTGGAACCAAATAGGGGTCTGAATGAGGGGTCTGCAGAAAACTGTACAGCCCTACAGAAGCCCTACAAACACACATACACACACACACACACCACACACACACACTGATGATGAGCTAGAACTCTCAGATCCCTGAACTCTGAGCTCGAGTGTTTATTTGCTATTTGTTTGTTTTGTGGTGTTTGAAGAATCTTCATGATCATAGGAACATGATGATCCAGCACCTGCTAAGCCCGCACTCCTAGTTAATTCGTGGTCAATAGCGAAGCACCATCACATCACCTGCAGCAGCAGCTCAATTAGACTCGTACGTCTCTGAGAAACACCTTCATTCTTTCATGTTGTAGACTCAGACTACAGCTACTGCATTAGCGATTCTGTTTGATTGGGTCCACAGCTGCATCCACGGTGACTCTGCAGAAGCTTCCTGCTGTGAGAGTAATTGAATGTGGAGGTGATAATGAGTGACTAATACCCAGCAGAACAAACCGAGTATCCTCAGAGAGAGACGGGCAGCAGCGCTCAGGGTACGTACAAGCCCTCGTACATACGTACCGTTATCACTTCACCCTGCTCAGTAACGTGGAGCAACAACGGCTGGAGAGACGAGGTCTCCTTAAAGGGGAATTTCACCGATTCTTCAAAAGTTCTGCATACTAAACGAAGCCAAACAGAAAGAAAGAAAGAAAGAAAGAAAGAAAGAAAGAAAAATAGGAAAAGGAAAAGATAGAAGACAAGAAATGAAAAACAGAGGGTGAGAAAGGAGGAAGGAGGAAGGAGAGAAGCAAACTTCTGTAAAGACAAGAAGAGAATAGAAAGAAAGAAAGAAAAAAAGAAAGAAAGAAAGTAAGAAAGAAAAATAAGAAAAGGAAAGAAAGATAAAAGACAAGAAATGAAAAACAGAGGCTGAGAAAGGAGGAAGGAGGAGGGACAGAAGCAAACTTTTGTAAAGACAAGAAAAGAATAAAAAGAAAGAAAGGAAGAAAGAAAGAAAGAAAGAAAGAAAAATAGGAAAAGGAAAAGATAGAAGACAAGAAATGAAAAACAGAGGGTGAGAAAGGAGGAAGGAGGAGGGAGAGAAGCAAACTGCTGTAAAGTCAAGAAGAGAAAGAAAGAAAGAAGAAGAAAGAAAGAAAAGAAAGAAAGAAAGAAAGAAAGAAAGAAAGAAAGAAAGAAACAAAAATTTGAAAAAGAAAGAAAGATAAAAGACAAGAAATGAAAAACAGAGGGTGAGACAGGAGGAAGGAGGTGGGAAAAAGCAAACTTTTGTAAAGACAAGAAAAGAAAAAAAAGAAAGAAAGAAAGAAAATAAGAAAAGGTAAAGATAGAAGACAAGAAATGAAAAACAGAGGGTGAGAAAGGAGGAAGGAGGAGGCAGAGAAGCAAACTGCTGTAAAGTCAAGAAAAGAAAGAAAGAAAGAAAGAAAGAAAAAATGGAAAAGGAAAGAAAGATAAAAGGCAAGAAATGAAAAACAGAGGCTGAGAAAGGAGGAAGGAGGAGGGAAAGAAGCAAACTTTTGTAAAGACAAGAAAAGAATAAAAAGAAAGAAAGAAAGAAAGAAAGAAAGAAAGAAAGAAAGAAAAAAGTGAAAAGGAAAGAAAGATAAAAGACAAGAAATGAAAAACAGGGTGAGAACAGAGGAAGGAGGAAGGAGAGAAGCAAACTTTTGTAAAGACAAGAAGAGAGTAAAAAGAAAGAAAGACAGAAAGAAAGAAAGAAAGAAAAATAGGAAGGAAAAGGAACGAAAGATAAACAAGAAATGAAGAACAGAGGGTGAGAAAGAAGGAATGAGAAAGGAGAGAAGCAAACTTCTGTAAAGACAAGAAGAGAATAGAAAGAAAGAAAGAAAGAAAAGAAAAATGGGCATTTGTACCTCAATTTAAAAAAATATAGGAAGAAAGATAAAAGACAAGAAATGAGGAACAGAGAGTAAGAAAGAAGGAAGTAGAGAGAAGCAGACTTCTGTAAAGCAGACTTCTGCACACAGTCCCTACTACTACTGAGTATTCAGATATACTAGCCGCGCTCGCCTACTGATTTACTACTGAGTATTCAGACATACTAGTCGCGCTCACCTACTGATTTCACTACTGAGTATTCAGACGTACTAGTCGCGCTCACCTACTGATTTCATTAATGAGTATTCAGACGTACTAGCCGCGCTCGCCTACTGATTTACTACTGAGTATTCAGACATACTAGCCACACTCGCTTACTGATTTACTACTGAGTATTCAGACGTACTAGTCGCGCTCACCTACTGATTTCATTAATGAGTATTCAGACGTACTAGTCGCGCTCACCTACTGATTTACTACTGAGTATTCAGACGTACTAGCCGCGCTCGCCTACTGATTTACTACTGAGTATTCAGACATACTAGCCGCGTTCGCCTACTGACTTACTACTGAGTATTCAGACATACTAGCCGCGCTCACGTACTGATTTACTACTGAGTATTCAGACATACTAGCCGCGCTCGCCTACTGATTTCACTACTGAGTATTCAGACATACTAGTTGCGCTCGCCTACTGATTTCACTACTGAGTATTCAGACATACTAGCCGTGCTCGCCTACTGATTTCACTACTGAGTATTCAGATATACTAACCACACTCACCTACTGATTTCACTACTGAGTATTCAGATATACTAAGCACACTCACCTACTAATTTCACTACTGAGTATTCAGACATACTAGCCGCGCTCGCCTACTGATTTCACTACTGAGTATTCAGACATACTAGCCATGCTCGCCTACTGATTTACTACTGAGTATTCAGACATACTAGCCGCGTTCGCCTACTGATTTCACTACTGAGTATTCAGACATACTAGCCGTGCTCGCCTACTGATTTCACTACTGAGTATTCAGATATACTAAGCACACTCACCTACTAATTTCACTACTGAGTATTCAGACATACTAGCCGCGCTCGCCTACTGATTTCACTACTGAGTATTCAGACATACTAGCCGTGCTCGCCTACTGATTTCACTACTGAGTATTCAGATATACTAACCACACTCACCTACTGATTTCACTACTGAGTATTCAGATATACTAAGCACACTCACCTACTAATTTCACTACTGAGTATTCAGACATACTAGCCGCGCTCGCCTACTGATTTCACTACTGAGTATTCAGATATACTAAGCACACTCACCTACTAATTTCACTACTGAGTATTCAGACATACTAGCCGCGCTCGCCTACTGATTTCACTACTGAGTATTCAGACATACTAGCCGCGCTCGCCTACTGATTTCACTACTGAGTATTCAGACATACTAGCCGCGCTCACCTACTGATTTACTTCTGAGTATTCAGACATACAAGCCGCGCTCGCCTACTGATTTACTACTGAGTATTCAGACATACAAGCCGCGCTCGCCTAATGATTTACTTCTGAGTATTCAGACATACTAGCCGCGCTCGCCTACTGATTTCACTACTAAGTTTTCAGACATACTAGCCGCGCTCGCCTACTGATTTCACTACTGAGTATTCAGACATTCTGGCCGCGCTCGCCTACTGATTTCACTACTGAGTATTCAGACATACTAGCCGCGCTCGCCTACTGATTTCACTACTGAGTTTTCAGACATACTAGCCGCGCCCGCCTACTGATTTACTACTGAGTATTCAGACATACTGGCCACGCTCGCCTACTGATTTACTACTGAGTATTCAGACATACTAGCCGCGCTCGCCTACTGATTTCACTACTGAGTATTCAGACATACTAGCCGCGCTCGCCTACTGATTTCACTACTGAGTATTCAGACATACTAGCCGCGCTCGCCTACTGATTTCGCTACTGAGTATTCAGACATACTAGCCGCGCTCGCCTACTGATTTCACTACTAAGTTTTCAGACGTACTAGCCGCGCTCGCCTACTGATTTCACTACTGAGTATTCAGACATACTAGCCGCGCTCGCCTACTGATTTCACTACTGAGTATTCAGACATACTAGCAACGCTCACCTACTGATTTCACTACTGAGTAGCTACTTAGACAGGGAGCTGTCTAAGTAGTGCACTGTCTACGTAGGCGGCTGTTTAAGTGCTCCTGTTTTGTAAGTGGAGCAGATGAAGCGAGCATGATAGGCACACCACTAACGTCAGCAAATCCATAGTCATGGTTGTGCGCTTTCTATTATATGCTAGATTTCCTAAAATCCTCCCAACTGCTCCTCCTGTCACCATCCCCTATTGTATGTTTTCACTACTGTGTGTGTGTGTGTTCTGTGTGTGTGTGTGACTGCACTGATGAGTTAAATGAAAAGGTCATCTCCCTCTGTGTACAAACACAAATGGCAAATAGTTCTAAATTCTAATTCTAATTCTTTTCAATTGCGAGGAAGGTTAATCGATGCCCATGAGCAGAGTACCACTTCACGTAGATGTTACCACGAACATCAGTTTGTTATTTGACTTTTCGGTTCACACGTTTATGTTTTAAACAGTTTATAAAAGAAGGCAGACTCAGGAAAATTAATTCCCATGCACCCATTAGAAAAGGAGTCTGAGGCCACGTCCTGCATGTCATGAACGATTTTTAAGGCAAGGCTATTTGTGTAGCACCTTTCATACACAGTGGCAACTCAAAGTGCTTTACATAAATAAAGAAATCAGCGGCTGAGGAAGCGCTCCGTGCCTTCTTAAAATCAGGTCTAAATAAGGTTTCTCAGTAGACAGCATGTTTAAGGTATGTAAGAATTGGGACAGTCTACATGTCAGGAGCGCATACTATGATGTAAAATGCTGCCTATGTAGGAGCTCACTAGGTTTTGAGACACACCCTATGAGTCAGATTTCACTATAATCACATTACATATATATAAAAATAGACCAAAGACATGTAGGTTCACTGGTTATTTTGAATATTGGGTAAAAAGGTTATATTTGAATAATAGATATTGTGATTCTTCATGATTAACTTTGATTAAGCCTTTCATGCATAAATTATTACAAATAGTTTTCGGATTTAAAAAAAATCTTGCTCAGATCTGCATAAAAATCAAATGGAATTTAATTTTACATAAAAATCTGTTTCATTAAAAAAAAATTGTACTGTCCACATATTTTAAAAAATCAGAAGAATATGATTTTTTAAAGTGTTTCCAATAATGTGTTTCAATCTTTCCTCAAATCTTTTATGAACTTTTAAATGTGTTCTATTGTAAAACTGACATTTTATACAATCAAATGCTGAACTTTAAGATTCTTGTTTGTAACTTTTACATAAAAAATGCAAAATATTAGAAAATTTTCAGGTTTTTATAAAATAAAATAAAAAAAAATTGGTTCTGTTTATAGCATGCTGAAAGCACAATTAATATAAACATTAATAAATCTGTTCAGGCTGGATTTTTTTCTGTAAATCCTGTGATAGATATAGGCAGCCAGCGGTAACAAGATATGATTGTTACAGTACCCTTATTTCTTGCTGTGAAATTCCTCAAAATAGTTTGGACAGAGGGAAACTTGACATTGGACACAGATGTCACTGTGCATAACTATAAATTTATATAAATGTATTACTATTATACTTCTACACAACATATAAAACAAATATGACATACAAACGGTGCATTTTTTTATTTATAGCCTTTGTTGCATGATATCCATATATGTGGACAGTTAGTTGTTGAGCCATAAAAACATCTAAAATAAGGGAAAAGATGTTTAATATATTAAATCATGTTCATTGGAGTCTGTTTGAGACACAAATATTTTTTTTTTTCTGATTTAACCTTTTTTGGTAGAAACTTTGAACAGATATACCAGAGACATTCTCTGCATTCTTAGTATTGCCAGTCATCCTAGATTCTAAGCCTCAGCACTCAAGAGTACAATAGAATCCAGGAGAATGGATTTTGTTACACTGGAGCAGTGAGACTTGTGATTCTGCCATCTAGTTGTTTGGGGGGTGAAATGCATTTCATATGTTTTAAATTGAACTAGTATTAACTGTCCACAAGCGTAAAACTGTATTTACATTATCATAGTGTGATAAACAAAGTTCAGTACATAGAACTGCACATACAGTGAATCTCAGACACTGTTTTTCAAATACAAAACCTGCATTTGCAAGAGAGAACGGGTCAATTCCAAAACAAACAACTCAAAGTGCTTAACATAAACAAAGAAATTAGTTAAAAAGAAAATTAAACATAAAAATGAAGAATGAGGTGGACTATGTACTGAGGTCCATTATTCTGGCTTATGTTTTTCTTTTAGTCCTGAAGCATAAACTTCATCTCCTATTTAGACCACTTATTGGCTCCTGCCATGATGAATGCTATAAACGCAAATGCACATCCACAGGAACTTGCACAGAAATTTACTTTCCTACTGGGAATGTCAGGGGGGCAGAGATAAACCAGCCTTGTAATCAGAATGTCGCCGGTTTGAACCCCTGAACCAACAAAACACAGCTGAAGTGCCCTTGAGCAGGACACGTAACCCCCAGCCACTCTCCAGGTGCTGTTGATTGGGCTGCCCACCACTCCAGGCGTATGTGTGTTCATTACTGTGTGTGTGTATGTGGGTATTTTATTGCATGGATAAATTCTGTGTGCAAACACAAGTGACAAATAAGTCCTGTAATCAGATACAGATCATATTCAGGCAATCAGATCAGATTCAGGTGTTTATTGATCTTCTATTTAATTAATAATTCACAGGATTAGTCACCTCGTCTAATTGGATAGAAACTGCATTTGAAATGACCTCAATCTGACTGGTCTATTCCGACTGTGCTGTGTACATGGACGCATTATATTCCGATTGAGCCAGTGGTCTAGTTATTAATGGATTATCACCCTGCATGTATGATTCATGGCGCTACAGTAGCTGGAAATAACTTTAGTTTTATTAAGACAAGCGTCAATGGTATGCTCATATCTGGGCTTCAGCCTGAAGCTATAGATTCATTGGAAGAGTCAAACTAGGAAAATGCTCATACACACACACACACACACACCCACACACACACACACACACACACACACACACACAAAATAAGTGTAAGTGTTAAACATTTATCACATAACATGGTGTTAAAATATTTAGCTTAAACCCAAGTTTACATCTCAGTGACTGAATTATGCAGAAATTTTGAAAAATGTATGGAATTCCCCTTTAACAGTGCGATGTGCTCAGCAGCCGGGCATTGAACCAACACACAGAACACACGACACACATCAGCTCTGCTCACTCAGAGTCAGCTGTGTACTATTCATTGACACCCCTAAAATACACTTCTCTCACACTTAGACACACACACACACACACACACACACACACAAACACTCTCCACTCTGCAAGTCCATCATCCTGCCACACCACACATCCCCTCCCGCCCCCCGTCAATGATTAATGCTTCTGCTCTATTATGATGGATTAACACTTCATTGTGTATATGTGTGTGTGTATGTGTATGAGAGCGAGACAGAGAGAAGGAGAGCACACGAGAGAGAGAGAGAGGACGAAGATTAATGGACAGAGAAAGCAAAGATGTGAGAGAATGTGAGAGAGAAAAGAAAGAAGGAGGAAGATGCCCCTTCAATTTAACTCTTATTAATAATGCATAGAGCTCCACTGTGCTCAATTTTGCCTTTGTTTCACTGTCCACACACACACACACACACACACACACACACACACACATACACACACACACAGAGCCAAAAAAAGAGTCACTTTGGTTCTGCAAATGAGTTCGTATTGTCTCACAAGAGCAGCGCACAAGTGTGGTCAGATGTTTGAATCTGTACGTTGACCTAGTTTTAGGAAAACAAAAACAATTGTTTACGTGTTGCTGCTGCTGCAAGTCGCAATGCAATATCAGCACTTTTCTCCTAAACGGTTTCCCAGTGCGCTTATTATCACAGCTTTCTTCCACTTTCTACCCACTGACAGTGAGAGAGAGATATAGATTACTGTATGATTATTGGGAATTGTGGCGGATGAATCGAAACAAAAGACAACAAATTAGGGAGACCATAGTTCCACTCTATTCAGAAATTCAGAATAAAAAGAAACTATTAGAAAAAAATCTGCGTTCTACATAGGCAGTAACTACAATTTCATATATATATATATATATATATATATATATATATATATATATATATATATATATATATATATATATATATATATGAAATTGTAATTGCAAATGTAATGCTTGATGGACAAACCAGACCTCCACAGATCTAATAGTTAAAATGGTTTTAATATGAAGCAGTCTGCTGTGAGCAATAACACAATCACAAAGGCGACCATGCGGGACACTGGCTAGACGAGGGCAACAGCAGAAGACAAGCAAGAAACAAAACCCAACAATCTAACAAAAGGGGAACCAGTGAAAAAAGGAATAACCAAAAACAGAAAACAATGCAAACACAATATGGCAATGATACAAAGGAACGCTCAATATGCAACAGAAAGGGCTGGCAATACTTCACTAGTATAGTATGTATATATATATATATATATATATATATATATATATATATATATATATATATATATATATATATATATATATATATATATATATAAACAGGGTGATTAGAAACAGGTGAAACCCATTAGTACTCCTTGACTGGAGGGTTGTAAGCATTAGAAATGAACCGATATGGGTTTTTCTATAGCCGATGCCGATGCACAACATTTCTGCACTTAACATCATCTTGAACACTGACTTAACCAGAAAAAAAACAAGTATTTTTATCTGCCCCCAAAAAATACAGTATGACCATGGGTGCGTCCGAAATCGCTTCCATACTGAACAGCATAAAAGCAGTACGAGAGAATAACTCTCCGACTACGCAGTATCCGTCGAGCTGTACAAGAAAAGTCCCTGGATGACGTACTGCACCAGCCATGATTCCATCAGAGCAGCGGGGGAATTCAAAGCGGAGGAAAAAGCGGTATGTCGGCTGCGTGTATGTAGCTACGGCTAGTGAACTGCCGCTACAGAAGTTAGCGCTACTTCTGAGGTAAACAATGATTCAATTCCTCCTTCTCAGAGTTACAGCTGACACTGTGTACTGAGTACATATTCAGACAAACACACAGAACAGTGTCACAAACAGGATCTAAATCCATCAGTAAACGGGCTTTTAAATGAATAGCGGTGGTGGACTGATGTCTTGCATCACAGGAAGTTGGTGAGATGGTGGACGTAGTGCGTGGACACTAAACACTCGCACACTGAAGAAGTGTACTGCTTTAGCAGGCAGGCAGTGTGCACTAGCTCCAACTTAGTACATACTGTTATAAGTACGCAATTTCGGACGCACCCCCATAGGACTGCTGAAGGAATCTCTTTATACCAGAGAAAATATAGAAAAATGTATTGAAAAAAAATTCCACACAGCCGACATGTTTGCTGTAGTTACAGAGAGTGCCTCACTCGGTTAGGTTTTTATCGTGTTGTAGTAAAATTGCAGTTCTTTAAGGAGGATGAGGCACTCGGAGAGAGAGAGAGAGAGAGAGAGAGAGAGAGAGAGAGAGAGAGAGCAGCGTGCACAACATGATAGACAGAGAGACGCTGATATGCTGTAGTGATTAACACAGCGGCTCTGTTCTGTTCTCTTTACTCTTTCTTTAGTTACATTTGGCTGGAATACTGGAAGAGGAATAGTATCTGGGTGACTCTGGCTGCTCCAATGACACTCACTGTGTAACAGTAACGTGCTAATGTGTATATTACACTAGAGCAGTTAGCTTTAGCCCCCGAGCTAAGGAGTAAAACATCCGCTCTGGTTCACGTATACAGCCAGAACTAGAAAAAACTGACCAAGTCATCAAAAACGTCCTTGTTCATATAAATTATTCATCATTTTCACTTATTTGGCCGAACAGTTCCAAAAGTTTTAATTTGGCGTCCTTCACATGCGGCAGTAGCACGTTCCACCACACCAATAACACGGGGCTGCCCGCGGATGTGCCTGATTTTAAATTGGCACTACCAAACACGGATAACGACCGCTGAGGATATATTAAAAAACAGAAAATATCGTCCGACCTCTAGTAAGCATGTGGTGTTGACCATAGATATACATGCATAGATGACGCATTGTCTGTGGTTCTCTATCTAAGGTGATGCGTCTGCACATCTGCCACGTTGGTGTGGCCATGATCCGCTTAAGAACAAACACATGTACTGAGACGTGATGAGTTCTCATGATTAAACTCGACCAATTTTCACCAGAGTTGCTCTGTTATAATCTTCAGATGTAGATGAATTGAGCTGGGCTTTTATTTCTGTTCTATAACTGATCTCTCAGTTGGCCGGAGCAGCAGGGCACATTAAAGAGAGAGTTTAACGTAGAGATCTGGCTTAATTTTAACGTTCTATTCGGCAGCTTCTTGTTCAAATTGTTCTGTTCCACCTTTAATGGAGTGGAAGTTGCATTCCGGTGTTGTGCCGAATTCAGCACCCCCACCAGAAAAAGCACCCCCTCTCGGGAGCACGCACACATCGTCTTCTTGGCTTTAACTTTACTTTAAATGGAAATACCCAAGATACTGTTCTAAGCTACACTGACTCGTAAGAAATAATGAAAAAATACCACCTGCACCACCTCCCGAGAGAGGGTGCTTTTCCTGGCGGGGGTGTTGAATTCAGCACAATACTGGCACCTGAGACTACAGTGGAACTTTGGAACTAGAAGCTGGCGACTAGGAAACTGAACGTCAGCTTTATATGCTCAGCATGCTCACTTAACATTCTGCTGGTTACCGAGATCTAACAAATGTGAAAATGTTTTATTGTAGATCTTAAGTAACAGCGATCATTAAAAGTAATTGCGATCAGGCTATTATGTAATACTTTTTTTCAACCCCACTTCTATAGTTGTATATAGCAGAGAGACTATCAGTGCTGGATGAACTTTCTGTGAAGGGTAGTGCTGCACCGCCAGCTGCCAGCAGGGGGGCTGGTCGTCTTAGGGGGAGAAATGGTGGAATTGGGTGCAAAAACTCAAATTTCCAGAATCCCTGGCGGTGATCAGCCCCAACCTGCCTCACCTGTGCAGCACACTATAAAACCCAGCTTGGAGTGTTGCTCACTTTCACACTTTTGAGAAGGAGTGATCGGTAACAGCGGGTATTGAGAAAACCAAACCAAACCAAAAGATGTGAAGTAAGAAAAGAAAGTGAAAAGTTAAAAACCAAAAATGAAAAGAAGAGTAAGCCAGAAAAAAGAGAGGGCTGAGCAGTCTGTTTTGAGTTAAAGTTGTTTTGAGTTCTGTTTATTTTGAGTTATTAACACTAAGAAAGTCAGCTTTTGTTTCTACACGCCGAGACTGGCATTTCCTTTGTTTGGTTTCCCGCCTTTTGTCTTTACACACCACTTTAGCTGTAATTTCCCACCTGTTTTCTATCCTCCACTGGAGTAGAGGTAGGGCGTTGGTCTGCAGATCCCAGGGTCGGGAATTCAATTCCCTTAGAGCTCCCTCTTCACCACAGTCCCATAAACAGTCTATACTATTTACTATTATTGATAATTAATTGTTAGTTAATAAAGTAAAGCTACAAACATGTATACAAAATTACAATTTATATAATAAATAAAATGATGCTTCCTGTTTTACTCTGCACTTGGATCTACCACCCTCCCCAACCATAACACTTTCTGTAAATGAAAAACATACTATGGGTGTGTCTCAAAACTTAGTGAGTGTCTAAGTAGGCTGTCTAAGTAGGCAGCTGTTTGAGTAGCAGTGTTCTCTCCTCATCTCTCCTCTACATTTTAAAACAACTTCACTGCTCGTAGATTTGCCTGCGTTGCATCATGGGATTGCCTTAGTGGCTGAGGAAGTGTTTGATGCTTTCTTAAAATCAGGTGATAATAAGGTACCACATTCTATTATGTGTGGTATCACCTCCCTAAAGCTTCCATGAGACCTGAAACTACACAAAAGGTTACATGAAAACATTGCACAATACTGATTAGATGGAAAGAACTGCTACTATCACTATAAAGATGTGTGTGTAATAGCTGTGACTGGACAGACCTGCACAGATCTAAAAGGTAGAGTGGTTTTATTTTCAGGCAGTGAGGTTAACAAAGACTGTCGTTAACCAGAGTAAAGATATCAGAGCAGCCATGACCATAAGAGGCAGAGACAAAAACCAAAGTAATGTTGTCTTCTGTGAGAATCGTTGGTTTGGCCCTCCTCACCAAAGTAATCTGACATTTTGTGTACAAACTCATTGCTTATACACAGAAAAACCACACCTGCCAAAGTGTGACTGACACAGGAATCCACAATTCCAGAAATACACAAATATGCCTGCGGGGGTGTCTGTGAGAAACCTTACATAGCGGAGATGAACCATTTGGTAGATACATCAAACAGAGAACACCATGACATAAAGAAACATATGCAAACGAGATGAACACAATAGGTAAAAAGAACCAAAAACAGGTGGTCTCGCAGATGGGTGGCCTTGAGAACAGTGTCAGCTTCTACATTACAAGAGAAACAGAAAACTATATAGAAATATAACACTAATCTGAAAATAGAGGGCCATCCACCACTAACAAGCCAACTAGTCTAAAACCAGGACTAACAAACCACTCACCAGGTACAAAGAGAGAACCTAAAATGGAAACAAAGCAAAGATCATACACATCCATACCGACAGGAACAGAGGGGGAACCCTGACTACAGTGCAACCAACAAAGAACTAAACAAAAAAATACATATAACATTGCTATAAAGAAAAATGTAGTATCTCCAAACTAGTAACTTCACAACTTTTCAGTATAAGTTAATGTAAGGTGGTAGGGATTTTTGGAGCATTGCTATTGGTCAATACAACTTTAACAGGCTATGAAGAGCAGCTGTTGTGTTCAAATAACTTATAAAAAAACTGAAAATTAACCAAAATGCAAATACATGTTTATCTTTGGACAGTGATTATGTATACGAACAGGTATTACAAACAGGTGCAGAGAACGAGACCAGGGAGGCAGTTAGTGATTGGACGATGGGGAACATGTGGTCATGATGTTATGAGGAGGTGCATTATGGGAAGTGTAGTTTTAAGGCAGAAGGAGAACCTGGAAGTGTGACAATATGCTAACTCTAGGTCAAAACAGTTGGTTGGGGAAGTAAATCACTAACACTACAAAACTATACACATTGGTGTGATTTGGGATTACGAAGGTGGGCTTATTAACCAGGGGTTAACCAGGAGCAGCATGCCTGATAGAGTGCTGTCTGTTTCTGGGCTGAAAGTTCAGTTTCCCCTTGTACTTTCCAGTTGGTGAAGATATTGGGGTTTTCAGAGTAACACAGTAGTATATCAGTAGTAGTAAAAGTCCAGCATCCCATTACAGCTTCAGCAGCATAATTAGCCATTGTTAACAGTTTTAATAGATATTTATTGTAAAGAATATGCTGCAAACACATGGCGTGAACTTGTAACGCCACTCAGCTGATAACATTCATTGCTAATAATCTTTTTTTGATCAACTCCTGTTATGTCGATTAGTCGTTGCAGCCTGTTTATGATTACATTATTATTTCAGTCATACATTTTCATTACCGACTCTGCATGTGACTCACAATTGCTTTCTTCTTCCTTATTGCAATCGTCCTCAGCTTTGTGTGGTTCCCTGTGGCGGTGCAACTGTACAACTATTTGTTATGCCAATAAAGTCGCATGAATTCATTTGCGTTCGGCGGCGTCGCAAGCTAGCCGGGCGCGGTGTCTGTGTTCGCGGTGAGCGCTGGCGTTTAAGAGAGGTTAATGAAGGAGTGTGCTCTCGCTGAGGCAGTGCAGGAAAGGCTCCGGCATCCTAATTTCCCAAGACGCCGAGGCCGTGTTTCTCACTTGGGCTGTTTTCAGAAGAGGAGAAAACTGCTAATGGCTCTCTTTGGTTTTATTAGCCGTGTAAATGTATACCTAGCCACAGAGACCGAGTGTGTGCAGGCCGTGGCAATGTATTCACGGGGTGAGGGTGGGAGGGGGGGGGTGTGGATTTGACTGTGTGTGTGTGTGTGTGTTTCAGAAGCACGAACAGCAGGCTGTTGAGTGTGTTGCATCCCACTGGGACAAAAAGCATCCCTCTCTGCTAGCCATGCTCATTAGGAGCTCAAACTGTAAGCTAATGCTAACTCTCTCTCTATCTCTCACACACACACACACACACACTCTATGTAAATCTTTTTCAGACATGCCCCACGTTAAATTTCAGTCTCCAGTCCATTCACTCTCTTCATCTCCTCCTCATCTAGCCTTCTCCGCTCCGCTAAGTGAGTGATGGAGGACCGTCCTCATCATTATTCCACATCATAACTCTCCAAATGTCAAACCGGCCGCTGTAGCGTGTAGACGATGTTCGGAATTCGAATGTGTTTACAGTACAGGGCTATCCCCTCTGCTAATGAGTCCACTAGCACGCTCGCAGCACGGCTATCCTAATTAGCAAGGAAGAAGAAGAAGGAAAAAAATACAAACACTGCCTGATGCTGGAATAATGTGTTGTCTCTGTAGCTGCTCGGGAAAAGCATAATTTCAATCAGGTCTCATAGTATTGTTAGATTACGGTCATCTGTATAACACGGTACTCATTAAAAACAATGCTAAGCAAGTGAGCCTAATGAGTCGGAATGAAGGAGCTTCTCCAGAATCTGTACTTTACTCAAGTACTTCCATTGTTGGAGCTGTTCCAACCGCGACAGAGTGCTGGGTTTGCAGGTGACCAGCTGGTGGACGCTGGCTTTTTCCAGCAGGATTATTTTCACTCCACTGCATATCAAAGAAAATGAAAAAAAAAACAAAAACTCTAAATACTTTCTGCACCATGTGGTGATACCTAAACAGCTTTTACCAACACATGGTGCAGAAAGCACCTTGCAGACCTTTGCCTTCACTCACGTTACCTTCAAAATCCTGTTTCCACCAGAATACTTTCTGCACCTCATGCGCTATTCCAAAGCGGAAAGAAAACTGGATTGGTTAAAATGGCCCAGAGAATATGATGCACTATCAAATCTTAGCTTACTGTACCTTCAATAGACTGACCTGTTTGACCTGTCACTCCTATAAAGAAGCCAGAAATCCAGCCATAGCTGTACAGCTACAACTTTAAGTCAAGGTGAATCAGAAATCCTGCTGTTTCTAAGTGAAACACTATCAGTGAGGGTCGCTGAACTAACCAATCAGTTCACTTGATGATGGCAGGGGATGGTGAGAGTAGAACTTGGAACGTATTGGTTAACATAACACTTTCTATGAATACTATGGCTATAGTGCTTGGTGGTCTACAGTAGGGCTGAAACGATTCCTCGAGTAACTCGATTACAAAAAATCATTGAAGCCTTGAAGATTCGTTTAATTAATACAACCATATACAGCGCACTGTTTCACACGGATGACTTTTACTGTTGCACAGCGCGCTTACGTTGTTGCCAGGTGACACAAAGAAGGCATGGTTTCATGGTGAAGATTGCAAAATAGAGAAAGAGGGAGAGAATGAGGAGAGGCGAACAGAAGAGACGGGTCAGGGAAAACTATACAGTGTTCAGAGTCTACATTAAAACCGAACTAGGCGAGGAGCCGTTACTGAGAGTAAACCTGAAGAAAGACGAGACTGAAGTTAGCTTCTTATGTGAATTCCGCCGTTCCATCTTAAATGACGCAGCAGTTACAGGCGTCAGACTTTAACTTCTATATCATTTAAGGTGGAACGAGGATTCAAATAAGAAGCTACCTTCAGAAAGCAAGCAACTGAGCTTTCCCAGTAAACTGTAAGTCTGAGTTTTACGATAAGCCCTAGCCGAGCACCACATCAGTGTTTTAGCATCTGAGCAGAAACAATCAGTGTATACGTCCAGTCCACAGAGCGGAGCAACACACAGTAACCATAACATTTAGCTTAATTCAGTGTGATGGAGAGTTGAGATGAAGGCTAGTAAAGCGTGTAGGTTAGTTATGGTTATATGTAATGACTAGTTAAGAAAGTAAGTCAGTGTGATGGTGAGTTGAGATAAAGGCTAGTAAAGCGTGTATGTTAGTTATGGTTATACGTAATGACTAGTTAAGAAAGTAAGTCAGTGTGATGGTGAGTTGAGATGAAGACTAGTAAAGCGTGTATGTTAGTTATGGTTATATGTAATGACTAGTTAAGAAAGTAAGTCAGTGTGATGGTGAGTTGAGATGAAGACTAGTAAAGCGTGTATGTTAGTTATGGTTATATGTAATGACTAGTTAAGAAAGTAAGTCAGTGTGATTGTAAGTTATGTCTGTAAATGAGTTTTATTCACATTATCGTTTTGATCATAGTTACAAACACACTCACAACAACATGCACCCTTTCCTTCATAGTGATGCATAAAATTAATTAAATTAAATGTCAGGTGGTGTTTGTAGCAATTTGAAGCCTAAAATGCACCAAATTCAATACAGCGAGAATATTCAGTTTAGTTTATTTACAGTAAGTGGGTCAGCAAGTGTCGGACAAGCTTCAGCATAGTAACTGACTGTACAGTAGCCAGTCTTCTGAACTTGTAGTATGATGTATAGGTGTAGTAATAAATTTCAATTATAGTAATTATTAAAATGTTTTCTTTAAAACTGTACTACAATTTAATCAATGAAATGTTAAACCTGTATTTTATGTTTACTATTGCTTTTAATATAGAAAAAAAAATAAAAATAAAATATATATATCCGATTACTTGATTAATCGATGGAATAATCAATAGCTGCAGCCCTAGTCTACAGGTTTATCTGGTATGCCGGTTTTAATTTCCCCTCCAGTATGAATTATTCATATGCCGCCCTACCGTAGCATAGTTGAAAAGCAGCTGTAACGTGTCCACTGGCAGCAAATGATATAAAATTTGTTTGCCATTAGAAGCGCTGCAGAACACTGTGTGGAATGGCACCAGGGTACAACTCACTAGCTAGCCAGATAACAGCTGGGAGAAGCTCTGTCGCTATTGTAGATTAAGAACAGAGAACAGATGGCGGATAAAGAAAGTGAGACTGGAGATGTAAAAGAAGGATTCTGTGAAGGGTCAGACATCACTTGAGGAGGTTTTTTCTCGAGGCGCTGCATATGACTGGAAAAGAAAGCGGTGGAGCGACATTCTGAGCGCAGTAACAATCCACCTATGCAAGGACATGGTCCCACTACCGACAGTGGAGAGAGATGGATTTAGATCAGTGATTACAGTGCTGGATTGGAGGTAGCACGTCTTACTGGGGCAAAACTACTTCAGTCAAACTGTTATCCCAACGTTATACCAACAACAGCAAGCTATGTACAGTCACCCACTTTACAACAACTGCAGGCCTGTGGTCAAGTCACACAATAGACCCATACTTCAGCATAATGGTGCACTTCATCAGTGAGGACTAGGAGTTGCGCAACCACTGTTTGCAAACGTCGTATTTCCCAGACAACCACACAGGAGAACCAACTGCATAACAAGCAAACCCTATAGTAATATAGCTTTAATTGTGTATATATATAATATTAAAAAATATGTGTATATACCGTGAAGCCACCAAAATCTTTGACCAGTCATAATACACTATACTGCATGCTTAAGGCATCATAAACGAGGCTAGAAATATTAAAAAAAAGGAATTGCATAGCATAATTGTTAACATAATGCATATATATAATATCGATCAGTCATAACATTTTAAAACCACTTTACACACAAAGTCTGTTTTATCTGCTTCATCTACAACACAGCCGCACTGTAGTCCATCTGTTTCTCTGTATACTTTGTTTGCCACCTTTTGACATTGTTCTCCAGTGATCAGCCACCACCACAGAGCAGATATTATTTGGGTGGTGGGTCATTCTCAGCACTGTAGTGACACTGACATGGCAATGTGTGTTGTACTGATACAAGTGGATCATACACAGCAGTGCTGCTGGAGCGTTTAAACACTATGTCCACTCACTGTCCACTCTATTAGACACTCCTACTACTTGCTGGTCCAATGAGTAGATGTAAAGTCAGAGACAGTAGCTCACCTGTTACTTTACAGTTTTTGTACTCTAGTCCTTCATCAGTGGTCATAGGATGCTGCCCACAGGACACTCGGCGCTGAATGTTGCTGGTTGTTTGACTATTTTCAGTCCAGCTGTGTCTGATCCACTCATACCACCTCCCTAATAATACCTGCTCTGTGGTGGTCCTGACAATTAAAGAACACGGTGAATGGGGATAAACAATGTATGCAGTGAATCAGATCAACTACAGTCTGTAAATATAAAGCAGTGGGTTTAATGTTATGGTGATTGGTATATATTTATATACTGGTATATACTTAAGGCGGCATGGTAGTGTAGTGGTTAGTACAGTGGTGTAGTAGTTAGGACGGTGGGGTAGTGGTTAGGATGGTGGTGTAGTGGTCACAGCAAGACGATCCAGGTTTGATTCCGGTCCAGGCCGTTCTGTGTGGAGTGTGTATGTTCTCCCTGTGCTTGAGTGGGTTTCCTCCGGGTGCACCGGTTTCCTCCTACAGTCCAAACACATGTATAATAGGTTGCTTGGTCACTCTAATTTGCCTGTTGGTGTGAGTGCATGCGTGAGTGACAATAAACTGGGCTGGGCTAAGAACACTGACGCCCTCTACAAGAAGGGCCAAAGTCGTCTCTATTTTCTGAGGCGTCTGAGGTCCTTCAACATCTGCAGGACTATGCTGAGGATCTTTTATGAGTCTGTAGTGGCCAGTGCCATCCTATACGCTGTTGCATGCTGGGGCAGCAGGCTGAGGGTAGCAGACGCCAACAGACTTGATAAACTGATCCGCAGAGCCAGTGATGTTGTGGGTGTGGAGCTGGACTCACTGACGGCAGTGTCTGAGAGGAGGACGCTGTCCAAGCTGCAGGCCATCATGGATAATGGCTCCCACCCTCTTTATCACACAGTGATGAGACGCAGAAGCACATTCAGTGCAAGACTCATTCAGCCAACATGCACTACAGAACGCCACAGGAGGTCATTCCTACCATTCCTACCAGACTTTATAACTCCTCCCTTAACGTACGACACCTTTCACATGTACACTGATACCAGTAGAACAATAATTTAATTCTGTATGTAAGAACTCAAATGTGCAATAACTTTCCTACTTCTAAAACTCTTACTGCTGTATACAGTATATCTGTACTTAATATTTTAGACACAGTCACTTTGCATTTTATTCTTCTATTGTAATATATGACATATGTGTACACACTACTAATTTCTTTTATGTTGTAAATTATTATTATTAGAGTGTATATTCTTCTTCTGCTACTGTAAAAACTGCAATTTCCCCCTGGGATCAATAAAGTATTTCTGATTCTGATTCTGAGTGAGTGTTGGCCATGCTATGGACTGGCGAACTGTCCAAGGTGTACCCTGCCTTCGCCCGTGGACCCTGGAATTGGCTTTAGCCCCGACTAGTGGGATTAAGCGGCAGATAATGGATGGATGGCATATACTGGTATTTCATATTAAGCTCATGGCTGGATCCAAGTATCTGAACATACAGTGGACATGTTGCTAATTGGATGATAGCAGGTGGTTTGTATAGCTGATTGGTTGTCAGCATAGAGAGGCTCCGCCCACTGTACGTCACTGAAATGATGGCTGCACTCACGCTGCATGTGATGAGTGATGACTCACTTTGATGTTGGCTGCCTGCAACTGAAATGCTGAAGATAAAGTGATGAAGAGGTAACAGCTACTTGACAAGTCACAGAGTTCAGCAACTTAGATATGTATTAAAATCCTGATCCATACTTGGTATTCAGATGTTTTGGACCTCCAACTAGGAAGTTTATAACTCAAAATTCCATGAAGTTAGAATTCCAGTTTGGAAACTTGGTCAATTTTTCTATCTGCAATGTAAGTGGAGTGATTTATGCTGACTATGCAGATAAAAGTCTTTGGGTTGGTGTGGTAGCCTAGCTTGTTAGTGCTATACTGACAACTAAAGAACTATGAGAGTGAAGGGCTGAACCATGAATGAGTTTTTCCCAGCACTTGAAGGTCTCGCTGGATAAAGTTCAATGTTGAGATACATTATAACTTGTTTACAGTAATTATGTAAATGTGTAATGACTTAAGGATTTTTGTAGAAACAAGAAAACAAACTATACCCTTGCTGGCTGAACTCTGCGTCACTCCAAATCTCCCTCCAACAAATTCCTCAAAGTTGGCAGCCCTGTAAGTAATTCATAACACATTACGAGAGCCTCTAAGTTGTAATTATCAGCTCTAAGCTATGTGAGGTATATTATGCTAAAGTCCTCTCCAATATTTTGAGTGAGGCTTCACCTTGAAGTGTTTACTGATGGTTTTAATGAAACAACATACAAAGTAAATGCCTACAAACATCAAGTGTCAGATTTGAATCCATTGACTCCATCAGTAGTATTTAACCCAATGAGGGGAAAGTCAGTTTACACTACTGTTAATTGATGTTAACTTAACATTGCATATCCAATAGATAGGTAGCTGTCCCTTCGCTCCCATAGACTCCAACCCCTCTGGGGATGATGTGGTTCGCCTCTCCATTCCTAGTATAGTAGAGCTGGAATGGAGAGGTGGCCTGTGATTGGCTGAAGGCAAGTCACTAGCCACACTCTGAAATTTCTAATCTGTTTACATATTCTCTACAGCCATACTCCTGAGTCAAACTAACTTTCTCTCTTTGCTCTTCCTGAGGTAATGACTGTCCTCCCGTCTGTTGAATGCTGTTGAAGGACTGACCATCAGGGCCTCCACCCCACCCATCACCAGCCAGCTCACCTGCCCATCTGTGTCAACTGCTACACCCTCAGTTGCATCACTGCGCCATCCAGATGCACCAGCATTGAGATAGGATGGGACTGTTTCAGCTCATGCCCACTTTACATAAAGCCTCAGTCAGAGACTGCTTCTACCTGTCCAGCTTCTAAAGCTTTGCTATCCAGATTTCAAATGGAGACTCTTTTCTTTGGTGTTTAGTTTATTAAACTGTAAATACCGTTGACCAGAGGAGGATGGGTCTCACCTTGTTGCCTCTGGTTTGCTCACTGGGGGATATATGTTGTAACTTTCTGTTTTCAAAACTCTGTAAAGCTGCTTTGAGACAACATTGTTGTAAAAAGTGCTACACAAATAAACTTGACTTGACTTAACTAGTATTTTGCCTTCTCTGCTATCTAATGTTTTTGACTCCGTCTGGTTATTATTTGCTGTACTCTGGTTCTGACTCTTGACTTTGTTTCAGCTTTGTTTTTGGATTCCTCTTTTTGTATTTAAGTCTTTAAGCTAGTCTGGCATTACTATAGTGTAGAGTAGTGATGCTACCCAGTGAAGGTTTCTAGCGCCTAATATTGGAACCACTGATGGAACAAATAACAATGACACTCTCACTGTCGATGCCTTGGCTCCACAGTAACGTCATGCTGAGGGTGATGTCGGGGAGGTCTGATGGGTCCTTGGTTGGCTGCGATGTAATGTCATTTTCAAAGAGAGAGCAGTGGTTAAGGAAAGCACAATGTAATACTTGCTCTGGGCTAGACCGCTCGTTTGTGTCTGGCATCAAAATATTCATGACCGAAGCTCTAACAACACCCCTGGTGAGAAACAAAATATTGGAAAAGCTTTACTGTAAATAAACTTCTTTATTCTTATTCTGACTTTCTGCAAACTGGGACTCTTTTGGCAATATAACATGTTATTAACTCTACTTGTAACGCTGTATGTGAACGATGCATAATGAATAATAAACGTGGCTATTCAGGGCAAGTGTAAAGCCACACTTATGTTGTATGCATGTATTATAGGTTGCAATGGACCTATTTATAGATGCTTGTGGGCATGATAGACATGATATTAATGGAGGTTATGTGTGTGTGTGTGTGTGTGTGTGTGTATGTATGTATGTACAGAAAAAAATAAGTTTGAGAATTTCAGTAATTTCTAGGAAGTCTACTAGATGAAAAAAACATCATCGTGTTTTTTTTTGTTTGTGTTTTTTTTTAACATTTTAAATTCTTTTTTATGAAATGTCCTTTATAGTGGACATCAGGACATTGTTGATGTCATTTCTTGTTTTCTGTTCTGCATCAGTCCAAAAACCCTTCTACAACATCAGCACCAACTCAATCATAGAAAATAATGTAAATGAAAACTGAGTGAACAAACATTGTTTACCTTTTTTATACCATTTCCACTTTAGGCAGTATAATAAGTACTTCAAATGTACTGTATATGAACATAAACAGGAACAAATAATAACCCATTCTAAAGGTTACTGTTACTTTGATTAAAATAAAAAAAAAATCCAGGTTTAAACAGTTTTAGGCCCACTAGCTAAACCTATGTTAATCACTTTAAACCTTGAGCCAAAGTTTCACACTTTCCACAGGTGGTACCCAACTTCTCTTACAGTCCATTTCATTTTAATGTTCCATTTTTAAATGTACAATTATGTAACATTTTCTAATAAACCGGGAATAAAATAAATTAGTAATTAATTAAAAATAAATTGGTAATGAATTGACATGTTTACATGTTGCAAAATTTTCTCTGTCACCTGTGACGCCATTAAGTTCATATAAAACCAGATTTAGTAAGTCCCAATGTCCACTACGAAGGACATCAAAAAAGTATGCTGTTAGGAAGTAAAATATGTGTATATAAATAAAAACTGCTTTTCGAACTAGCTGCAACAGTTGTATACCTAAAATATATAAATTCTAGACTTTAGAAACATAAGCTGTCAAATAATATGTATTTATTATCTCTCTCGCTTCCATAAAATGTGGTTACTGAGAGGTGGCCGTTTTTAAAAAGGCAGAACTTCTGTTGTGAATGACACACCAACACTAGAAAGACCAGGATGCCCTGTATATGGCACAACATGATTTAGCTAGCTTAGCATTTTTAGTTTTTGAAATATCTTTTGAAGACTCATGTCCCCTCCAGAGGACAGGTCTTACCAACAAACTCTTACATATGCTGTTTGGTGAATATATAATGACTGACTTATATATAATGGAACTTCACTGACCGTATAGGAGCACTGTATAGTTCTACACTTACTGTAGTCCATCTGTTTCTCTGTATACTTTGTCACCCTGTTCTCCACCACAGAGCAGAGATTTTTTTGGACGATGGGTCATTCTCAGCACTGCACTGACATTGACGCGATGGTGACATGCTTGTGTGAGTTGTGCTGGTGTGAGTGGATCAGACTCAGCAGTGCTGCTGGAGTGTTGTCCATTCACTGTCCACTCAATTTGACACTCCTTCCTTTCTGGTCCACCTTGTAGATGTAAAGTCCAAAACAGTAGTCCTTCATCAGTGCTCCCATGATGATGATGATGATGATGAAGCTGTTGTCTGGATATTTTTGGTTGATGGACTATTCTGAGTCCAGCAGTGATACTGAGGTGTTGAAACACTCCAGCAACAGCACTGCTGTGGTTGATGCGCACACACACCAGCACGACACAATACTAACACACCACCACCAGCACATAAGTGTCCCTGCAGTGCTGAAAATGATCCACCACCCAAATAATACCTGCTCTGTGGTGGTCCTGTGAGGGTCCTGACCACTAAAGAATAGGCCAACAAGTATACAGGGAAACATATGAACTACAGTCTGTAAGTGTCGAACTGCAAAGTGCTCCTATATGGTAAGTGGAGCTGATACAATGGGTGTAGATACAAAGTTGGTGTACCTAATGAAGTGGCCAGTGGGTGCATGTTTTATGTATGAGGGCACAGGGCTCTCCTTTATATATGATATAATAAATATTACTGCTTACAGTACTTTTACTTAGATAGTTGAGTATTAATACTCAAGTCCAAATATAAATAGACAACTTTGACTTTTACTACTTTGTGTGCTTCCTCCAGTGCTGAGAATTCCGGCCTCAGGCTTCTGGTTTGAATCCCCATCCATGTCGCCTATCAACACTTTTCAAGGACGCCGTTTTCATTGGGAGGGAACAGGACAGTCCTTCTCTCCCTTGTCACCTAAGTGTTGGGCATCGGCATGGATCTGTGGCAGATTCGAACCATTAGCATTCTCCTCCGAGCGCATCGGAACGTTTGACAATGCCACACGAGTGTTGGTTTGGGAAGAAGTGCTGGCAGGTTCTCTTGGCAGCACATGAAGTGTGAAGCTTTCATTTCCCACATTGGTGATGTCGGGTGACTCACTCCGACGGGCAAAAAGAGTAAATCAAAAACGGTTTAGCAGACAAAACGATGCTTAAACTTCTCCGGAGCTCGGCCCGGCATCTCCATGCAGCATGAAGGAACCATTTCTCAGGGAAAACACAGATAAATAAAAAACAAAGATGACAGCGTACATGACAGGAATGAGAAAAATCAACTGGCATCGAGCACGTAACAGAGTGATCAATGGGGGCAGCATTTAAGTCAGACAGATGAGGTGAATAATTGTCATCAGACACCACAGGAGTCTGACACAGATGGAGAAGGAAGGAGGTGGCATAGAGGGCTTCAGACAGACTAATGGATAAAAAGATGGAAAAATAGGCCTTAAATGTCAGGCAGTTACTGCCGCATGTGTACTTTTAAATAGCACGATAGCCAGAAATGCCCATCAGCCTCAGCACTAACACTCTGCACAGGTACCTGACATATAACACAAAGTGTAGAATTGTACATTGTAGTTAGCACATCCAGCTGTTTGTGTGTATTGGTCTTTCAAATGTTAACGGTATTCCATAACTGGTTAATTCATGTTTTATTTGGTGTAAGTGTATATAATGAAATTCAGGGGAACTGAAGAAAAAGCATTTTACACCCTTTATATTTAAAGTCAACTGAATCGACTGTTGATTTAGGCGACTATGTTCTTATCATAACTGGTAGACTAAAACTAAATGACATTATAGTCCAAAGACTATGATTCAAGCTAAATTAATATTTGCTGTCAGAATTACCACTGCTGCATACAAGCCTTACATCACAGTCAAACATTCTCATTAATAAACTCCTAAATCGTGTGGAAAGCCTTCCCAGATAAGTTGAAGCTGTTGTAGCTGCAAAGGTTGGGCCGACATTATATTAAAAACCCTATGGATTAAGAACGGGACATCACTCAAATTTGTATGCATGTGAAGACAGACAAGTGAATGCTTTTGGCAGTATAGTGTATTTGTGTCCAAACCTCACCAGCCTATCTACATGGGTTGATGTGGTAATACTGGTCACCCTGGAGTTTACATTGGTCATTGGTCAGAGGACGGAGCATCCAAACTGAGAGGCATCTGTAAAATCTGGTTGGAAATACATTTCAAATGCCCCTCAGAAGTGGTTTGGATCTGATTATTTTTAAAAAGCTGATGTGTTTTTGCCTCCCAGACTGGATACAATCTGGATATACCAAAATTCAGATTTGGGTTAACAAAGTCGTATGAACAAGGTCATATGACCTGCACTTCTTCTCTTAAAGTTGGAAACTTCCAATACCTGACACAGCAGTGATGTATTTTGCTCTGGAAAAATGAGTAGCCATCCAGTTTAGCTAAAGGGGCCTTTCACACCTGAACCTAAAGAGCTCACTAAAGAACAATGCTTGCCATATCCATATCCTGTCGTCAACACCTACGTGGGCTGCATCTCCCCCTTGACACTGATTGGTTTGTAGAGGTGCGCGTTGTCACTTCTGCGGGTAGTTTTTTGCTGTTTGAATGGAGAAAAAATATAAATAGATTCATTTTGTTGCCACTATATTACTAATGTCGAGGCATTACTAGCAGCAGCACAGCACTCGAGAGTGGTTCGAATGAAAATCCTCATCAAAAACCACATAATTGCTGACAGGTAAGGAGACGAACACTGCAAGCAATTAAAGTGTAATTAAATATTTTTTGTCTAAGTCTCTCCGTGTGCGATCATGGCTCAGTTTTACTTTTTCCTACAATTCCTTTTTATCATCTTCTATTGTCTAATGAGTGACGGTAGCCTACCTTTACCTCCTGTGACAGGTCTGAAAGTGTGAACTATCTAAAATAGTCACAGTTCAGTTTAATTCAGACCAAGACCACCACGTTTGGGCAGATTTCCAATTTTGGTTCCTTGGGCCAGACTGTGGTCTAAGAGGCAGCTTTCATCTGCTATTTTGGTTTGGACCAAAGGTCTAGTCCAAACAAGGTGGATATGAAAGCCCCCTCAGTGTGCTTTTATCAGAAAACACTTTATTAGCATAGTCCTTTGTCTTGTCAATGAAACACTGAACTTCCCCTCATATTTTAATGACACAGGAAAAACTATAATTATCTACTGGAGCTGCTGAATTGTTGGATGTGTCTCACTGATTTAATGCTGCTTCACAAACCACCATGTTGTACTCAATCTGATAAGTTCACTTCTACTGATTCTATTATTTATTTAAAACACTCCCAAATTTTATTTCTCTACATCATTTACACACAAAAGCTGTCATTTACCATCCATCCATTCATTATATTCCACTTTATCCAGCTAGTTGGGGTCACGGGGGGGCTGAAGCCAATCCCAGCATCATCAGGCAAAGGTGGGGTACACCATATACAGGTTGCCAGTCCATCGCATAGCCAACACACACTCACACAACTACAGACAAGTTAGAGTGAGGGATCAACCTAACATGCATGTGTTTGGAGCACCCAGAGGAAGCCCACTCAAGCATGGGAAGACCATGCAAACCCGACACCGAATAGCCCGGACCGGAAATCCAACCTGGATTGTCTTGCTGTGAGGCGACAGTGCTAACAGCTGTCATTTGCATTGAATTTGATGAATGGACCAATAGAAATGCTCCAAAATAGCTTAGAAAAAATTGGTTCCATTGACTTACATTAAAGGTAATGCAGCTCTTTGGCCTCTCCTGTAAAATAGCCATTAAAGTTATATTTACTGGGCTAGTATGTGGTTTGGGATACAGCAGAAGTAACAGCAGGAAATCTGAGTCTGTTAGATCTCAGCTTTTTTTTATTTGTTTACACTGCAGCAACAAATCAAACAAAATCCAAGCAATGACCTCAAACATATTAGTCTATATAGTCGCTGTCCAAAGAAGAACCTGTTGACGCATTTTGGTCAATTTTCTTTTCTACATCGTTTGGATACAAGAGCTGCTATTAACATTGTGTAAAAGTTTCATGATGATTGAACCAAAAGAAATGCCTCAAAATAGCATGAAAAAAAATCTGGTTCCATTGACTTTGATTGAAAGTTAGACCGTTTTTGTTCTCTCCTGTAAAATTGCCACGACGATACACTTTAAAGATGAGTTTCACTAACCAATTGCACACCCGGTAGCTCAGGCATCCAGTTACAGCAGAGAGAGAGAGAGAGAGAGAGAGACCAGTGCTAGCTCTAAACATGGTGCTCTCTAAAGCCTACATTCAAGGTAAATTTATTTATTTATTTATTTTTTTTGCACTTAATTTTTTTATCAATTTGATTAAAAAATTAATAAAAGTTCTGCATTACATTCATTTGAGCACCAACTAAGTGGTGTTTTTAAAAGGCTAGCTCGCCATTAGCCGGTCAGGATGTGGCATGGTTTGCCGGAGCCAGGACTGTGGAGCCGAAGCTCTGCTCCAATTCTGATTGGTCCAAGAGATCACCCGACAATTGCTTCCGCCTCAAATCCAACCCGGAAAATGCAAAACATCTCTCAATCAAAATGACCGATACTGTTCTTCATTTGGCAGCACATTCACGCTGGAGCCTTTTAGCTAAAAGCATAAACACACTAGTACAAATAGGTTGACAGCTCATTTAAGAGCAGCAGCAGCAGCAGCATAAAAACCTGTGCTATATTTGTTTGAGCGGGACTGAAAGCAAAGAAAAGCAAGAGAAGTGCATGCTTAATGCTAACTACGCTCCCGTATACTGTTCGGCAGACTCGCTTGGGTTTTTAACCCATTAAAGCTTCTCAGTTTGGCATCAAAGCCAAGCGTTCATTATTAGTATTCATAGTAGACTGGATGATATTCAGGACGTAGCTTAAGCTCAGGCCGTGACCAAAGAACCTGTTAAATGCAGATTGATTTCTGGTCTGATCGCGGCAGCCTTGGCTGAATTTGTTTTACGAAAACATTCCTTCTTCATAAATAAGCAGCACAGCTTCATCCTGTAGGCCCAATTAGTACCGCAGTCCAGTCAACAGCATGAAGACTTTGAGGGTCTACATGTTCTCCAGAAGAAAAAGTCCATAAACAGAAAGTTGAACTCTGTTTGGTTCTTTGCTTAACTATTTTAAAGGGAGTTAAATCTCCTTTACAAAACACAAATGTGTTCAAGTGTGTTGTTAGTATACTTCTTTTACACTTAAAAACAAGTGAGTATGCTTTCAGTTTACTTTTTATGTACTTCTCACTGCTATACTAAACAGAGTTATACTTAAGAATAATTGCATAATACTGACAAGTGTAGAGACATTTACTTGTACTATAGATAGATAGATAGATAGATAGATAGATAGATAATGCACAAGGTAAGGCAAGACCTGATAATGTGTTGTGCTCACTTAGTATCGGTTGCTCACTTGACAGTATTGGGTGCTCACCACATAGTACTGGGTGCTCACAACATGGTATCGGGTGCTCACCACATGGTATCGGGTGCTCACCACGTAGTATCGGGTGCTCACCACTTAGTATTGTGTGCTCACTTGACAGTATTGGGTGCTCACAACAAAGTATCATGTGCTCACTTAGTATCGGGTGCTCACCACATGGTATCGGGTGCTCACCACGTGGTATCGGGTGCTCACCACGTCGTATCGGGTGCTCACAATTTAGTATCGTGTGCTCACCACGTAGTATCGGGTGCTCACCACGTGGTATCGGGTGCTCACCACGTCGTATCGGGTGCTCACCACGTAGTATCGGGTGCTCACAATTTAGTATCGTGTGCTCACCACGTAGCATCGGGTGCTCACCATGTGGTATCGGGTGCTCACCTGATAATGTGTTGTGCTTACTTAGTATTGGGTGCTCACTTGACAGTATTGGGTGCTCACCACATGGTATCGGGTGCTCACCACATGGTATTGGGTGCTCACAATGTAGTATTGTGTGCTCACCACATAGTATTGGGTGCTCACAATGTAGTATTGTGTGCTCACCACATAGTATCGGGTGCTCACCACATAGTATCGGGTGCTCACCACGTAGTATCAGGTGCTCACCACATAGTATCGGGTGCTCACTTGACAGTATCGGGTGCTCACTTGACAGTATCGGGTGCTCACCACATAGTATCGGGTGCTCACCTGATAATGTGTTGTGCTCACTTAGTATCGGGTGCTCACCTGATAATGTGTTGTGCTCACCTGATAGGATCAACACATAGGGTCTTGTGCTCACCACTTTTTTTTTAACTTAAAAAAAACAAGACTCTGAATAGTGGTATGAAGCGAAAGATAACACGAGGATGTATTCACTTCAGGACTTAGATTTTAATATTATTATACATTTAGTGCTACACAGTGTCACTCTGCTTGCTCCACACCCCAGGTGTCTTAGCCATTAGGCCACCAGGGTTTCGGGAGCACCCACAGAGCCGACGACATACGAGCATGCCTCCCCTCTTAATCTGAACCAAGATTCCAGAGTGTTAAAAAAAACTACTCTGTTAAAACTCACATATACCAGCTGAACATGAGTGGCCCCCGCAATATCACCGCGACCCACGCCCACCCCCTTCACGACATCAAGTAAAAAGTTCACAAGTTAAAAATGTTTACAAAAAAACCCAAAAACTTCTGTACAACAGCTACAAGTACAGTTTTGTAGATTCTATAGAACTCGATGGAGGGGAGGAACCCACTGATATATCAAGAAAGCGCTCAGTGGAAATTCCCTGATCTGAAGACTCCGCGTGCAGAGGCACCTATTTATACCCTCAGCTCGGCGGCTCGCGCTCGAACATCAGGTCATAGACGGCTTCAGAGTCCGCTCGTCTGTGACGTAACCGTGCGCACGTCCTCGTCTCGAGCTGCTCCCTGTTGCCGTGACGCCGACTCGACCCCACATGACCCAGCACGAACCCGCCGCCCACAAACAAACACCATACGTCGTACAGCCGGCGTTCATTCATGCTCGGTGTTGAAAGCAGGGTCGTGTGTTCATGTCGGAGGGTGTTTAGTAAAGTCGCTGAGACTTTATAACGAAATAAACAAAAAAACGAAGCCGGGCTGAACTTAAAACATGTGCCCCAAGTGTTCCAGTGTGTTATTACTACTAAAATAAAGTGAGTATGCTTTCAGTTTACTTTTTATGTACTTCTCAGTAATATACTAAACACAGTTATACTTAAGTATACTTGGGTTATACTCAAGGGCATAGGAGCGGGTTTGACATTGGGGGGGAGGCACATTTGCTAATATAAATGAAAGCCCACTGTATCCCCTAAATATTAGCTATAAGCTGATTCCACTGTAGGTAAGGTAGTAAATCACTGTATGTATAGTGACATAGAACAACATTTGTGAAATTACTGCGAAGTGCATATAAATAAACAAAACACAACATTATCTGTACGTCTGTTTATTATTAGATAAATCCAATTAAAGATCATTTTACAAACTAAACTATATACTCCACATTACATGCTACTGCTGTTAGAAAACTTTTTTAAATTATGCATGCAATGTCTGGATTATATACATATATAACCAAAATATATATTATTTTCTATGGTGGCATATTGTCGAAATTAAATGTATGTTAAGGTTTCCTGACTAGACAAGACTAACATTAATGTTAGACAGTAAGGCTGTGTCCCAAACAGCACCCTCTGGAATATTACATACTGCACTACTGACAGCACTTCTAACGCTGGAGTCTTTTTATTTAGTCATTTAGTTATTTATTTTATTTATTGTATTTTATTTTTATGTATGTAGTGTAGTAGAAGTCTGCAGTTTGGGGCGTGGCCAGAGAGTAATATAACTTTGTTTCAGGGTGCTTAAAGTTAATATAAACGTTAGCTAACCCAAACCCTCCTAGTTTGTTACCATAACACATTCAACAAAAGCTGTTTTATTGCAGTATATTTTGATATTCACTGCTCTCATCACTGACCTCGCGTTTAAAGCTGGCTCGAGCCACCTGACGCACCAACAAGGGTCAGCAAACCGCTGACTGCAGGATATTTCTAAACATCCCAATTCAACACACACCTTAACAAAGTGAAAGACCCAGAGACCACCTAACAACCAGAGCCCGTTGCTAACAACAAACACAGAATACTTTGCTTTTTAACAGTTTTTGCTTTTTCTGTGGTTTACTTTTTTGGGTGGAAAAAATCTACCTGTTTCTGATATTGGGTAAATGTTTATTTCTATATATTACTTGTTCTTGATCTTTGGATTGAGATGTAGTTAATTAATAAAGAAGACAAATATGTTTCTTAATCTGAGTGTGTCTTGTTTATTGTTAATCTGGACATGTCACAAGTATCCTTACTTCCTGTTTAAAACGTTTTAAACTAAAGTTTACTAAGAGTATATTTAAAAAGTGTACTTTCAATAAGCTGAAAGTGGCATAGCATATAATGTGTAACTGAAGGGCAGCTTGGTGGTACAGTGGTTAGAGCTGGGTTTGAGTCCCAGCCGCAACATTCCTCTCTGGGTAGAGGTTGTATGGTGTCCCAGTGTCTTTGTGGGTTTCCTGCAACAATCAAAAGACCTGCAATCAGGTGAAGTGTAAGATGATCTTTTTTGAAGATGAATTAACAACCTAGTAAACTAAACTAGTTGTGTACTTGAAGTCTTACACTTAAAGTATACTTAAAAGGAACTTGTATGCTAAAAAGTGGGCGAATTTACAAAAAGTATTAAAATAGTACACATCAAGGACGTAGATTTGCTCTTGACATTGGTGGGGACCCATGTCTTTGCGACCCCCCTGCCTGTTTTCTCATTCACTCATTCACCACATGCTGTTCTATGTGCTTTGAAACTACTCTAAATAACAATTCATAATTTAATTAATTAGTGATATAATGTTAAATTAACTGAAAGTTGGCAGTTTGTTGTGCAGTTAATTTTATTCATGTGATTCACAGCTACAGAAGATGCTGGACTCATTTCATTAATGAACTTGATTTAAAGTGACGTTTCATAGCTCCTTACGTCCAACTTCTTTTTCTGCTGCCATCCTCACTCGCTTTTCACACCCATGTGTCTCCCACAGTGCACTGAGTCTTGCACAGTGAGTCTCATATGTCTCATAGTTTAAGTGCTGCCAACAACCAAACGTAGCTACAGAGTCTCAGGCACAGCCAATCACACCGGCCATATATGTTACGGGGAGGTATGACTCCAGTAGAGAACGTGGTTTAACCCTTTCTACACCTCTAGGTTGATGAGACGTTAACAGATCGGGATTTTTTTTTTGGAGGGGATCAAATTATTGGTGGGGCAATTCAATAATCACTGGATATTGGTGGAAGCACATCACTTCCATCCATGCTAATTCTACAGCCTTGGTACATATACTACTGTACTTTTACAGTAGTACATTGATATTGGTATAGTAACTACATAAAGTATACTATTACAATCCTAATAGCATGATTTGAGCCCAATGGAAAGGAAGTGTTACACTTTTTGGAAAACTCCTATTCAGAGGTTTTAGCTAATGAGCGAATCTGAAGGGAGCTTCTCCACTGGCGGTATTTTGTTATTCTCCAGGCCTTGAGTGGTCATTATCTCCGCACCAGGTGGAGCCGTGTTGCTGATGAGCGTGAGGGGACCCGGCACTGCCAAGACATAATCAACATCGCCATCAGCGTCACAATCCCACTGAAGCGCTCAGCTCGCTCAGATGCACACGCGCTCGCCGCTGCCAGCCGTCGGGCTCCTGCGGCAGCCGCACCAGGGACAGCCTCGCTCACGGTCGCGTGTATGAAGGATCAAATTAGCGGAAGGGGCTAATGTGATTAACCTTTGCATGTAACTGTAAACAAATGGGAGCAGTTTCATTAAATGGAACACAATGGAAGGGTTGTGTCCCTTCCTACAGATTAAAACTCCACTGCGTATCCACCGCTGATAAAAATGCCAATTCACATGCACTCTCTCTCTCTCTCTCTCTCTCTCTCTCTCTCTCTCTCTCTCTCTCTCTCTCTGCCACAGTGCAGAGCAATGTGTTTTTTTTTCTCTCTTCACTGACATTTTTTTCAGCCTTCTCTTCATCACCATGAGTAGTTCTGGAAAGAGCCTGGAGGTTTTTTTTACTGACTGAGAGAGAGAATGAGGAAAAATAGAAAAAGAGAGAGAGAGAGAGAGAGGGAGTGAGGGAGGGAGTGAGTGAGTATGTGAATGAAAGAGAGAGAAAAAAATGGGGAAAGAGGAAATAGAGAAAGATAAGTATATATATATATATATATATATATATATATATATATGTGTATGTGTGTGTGTGTGTGTGTGAGAGAGAGAGAGGAAGGGAGGGGAAGAGCAGGGTAAATAGAGGGAGGGGAAAAAAAACGTAGAGAGCAAGAGAGAGATAATGGGAGAAGAGTGAAATAGACAGAGAGAAAATGAGAGGACAGACAGACAGACCCTTGTTGCTTGAATGGTCATGACGTCCACAGGACCACCACAGAGCAGGTACTATTAAGGAGGTGGATCATTCTCAGCACTGCAGTGACACTGACATGGTGGTGGTGTGTTAGTGTGTGTGTGTGTGTGTGTTGTGCTGGTGTGAGTGGATCAGACACAGCAGTGCTGCTGCTGGAATGAGAATAGTCCACCAACCAGCAACATTCAGCCAACAGTGTCCTGTGGGCGGCGTCCTCTGACCACTGATGAAGGACTAGAGAACACAAACTGTGTAGCAGCTGATCGTCTTTACATCTACACAGTGTTTGAAAACTCAAGCAGCACTGCTGTGTCTGATCCACTCGTACCAGCACTACACACACCACATCAGTATCCAGTTACATCAACTTCCATTACATGTCTTCATACGCAGACAGGCCAATTTATTAGGTACACCACAACACATATGGGTTGTGGGTCATTCTCAGCACTGCAGTGACACTGATGTGGTGGTGGCGTATTAGTGTCTGTTGTGCTGGTGTGAGTGGATCAGACACAGCTGTGCTGCTGAAAATTTTGTGTCCACTCATTGTCCACTCTATTAGACACGTCTACCTTATTGATCCACCATGTAGATGTAAAGTCAGAGACAGTAGCTCACCTGCTGCTGCACAGTTTGTGTTCTATAGCCTTTCTTTAGCGCCCACAGGACACTGCCCACAGGACACTGTTGTCTGGATAGTTTTGGTTGGTGGACTATTCTCAGTCCAGCAGTGAAACTGAGGTGTTTAAACACTCCAGCAGCAGCACTGCTGTATCTGGTCCACTCACACCAGCACCATGTCAGTGCTGAGAATGACCCACCATCCTTCTGTGATGGTCCTGTGGGGGCCCTGATCATTGAAGAACAGGATATCAAAGTATATAGAGAAACAAATGAACTACAGTCTGTAATTGTAGAACTATAAGGTTCTCCGATATGCTCAGTGCAGCTGATAAAACTGGACAATGAGAGTAGATACAGGGAGGTGTATCTAATAAAGTGCTCAGTGAGTGTACACTTGTACTGTATTTACGTTTATTTGCATGTATTCTAATAATATTATGTTTTTACCGGCACTAAAACTTTCCTTCCCAAGATAAATGGTTAAACAATGTGCTTGGGTTCCTAAGACCTTTGCACAGTACTGTGTATATATACACAGCCAGAGACAGAGAGGGTGAGAAATATATAAATATATATATATATATATATATATATATATATGAGAGAAAGAGTGGGAGATAATAGGGGGGAGAGAGAAAGAATTGCATGTGAGAGTCAGTGTGTGTGTGTGTGTGTGTATGTGTGTAATGAGGCGAGTTTTGGTTAATTAAGACGATGCATGACAGGTCTGGCACAGTCTGCTGAAAATGTGTCTCCAATTACACCAGCTGACCCACCAGCTGCAGAGAGCCTCCAGCTAATGGAGCCAACACACACGTGCTCACACACACGCGCACATGCTCATCACCCACTCGTACTGCGGCGCATGTATCGAAATTGGTCATTCATGAAGACATGAGACAGCCAATCCGCTCGCAGAAAAGTTGGACGCGCCCGCCGGGCCTCTCTAGCGCTTCCTCAACGTCTCTCTCGTTCCATCTCCCACATTCTCACCGTCTCTTAGGCCCTCTCAATCCCCTCTCTCAGGTGGGAGCAGTGATGAGGTAAGCACTATACAGGCGTACTGATTCCGTCATTCAGTCAGGCCGCTGATAGCCCATTTCCCTCCGGCTCAATAGCGTCAGCACTATCCACAGTCAGGCTATTCATGCTCTGCCCACTAGCACGTTCTTTTGTAACAACGGTTGCAAGGTTGGACAAGCTTGAGAGAATGCTCGCAAGAACGCATTCAACAGAATGACAGTGTGCAGCGCAGTCTGTTCGTTACATAACATCGAGGCTCCAGTTTGACTCCATCAGACTGAGCGTCTCGCTAGCAATGCATTGTGAGAATTCGCCACTGATGGGCCCTCGAGTCAGTGTGCCGCCGTGCTTCCCATCACTGCATTAAAGATCCACAAGATATCCTTTACCAGTGGATGTACGGACCCAATTACCCAAAACAGCTGGGACGGCATGTAGAATGCTAATGAGAAAAGAGAGAGCGGCGATTAGGAAGTTCAGTTTGACCTGTAATAAACAGAAATCTCAATATTCCATGTTTTTGTTTCTTATTAACTTAATTGTGTATATGTAAATATGTGCTCTTTCTAAATTAGATGGCTGTAACGTTCCAGAGAAGTTAGGACAGGAGCAGGCTTACTACTGTGTTGCATCACTTTGCCTTTAAACAACACTTAATAATCAAAAAATAACACAAATTGTTCCAGTTTTGAAAGCACAGTGTTTTGTCTTATGCTTTCAGTGGGAGAAAGTTCCTGTTCTACGCAGCAATGATGGTTTCTTAGGATTGTTGGATTGAAATAAGCATGTATGTCTCTGAAAAAGACAGCGTCTAGAAGGCAGCTAGTTTCGCATTAATAGTGCTTTCACAGATGTGTAGGTTAATATCCACAATAATAGTTTACTATGAATAACATAGGCTTACAGGTTTAATAAGATAAGTTATTATAATTAGATACAGATTTCTCCTGGATGCCCCGGGCATTGTATGAATGTATTCAGTTCCTTCAGCAGCAATCTTGATTTAGCTTAATGAAGTACTGAGCAGTCAAAGCAGGTATTAGATGAGAACTGTAAATAATACTGGGTTGTTTCCCCAAGGAGAAGATTGGAGAGGGTTAAATAAACACACTGACGTATGTAAAAGCACTTCATACTGTATTAATACTGTTTAAATGTATTAGCACTGTTTTAATACTGTTTACAATAGTGTTTTTCTGAGTAAATTAGTTTCCTGTCTGGAAAAAAATAGCTTTTGAAGTATTATAATGATACAAATGTCCCCAAGTAACTAAAACTGTAAAAAAAATTAAGTACTTAGTAGTCAAAGCTATATATATATATATAAATAAACATAATATAATTGAGAGAGAGGCACTATTTAGCATTAGCTCAGTCACATGACTAAGTAAACCTGATCTATCCTAATAATGATTTTGCATGCATATAAAGTAAATGTTATACGTTGATAATCATTAAATAATGTTGACATTGACAGCCGTGCACAACAATTTGTCAATAGATTATTTTTAAAATAAAACCAACTTCAACAGTTACTATGATCAAAAATCTAGTTGTGTGTGTGTGTGTGTGTAGGGACAAATCAGTTTATAAGTTAATAAGTTGTTAATGATGCAAATTAAGGAATAATTAGTGTTGGCCATATGGTGGTGTATGCACTATGCTAGTTGTATGAGCTTATACACTAGTAGGATGCCACGTATCTAGTCTGGCTTACCGATGCCAAAATAAGATCAAGCTGAAAAGCTTCTTATTTAAATTTTCAGCTTCACCTTAAAACGGTACAGCAGTTACCTTCATGCACCATTTAAGGTGGAGCCTTGCACCACCAGCCAATCAATCAAATCATGAAACAGTAAAGCTGGAGAGAGCAGAAAGAGAGGCAACTCAGCTTTGTTAGCCTGTTCATCTGTATATCCCCCACTATGTGTTATTCTGGAACCACACTGAGCTGATTTCCTGAACTATGAACTATGAATAAATGTCTGAATAATTTTTTCCCTGATTTCGCATCAGTTCTCTCTCATTCGGGTCCTCGGATTAAAAAGTTAAAGCACGCCTGCTCTAATACGCTCATAGGAGGATAATTCCCACGGATTGCAGGGAAGCTCTACAGGCGGTATGCCTTCTATTGTTTCACTGCGCACGTAATTTGGAGTGACGGCGGCTCATGGAAAGGTCTTGAATGGTGAATTAATCAAAAGAGGAGTTCGATTAATAAGATTGCAGGAATAATCCCTGGTTGCAGCCTCTCTGAACAGCACAGACTGGTTCGGCCTAGCGCAGCCTCATGATATGTATGGCCTTGCACATTACTAATGTAAAGAGCAGCAGAAGCCCAAGCATACGCTGAAGGACTAGAACCCCTATCAGCAGCATGCACACACATACGGCGCTCATATAATATGCAGTCTAAGCCACATGGTCTTAACCAGGCACGCTCATCAATATTCTAACACGCTCGCTTCTTTACTCCGGCGCCTGCTCCTGCAGTCAAGTCTGCAGTCGAGCAAACGCTGGAGCCGTCCCGCTCCTTTCAGCCCGGCACTGCAGCGCTAGCGCGAGGCGAAGATTTATTACATACTTAATAATCTATTAAAAGGTGATTACAAGAACATGGATGGGTGTACAGGAGGGAGAGAGAGATGGAAAGAGATCGGGTAAGGGGGCAGAGACTTGACAGATAAAGAGGGAGAGGAAATGCACGAGAATATAAATACATCCTGCCAAGCGAGAAGTAATTGGTCATCGGATAACACGTGGCGATCGTCACAGCTAACACAATACAAGCGGCGCTATTTATACAGCGTCGGTGTCGGGATCTGCAGAAATGACTGACGCTTCAAAGCCCGGGCCTAACGAGAAGCCTGCATGCGTTTTCTTAGCCGCAACCGTTGGTGTCAGACCGACGGTGTGTTTTCTGAATGCTTACATAAGTCGCAGAGCTACTTTCCATAAATCATCTGATTAGCCAGAAATATCGGGCTCATGCATACTAATCTGTTTGGAACTAATTCGGGTGGAAGGCGTCGTCTTCCAATCGAATCCGCGGCGCGTTTCGTTTCATAGCGCCAGCCGTCCTAATGGGCTAATTGTCTCCGTCACTCAGCGTGAGGCTTTTGTTGTAGCACTCGCCCCCTGTGATTTTGCCCCCTGTAGGGTTATTCTGAGTGAACTTTGATTATTCAAAGCCTACAGTCATGATGGCGTTACGGGCACTGGACCTCTTTTCCAACAGTGGTGAGTACTGTTTGAGGTTTATAAGTGTAACAAATAAGTATGTTAGGCGTTACTGAATAGCAAGTGCTACAGGTACTGAACTTCTTTCCTACAGTGTTACTGTTACACTCACTGTGTCACTGATTAGTGTTTGAGATCTATCAATGTAACACATAAAATAGCCTTGTGAAAAGCAGTGACTAATGTTAGGAGAAAATTAAATTACAGTGAAAATGAGAATATTTAAAGCTTACAATCATGATGGCGTTACAGGCACTGGACCTCTTTTCCAACAGGGGTAAGTACTGTTTGAGGCTTATAAGTGTAACAAATAAGTATGTTAGGCGTTATTACTGATTAGTAAGAGTGTTAAAGTGTTACGGGTACTGAACTTCTTTCCTACAGTGTTACTGTTACACTCACTGTATCACTGACTAGTGTTTGAGGTTTTATGTAACACATAAAATAACCCTATTAAAAGCAGTGATTACAGTGAAAATGAGGATATTTAAAGTCTACAATCAAGATGGCGTTACAGGCACTGGACCTCTTTTCCTACAGTGGTGAGTACTGTTTGAGGTTTATAAGTGTAACAAATAAGTATGTTAGGCGTTACTGAATAGCAAGTGCTACAGGTACTGAACTTCTTTCCTACAGTGTTACTGTTACACTCACTGTGTCACTGACTAGTGTTTGAGATCTATCAATGTTACACATAAAATAACCCTATGAAAACTAGTGACTAATGTTGGGAGCAAATTAGAGTGAAAATGAGAATATTTAAAGCTTACCATCATGACGGCGTTACGGGCACTGGACCTCTTTTCCAACAGGGGTGAGTACTGTTTGAGGTTTATAAGTGTAACAAATAAGAACCAGCTCTATGCAAACTAATAATTGTTACTGACTATTAAAAAAGTGTTACTGTTAGAGGCCTATCAGTGTAACATTTAGACACTGTGTTACTGTTACACTCACTGTGTCACTCACTAGTATTTGAAGCCCATCAATGTAACACATAAAATAGCTCTATGAAAAGCAGTGACTAATGGAACAAATTACAGTGAAAATGAGAATAGTTAAAGCCTACAAAAGTGTTACTGTTTGAGGCCTATCAGTGTAACATTTTAGACACAGTGTTACTGTTACACTCACTGTGTCACTGTCTAGTGTTTAAAGCTTATCGACCTAACACAAAATAGCTCTATGAAAAGCATTGACTAATGTTAATTAGAGCTATTTAGCTATTTAGAGCTAATTAGAGTGAAAATGAGAATATTTAAAGCTTACAATCAAGATGTTGTTACGGGCACTGAACCTCTTTCCAACAGGGGTGCCGGTGTTGCCGCAGGCAGGATGTTTTAAAAAAAAATTTAAATGCTGCCTAAAATTAAACAGTAATTGTTGGATTGATTTTGATCTCACGATCTTTCTTGGTCGGCTCTGCACAGTTATTGCAGTTGTAATTGTAGTGTAGTGGTTTTGTTATTGTGTACTGTCGCGTACTGTGATGGGGGGGAGGAAAAAAAAAGCAATTCTGTGAGACCAAGAACAAAATGCCAGCATTTGTGCTCTTATTATAATCGGAACCAGTACATCGCTGACTGCATGACTTTCAAATGAAAGATGGAGTCCTTTAAACATTATGTTTTCTTCTGATTTAGGAGTCACGGCGTTCGTCGCGGGAGCTGACACGCCAAGTATTTCAAGTGCTACATTATGTCTTTCATCACAAAGCTTTTTTCATTACTCTAAGGGGTTTCTGAGACAGTCTTGCTATAGCAAGAGAATGAATCTAGTGTAAAGTGTAGTGTCTAGTGGAGTGAATCTAGAATAAGACTTTGGGAATTAATATATTCCGTATAGTTAAAGATGGAACAGTAAAACAAATGAGCTTGCCTAACAAGTATACACCCACAACTGATTACTCTTTTATTAACACACATCTATATTGTTATTTGTATTTTGTTTGTGTGATTCATGCTTATATACAGCTTTTTGTTCAGAAAACAATTTTGGAAAAGCACACGCCAATCTACTGAACTTCTGCTCGACCGACAGACACTGTTTCACATACACCAATTCAGGGTAGACCCCTGACCACCACTGTAGTGTTGGTTTGACCAGCACTCGTCTGTGTGTCTTTTTTTTTCCATCCCTCTTTTTTTCCCCATAGAATCCCATTCATTTTCGGTCACACCCAAACCTCATAGTTTCATTTAACCTACAGCCTCCAAACTGCATGTACTCAATCAGTGCAGATCCCCAACCTCTAATCCACGAACACAGTGACCTGCAGTCATCTATTTTTTGTTTATTCACCCCTTGTTCCTCCCATAGGATCCCATTAATTTTTAGCTGAACCCAAAAATTACGGTTTGTTCAACCTACAGCCACCAAACTGCCTGTACTCACTCAGGGCAGATCCCCAAACACACTAAGCCACACTCCTCTACTTGTCATTTATTCATCCCTCATTTCTTGCGCTGCAGAAGCAGCTCACATAACGTCTCGATTCTTTTTGTGTTTCAACACTGCTGCTACAGAAGCCTGTACAAGATAATAGTAATGGATTTAGTGGGGTATAAAGATTGGCTAGTGGGGCAGTACCCCTCTACTCAATCCCCTCAATGTTGTTGTATCTGCTCTGAAATGGTAGGCTTATAAGTAAAGGCAAGATGTATTACTGTAGTCCTTTATTTACTGTTGGCATAAAGCAAACATACTAAAAATCCTGGTCCAAGTTTCAAATTAGCAAGCCAAGGCAACAGAGGCTAGAATCCCTCAGAGCAAGAGAAACCAAGGCTCAGTAGGGGAACCAGATGGCACAATAAAATCACAAACTGCCTACTGTTCCAGGCCTTTCGGTGTAACAAATGAGAAATAGCTGTAGCAAAGCCTAGTAAGAGTGTTAGTGTTACTGTTACAGTCACTGTACCATCACTGACTACTGTATGGGGTCTATCAGAGTAACAATTGCCAAAGAGCTCTATAAAAACTAATCATTGTTATTAACTGGTAAAGGCTAATTTATACCCAACATTAAATACGGACACACATGGAGCTTTCTGTTTGTAAAACAGAAAATTTAGTTCATTTAGTTCATTTAGTGCGTCATTTTCGTGTTTTCGGAAAGTTACGGATACGGACAGGACGGAGCAATACCGATGTAGACTGTGGGGGCAGTGCAAGACGCAAGCAACTTTCATACGAACACAGTGAAGAAGAAACATGGGCACTTTTTGAAGACTGTTGTGCGAGTTGGTTAGAAATTTTAAACATGATGTAATGTTTTCAGGGCGAAGAGACATTACTTCGTTGTTTTTGAAGTAAACGCAGAGCTACAAGCTCATCCACCGGCGCCATGTTAGATTTTCTACGAACTGCCCTCTACCATGTTAACGGACTGTTCCTATTACAGTCACTGTTTAGCTCTAAGACTGTTACTGATTTGTAAGAGTGTTACTGTTACAGTCACTGTTACTGACTACTGTTCAAGGCCTATAAGTGTAACAAATAAGTACCTTCTCTATGGAGACCAATAACTGTTACTGGCCAGTAAAGGCTCATTTATACTCAACGTTAAATACGGATACGCATAGAGCTTTCTGTCTGTACTGCGTTCATTTAGTTTTTCGGAAAGCTTACGGATGTGGACGGAACAGAACGATACCGCTGCAGACCGTTGGGGCAGTGCAAGGCGCAAACTTCCATCCGAACACGAAGAAGAAGAAACGGTGGCACTTTTTGAAGATTTGTTGTGCAAGTTGGTTCAAAATTTTAAAAACTTCGCCCCAGTGCAGAGACAACTCGTTGTTTTCCATTGTTTTTCAATGTATTTACTCCGAACTGCCCTCTACTGAAAGTGTTGCTCAACAACCATGTTAACGGAGCTGACGCAGAGTAGTCTGTGGGCTGTGACGGTTATAATGCTTGAAACACACGCAGACATTTCCGCACGTAGAGGGAGTTTAAATCAGCCTTAAGAGTGTTGCAGTGTTACTGTTAAAGTCACTGAGTACTGCTTGAGGCCTGTCACTGTAACACATAAAAAAGTAGCACTATGAAAAACAACTACTGTTACTGACTAGTAGGAATGTCATAGTGTTACCATTACAGGCACAGTTACTGTCACTGGCTACAATTTGAGGCTTATGAGTATAACAACTAGGATGGTGTTACAGTGCTGTGGTTACAGTCACCAGTACTGTCACCAAGTAATAATAATAATAGGTTGCTCTTATATAGCGCCTTTCACAAACCCAAGGATGCTGGAAAAAAAAGTTAAAGAGAGTGAAAGAAAGAAGAGAAAAGGTGGGACTTGAGCTGAGATTTAAACATAGAGACAGAAGAAGATAAGCGAATAGAGAGAGGTAGAGCATTCCAAAGAGTAGGGGGCAGCAACACTGAAAGATCTGCCACCCATAGTAGATAAACCTAAATCGAGGAACAGCCAAGAGAGCCGAATCAGAGGAGCTGAGAGAGGGTGATGGAGCGTAGGGCTGTAAAGAGAGCAGAGAGATATGATGGAGCTAAGCCATGTAGGGCCTTATAAGTCAACAAAAGTATTTTGTAGTGGATGTGTTCAGGAACAGGAAGCCAGGGAATCTGGTGGAGGACAGGGGTGATGTGAGAAGATGTTTTTGAACGGATTAAGATTCTGGCAGCAGAGTTCTGAATATACTGGAGCGGGCGAAGAGCTTTAGCAGGTAAAGCATAGACAAGAGCATCACAGTAATCTAAGCATGAGGTGACAAAAGCGTGAACCAGAATCTTAGAATCTTTCAGGAAGAGCGAGGGGCGGAGTCTACCAGTGTTACGAAGATGAAAGGAAGCAGACTTAATATGAGAGACAAAACTGAGACTGGGGTCAAATAGGACACCCAGATTTTAAACAATGGAGGATGAGCTGACGGAGATATCATTTATGCTAACAGTGTAGCCGGAGTAGACGGATATGGCTGTTTAAGAGCCAACTATCAAAAATTCAGTTTTTTTTTTTTTTGCCCATTTAACTTGAAGTTAGCATTCAGCCAGTTTGTTAACTCCAGAACACATGACAGCAGTGAGGACGGAGGGTATGCCTCAGTGAGTTTGAGGCTAAAGTAAATCTGAATATCATCGGCATAGCAGTGAAACTGGAGACCATATGACAGGATAATGCTACCGATAGGTAATAAGTAAATGATAGATAACTGGGGACCAAGGACAGAGCCCTGGGGAACTCCCAGAGTGACTGGGACAGTAGGTGATTTATTCTTTCCTGAAGACACAAACTGAGATCTATCTGTCAAGTAAGATGAGAACCAAGCTAATACCACACCAGAAAGACCAAGAGAGGAGAGACAAGAAATTAGTATATTGTGACTGACTGTATCAAAGGCTGCAGTAAGATCAAGCAGAAGTAAGGCCGAAGTCCGAAGACTACTGTTTGAGGCTTATTAGTGTAACAGTTGGGATACAGTTTTACAGTTACAGTCACTGTTACAGTTATCAAGTACAGTTTGAGCGGTATCAGTGCAACAAGTGTGTGGCGAGACGGACTCAGACACTGGGTCGGGATCCATACGCAGGTAATAATTATTAAACCAGCAGGGGAAATAATAAGCGAGGTCAGAGGCAGGGCAGATGGGTCAAAACCAAAAAGGCTGTCCGTATGTGCAGGCCAACAAGTCCAAAAAGGGCAAAGACGAAAAGCAGAGGTCAAGGGGCAGAGCAGAGGTTCGTTACCAGTAGACAAGCAAATCCAGGCAAACAAATCCAAAAAAGGGGGCAAAAGACGAAATCCACAACGAACCAGGCAGAGAATCATACACGGTGAGACAATAGAAATAGGAAACGCTCAGTTTGCAGATCAGGAGATACTGGCAATACTTCGCCTATTAGTGTAACATTTCAGACACTGTGTCAATGACTAGTGGTTGAGGCCTCTCAGTGTAACAGAAAATAGCTCTATGAAAACCAAGGAAAATTACAGTAAAAAAGAGAGTTAAATCCTTAAATGTCAATGACGACTGTTAGAAAGGTGTTATTATGAATGTGTGGAAAGCTCAGTAAAGCAAATGTGAAGCTCATCATTTCAATATGCCTTCAATTAATTTATTTTTAGACTCCACAATCCTAAAATAAGTGAGTTAACAGTTTGTATCTGAGCATTGACATAGCATACCTTGAGTTTCAAGCCATATGGACATGCATAATATTCTCAGTATTTCAGAAAATACAAATCAAATATATTGTAATGTACTTTTGTAGTGTATTTCATAAATGAAGGGATTCGGAATTCATTACAGAAACTTCTTTCACTGGGTTATATTATTAGTCTAGTCTTATGTCACTGGCATTGCTGAAAAATGATAATTTATTAAGCACAAGAGCTTTGGAAAGGCAACTAATGTAATACAAAACACACTTTTTTTGTCCAAATGCATTTGTTTTGTTTAGTTCATATGGTATGTGTCATTGTGCCCTTGTTCAAGTGCACTCTAGCTAGCCCCGGACCCCCTCTAATATTGATCTAACGAAGCACGTGAGGCTTATTCAAAGTATTGCATAATATAAACGGCGCTTCAGGTGGCGGCTGCAGGCAGATCTGATGTGACAGACACCGGCTCAGCACGTCATTGGTTTATTTATGGTTGGAGGCGCAGACCTGTCCAGCCAGATTCAGACCCCTGCTGAGACAGTGAGATGATAATGTAGTTCCATATTTATGGCTCGGTTGAGTTCAGCAGGGCCCCAGGAGGCCTCCGAGGACCGGAATGCTCATTCTCAACACGCTGTGTTTCTTCAGTCCTGCTTGATTAGTGAACTGATAAATATTTAAGCACATCTGCCACATGCCAGGAAGAGCGCCTCCATTAGGAAAAAACAACAGCGGAAAATTAAACATAAGAATGGAATTTGTTGATGGACACTTTAACATATTACACCTGACCACGTCCGGCGATTAGCCGCAGCAACGAACGTAAATTAGACTACATCGTAATGGTGGGTGTCCTGGATCCTGTCGGTCACTTTATGTGATTAGAAAATAAGCCAGATATATTTACACTTGCGTTAGTCAGAATGAGATCGGATTGCTATGTGGGATGGAATATGTTAATCTGCTCGGTATGTGGGACTTAATTAACCCAAATTAATTAAGTTAGCCTGCAGTTTGTTTGTAAGAGTGTTACAGTGTTACGGCTACTGTCTGAGACCTATTAGTGTAACGCTTTAGATACAGTGTTATGGTGTTACTGTTACACGTACTGTGTCACTGACTACTGTTTGAGGTCTATTAGTGTAACACTTTAGATACAGTGTTACTGTTACACGTACTGTGTCACTGAGTACTATTTGAGGCCTATTAGTGTAACACTTTAGATACAGTGTTACGGTTACACTCACTATATCACTGACTACTGTTTGAGGCCTATTAGTGTAACATTTTAGATACAGTGTTACTGTTACACGTACTGTGTCACTGAGTACTATTTGAGGCCTATTAGTGTAACATTTTAGATACAGTGTTACGGTTACACTCACTATATCACTGACTACTGTTTGAGGCCTATTAGTGTAACACTTTAGATACAGTGTTACTGTTACACGTACTGTGTCACTGACTACTGTTTGAGGCCTATTAGTGTAACATTTTAGATACAGTGTTATGGTGTTACTCTTACACGAACTATGTCACTGACTACTGTTTGAGGCCTTATAGTGTATAATTTTAGCAACAGTGTTACTGTTACACTCACTGCATCACTAACTACTGTTTAAAGCCTATCAATGTAACACATAAAATAGCTCTATGAGAACCAGTGACTACTGTTAGGAACAAATTACAGAGTTAAATCTTTAAATGTCAATGACAACTGTAGGAATCTATGATGGTTGTATGTTACTATGAATGTGCAGAAAGCTCAGTAAAGTAAATGTAAATCTCATCATTTTTTAATATGCATTCATACTTGCGTTAGTTGTGTAGGATGGAATGTATGAATCCAGTTGTTATGTGGGACACAATTACCAACTGTTTATCTGGTCAGCCTGCAGTTGCACTCTGCAGTTTATCACTGACTACTGTTTGAGCCATCAGTGCAACACATAAAATAGCTCCATGAGAACCAGTGACTATTGTTTGGAGCATATTACAGTGAAATGAGAGTAAAATCCTTAAATGTCAGTGATAATCATGTTTATGTTATTATGAATGTCTGGAAAGCTCAGTAAATGCCCATTATATCCATATGATTTGCACTTGCTTTAGTTAGAAATGAAATCCGATTGCTTTGTAGGACACAATATGTAAATCCACTCATGTGGGAACCAATTACCAACTGTTTATCTGGTCAGCCTGCAGTTTGTTTGTAAGAGTGTTATTGTTACTGTTACTGTGTGAGGCCTATCAGTGTAACACAAAACAGCTCTGGAGAAAACAGCGACTACTATCAGAAGCATATTACAGTGAAAATAAGAGTTAAATGTCAATGACTACTGTTAGTACTGTTACTATCACGATTACATGTTAGTATCAATGTGTGGAAAGCTCAGCAAAGCAAATGTGAAGCTTATAATTTTAATAAGCATTCACACTTATAGTTGGAATTAAATTTGATTGCGATGTGGGACAGAATATGTAAATCTGCTCACTATGTGGGACTCAATCATCAACTGTTTGTCTGGTTGGCCTGCAGTTTGTTTGTAAGAGTGTTAGTGTTGCTGTTTGAGGCCTATCAATGAAACACATGAAATAGCTCTATGAGAAACAGTAACTACTGTTTGGAGCAAATTACAGAGTTAAATTCTTAAATGTCAGCAAAGACTGTTTGATACTACCATGATGGGTTTCTATGTGTGGAAAACTCAGAAAAGTAAATGTAGAGTTCATCATTTTTAATATTTTTTTAAAATATATTTTTTAATATGTTTAATATTTAGATACAGTGTTACTGTTACACTGACTACTGTTTGTGGCCCATCAATGTAACATTTTTGATACAGTGTTACGGTGTTACTGTTACACTGACTACTGTTTGAGGCCTATCAATGTAACGTTTTAGATACAATGTTACTGTTACACTGACTACTGTTTGAGGCCTATCAATGTCAAATTTTAGATACGGTGTTATGGTGTTACTGTTACACTGACTACTGTTTGAGGCCCATCAATGTAACATTTTAGATACAGTATTACAGTGTTACTGTTACACTGACTACTGTTTGAGGCCTATTAATGTAACGTTTTAGATACAATGTTACTGTTACACTGACTACTGTTTGAGGCCTCTCAATGTACTATTTTAAATACGGTGTTCCTGTTACACTGACTACTGTTGGAGGCCTATCAATGTAACATTTTAGATACAGTGTTACGGTGTTACTGTTACACTGACTACTGTTTGAGGCCCATCAATGTAACATTTTAGATACAATGTTAGTGTTACTGTTACACTGACTACTGTTTGAGGCCTCTCAATGTAACACATAAAATATCCCTATGAGAACCAGTGACTACTGTTTGGAGCATATTACAATGAAAATGAGAGTAAAATCCAAATGTTAGTATAAATGTGTGGAAAGCTCAGTAAATGCTCATCATATCAATATGCATTTACACTTGTGTTAGTTAAACTGAAATCCGATTGCTGTGCAGAATGGGAATATGTAAAGACACTTAGGTCTTCAACCATATGCATCTATTATGATCATCATCTTCCTCACAGACATGGATCACATGCCCAGTGACATATTGCATTGAGAGGAGTATTAGTTCTACTGGGAGGGGTTCTGGTTGTCGAAGTTGAGAAACAGTTGTGCAAGCACAGCCGCGAAAAACAACCTCACAACGTGTTCACTTGTGGTTACATCATGTGAAGGTTCTTCATTTGGGAGTCAAAGTTATTCTAAGGCACTGCTCAAATAATCCTGAGTTTTAAAACCTTTCTTTCTAAGACTGCAGCATCGATTCCTTTCCTCAAAAGGAAACTTCAGATTCGGGAGTATCGATGTTCCAGAATCGATCTGCCCATCCTCAAGTCTTGCAGACCTACACGCGCAGGAGTACAATACACAAACACACATCTAATTCCAGCAGCTTCAGTCGCGCTGGAAAATAAAGAAAGTCAGAGAGTCAATGAACTGTTTGCCCACAATAACTTTTTTCTCCACGTCTTGCATTTTTTTTTTCCCTCCGTGCCACGGCAGCTACCGCACTGATAAAAAAATGCAGACAGTCGTATTACTCCTTTCAGTTCTCTCCCTTTTTCTTCCCTCACACAGAGCAGGAGTTTATCAGCGTTAGCAGTACATGGACAAGGCTGGCGAGGCGAGGTAGGTGTGTGTGTGTGTGTGTGTGTGTGTGTGTGTGTGTGTGTGTGTGTAAAAGTCTTCGCTGAGAAGCCGATATGGACTTTGCTGGCTGGCACAGTTGTCGTCTCCAGCTGGATTCAGTTCGGGAAGATTATGCTGATATTTCAGCTGCTATCATCAGGCAATTTCCTGCCCCGTGACCACACGAGCCCAGCTTGACTCGGTGGCTGGCAGCAGGGCCTACAGGAGCTGACCCACTCCGGAGCTCCTGCAGAGGGCAAAGCTAATCGAGACGACCCTGGCACTGAACTGGCTGTGTCTGACAGGCTGGAGGAACTGGCGATGCCCACAGAGATGCCAGCTGTAGCGTGAACTGAGGGAAAGAGAGAGAGAGAGAGAGAGAGAGAGAGAGAGAGAGACAGAAGTAGAAGTAGAGAGAAGTGGTTGTTGCAACCTCTGGCCTGTAAAAACCAGTGGCTTGATTTGTTACTAAATGCAGTGGATGGGTTGCTACGCTCACGGTGCAGTCTAAAGTAAACAGGTTTCAGTTCAGCTACGAAATCTAATCTTCTCAGCTCGCCTTGCAGTGCCGGCTAGTGCTCAAGCATGTCACCCCGAGTACACCTTTCTGCAACAATCAGAAATTCATTTTTTGGAATTCTAATGGTGTGGTTGAAACAAGCAGCTTAAACTTCATAATACATACTAACGTGTGAATGTGTCTGGATTCCTGGACATACATTTTTGTTTCTGGACACACTGGCTACATTTACATGCAGCCCGATAATCCGTTAATATTATTGTTGTGCGTCCCATTACATCTGGAGTAGTCAGCTGACTGCTGCTTAGCCATCAGGTGACTTGGAGATGCCGGTTGGGAGATGTAGTCCTGAGACCTGTCGGTGTTAGCGGAGACGGAGGGAGGCGTGACATAGGGTGTGTCTCAAAGCCTAGTGATCTGCTTACATAGGCAGCAGTTTACATCATAGTATGCGCTCCCGATATGTATCTGTCCCAATACTTACATACCTTAAACATGCTGTCTACTGAGAAACCTTATTTAGACCTGATTTTAAGGAAGCATTGAACGCTTCCTCAGCCGCTAAAGCAATCCCATGATGCAACACAGGCTAATCTACGAGCAGTGAAGTGGTTTTAAAATGTGAGTTATTTTGATTCTCTCTGGAGTTTTAATGTGTTTCTGGTCATATACTCACACAAAACAGTATTTTATTATCAACTCTGTAACGAGTCCTTCACCATTTAGCAGTTTTATACTCCAGACATTAGCATTTATGCTAGTGGATTTTTAAGCCTCGGGCTATTGTTTTGGATGCCGGCCGGTAGCTTAGCAACCAGCTAAACCCCCGGTGGCGTGCTGCAGTGGGCGGGAACAGTGACGCAGTCTCTCTCTAACTAGAGCATCTCAGTAATCTGTTTTATGAGGAGAGATGAGGAGAGAACGCTGCTACTTACACAGCTGCCTACCTAGACAGCCTACTTAGACACTCACTAGGTTTTAAGACACACCCATAGTGTGATGGTCTCGGGCTGCTTTGCTGCTTTAGGGCCTGGACGACTTGCTGTATTTGATGGAACCATGAATTCTGCTCTCTACCAGAAAATCCTGAAGGAGAATGTCCGGCCATCAGTTTATCAGTTCCTTAAGCTGAAGCAAACATGGGTTCTCAGTAGGACAATGATCTGAAGCACTCCAGAAAATCCACATCTGAATGGTTAAAAACAATGTTTTTGAGTGAATTAATATATTGTTATTCATTTTTTTCATGCTTCAACCATCCTGGAGACTATCCAGGCCAAAGAACAACCAGTTACACTGCGAAGAAGTAATGAAATCCACTATATAAATCCAACACTGTATGTGGTTTTCAAGTTTTAATGCACAGATTCATCTGAAATCTACTATTTAATGTGCTGATACTTGCTATTACATTCTGCGGCCAAATATACATCGGCCGGTGTTTAAATCCCCCTCTTTGCACTAATCATATTCGTTATGATAAATATCTTTCTTGGTGTTTTAGTTTGGAAAGCTTGACTGGCTCAAACAACATCTAACCAACTTATAGTGCTTTGCATCTATTTGCCCTTCAGTCCGACATAATTAACCTTGCCTTTGGGGGAAGTTATAATGTTTGCTCTCCTGCCACTTTTGACTGAACTGTTCATAAACTGTAGGTGCTGCAAGCAAAGTTTATGTTTTCACGTGTAGCAGAGACGTATAGGTTGCCTATGTAGGACAAATATTAATCATGATTAAATATTATTGGGTCTCAGAACAGAATGTATGCATTGTTTGTTTATTTCTTTTTTCCTGCATAGTTAACGATACGCCATTTATTTTCGCTTCTGGCTGGCTGTAGCTGATCTGGGGTCTGTCTAATGGAGCAAGTTCAAATTTGATAGGTTTATTGACTGAGTTCCAGCTTCACAAGTCCCAGCAATCACATGCACATCTTGCTTGGGTATTAAATTAGCATCCAAGACGGGCCAAGTACTTTATGCTCAAAGCTGAGTCGAGGTCAGCAAGTAATCCAACAGTCCTGCTCAGGGCCCCTAAAGGGCTTGAGCCGGCCCTGAGTTCGGGCAAAGATACATAAACCAAAGGATTATATGAGTATAAAAAATGCTTGTAAGTAAAGGATGCTGCTGATTCCTGATCTTGACAGAAAGCAACAAAGACACTACAAGCTGATCTGATCTTCAGTGCCAACAGCTGTGAAGAGTTTCTCCTCCATCTTGCTCAACACTGACTCAGTTAGCCGCAGTGCTGCCTCAGACCATCTCTTATCGGGTAAAGCTGAGTTACATTAGAGTAGAGCAGAACACAAACTAACACAGGATACAACATAACAGGCATAATTAAAGCAGGTTTCCAGTTTAACAGCTTTTAATCATCTACTTGGGTTCCTGTAGCATGTCATTTGTCTGTATTACTGTAATCTCCCTCTCGGTGTCTGCAGCACCTTTCAGAAAACTGTATGTAACTATAGCTAAAGAACAGCCAGCTACACTACAAATAAATAATCAGATCCTCTAGATAAATTCAACACATTCAGGTTTTATGCACAGACTCATCAGGCTGTGATTTAATCCTTGTGTGTTTGCACATGAAAGCAAGAGGTGCATTGTGAAACTGAAATGAAGCACTTATAGTTGTAAAAAGCAATATTCTTGACACTATTGTGTGCAGTGTGTGTATATATATGTATATTGCTTTTTACAACTATAAGTGCTTCATTTCAGTTTCGCAATGCACCTCATGCTTTCATGTGCAAACACACAAGGATTAAATCACAGCCTGATGAGTCTGTGCATAAAACCTGAATGTGTTGAATTTATCTAGAGGATCTGATTATTTATTTGTGTATATATATATATATATATATATATATACCAGGCGGTGAGGTGTTAGCACTGTTGCCTCACAGCAAAACGATCTGAGTTGGATTCCCAGTCCGGGCCATTCTGTCTAAAGTGAGCATGTTCTCCCCGTGCTTGAGTGGGTTTCCTTCGGGTACTCCGGTTTCCTCCCACAGTCCGAACACATGCATGATAGGTTGATTGGTCACTCTAAACTGCCCATAGGTGTGAGTGAGTGAGTGTTGGCCATGCGATGGACTGGCAAACTGTCCATGGTGTACCCTGCCTTCGCCCGATGACGCTGGGATTGGCTCCAGCCCTCCCCGTTACCCGACTAGCGGGATAAAGCGGCAGATAGTAGATGGATATATATACCATCGCTCTCCAATGAAAAACATGTATCTCAATTTTTGTTACATAATTTGAACAATGGCTATTTACATTGTGTGAAAATGTTATGACTAATAGACCAATAGAAGTGCTCCAAAATAGTTTGGAAAAAAAATTCTGGTTCCATTGACTTACATTGAAAGTAAAGCGTGTGTGTGTGTGTGTGTATGTATATGTATGTATGTATATATATATGTGTATATATATATATATATATATATATATATATATATATATATATATATATATATATATATATATATATAGCTAGACTTCTAATTTATTTAGATTCAGCTAGTACGATGAGAATTCAAAAATTCAGCCGGCACAGAGGTTGGGCAAAAATACATAAACCAGGAATTTATATGAGCATAAAACTCATGAATGTGTGTAAGTAAAGGCTGTGTATAACTCCAAGCGAGAGCTATCCAGGCTAAAGAACAGCTATTATATAAATAATGAAATCCACTATATAAATATATAAGCTTGACTGTTAATATATTTAGACTCACATCAGCTAGTATGATGAGTTAGAGCCAGGCCTGAGTTTGGTCAAAGATTCATAAACCACAAGTTATATATGAGTGTGAAACTTGTGAATGCATGTAAGTAAAGACTGCTGCTGATTCCTGATCTTGACAGAAAGCAACAAAGACAACCTGATCTGATCTTCAGTGCTGACAGCAACGAAGAGTTTCTCCTCCATCTTGCTCAAACTGACTCAGACCATCTCTTATTGGGTAAAGCTGAGCTACAACATAATGTATATGTACTTAATGCAGGTTTCCAGTTTAACATGCTTTTAATCATCTACTTCCTCATGGTCTTGTAGCCTGTCATTTGAAATGTTTAACAATAAGAAAGATTCACACGGTTTTTGTGCCATAAAGTGTGTTTAAAGTGTTTTCTGACATCACATATGAGCAGCTGAGGGAGGTGGATAAGTCTGTTTATTAGAGTTTAACTTAACATTGCCAGGAGTCAGAGTGCAGGCAGGGAGAGCGAGAGCAGGAAAGTTCATAACTTACAAACACAACCACTAAATTAACAAATCTCTAAGATATGGAGACAGAGAAATCAGTTCACATACATTAGATATTCATGAATACATTCACAATAGCACGGAGCAGGAGTGCCAGGCAGACACTAGGAGCAAACAGAGGGGTAAAAATACACAAGGACACAATGGGAAGAGGAGGAGCCGCAAACTAGGAACAGGTGAGGAAAGGGCGGAGTAAGAGAGAAGCTAGGAAACCAAAATAAACAGAAGCACATGAAAATGACATGATGGCTATAGAACAGAGCAAGCTGTGCCATTTTATAACTGCCCCGTAATTAATTTCTTTTCTTAATTGATTTAATTTAATTTATTATTAATGTAAATTTCTATATTATTGCTTCCTCTTAGTGTCTGTGATACAGCACCATTCTAAAAACTGTCAATGACTCAAAGTGAGCATATAAATTCAACACAGTCAAGGTTTTACGGTTGCTATGCACTTTAAATTACTATCAGGTCATTTAAATACATTACTGTGCTGCGAGTGTTTGACGCAGCCTCATCTCACTAATTATATCTGTTGTGATAAATGTATGTTTTTGTTGTTTTTAGTTTGTTGTCTGATTCACTGAACATAGAATTCTATTGAATTAGCTGTGTTTAGCCTCTCAGTCCAGTACAATTAGCCTTGCCTGTGGGGGGGAAGGTTATAACACTTGCACTCCTGCCACTTTTGACTGAACTGTTCATAAACTGTAGGTGCTGCAAGCAAGATTATGTATTAACTTGTAGGAGAGAGGTGCAGGTTGCTTGGATAAAGCAGTTATTAATCATGATTAAAGCCCCTTGTATGCCCTACACTTACCCAGCCTCTGTTGAAAGATCAGCTCACATGGTTTTTAACTGAACTCAATGGCAAAGGGTGCACTTTTGGGAATGTGACCCTAACACAGATACAAACTGTGCTAGCAATGCATCTGAATTAAAATTGAGCTGACCTGTAACACCAGATATGATTAGAACAGATGTAAATAATCATAAATACAATTACAATACAAAGTAACATGAATATGTTATTGTGAGAGAAGTAGATCAGATCTTGAGCTCCAGTTTGAAGAACAAAGTGTAGTCCCAGATTTCTCCTGGACGCATTGTAGAAGACATTGTATGGATGTATTCAGTTCCTTCAGCAGCAATCTTGATTTAGCTTAATGAAGTACTGAGCAGTCAAAGCAGGTATTAGGTGAGAACTGTAAATAATACTGGGTTGTTTCCACAAGGAAAAGCTTGGAAAGGGTTAAACACACTGATGTATGTAAAAGCACTACTTACTGTGTCAATACTGTTTGGATATTTAAGAAACAATGTTTTGCTGAGTAAATAAAAGCTCACACTTTACTGCATAATGTGGGAAAAGTCAATGGAGTATCAAGTCAAACTTATCCCATTGACAACTGTTCTTTCAGCGTGCTTTCATCTATGACTGCTATTGTTAGAGGAGGTTGAGCAACAACGCGCTTCTGAGAGATTTTTATTTTTCTGCTTCATTTGAACTCGTCAGCTGCCGTTTACATTGAATAAAAACTTCATGATCAACGGACTGTTGTGATTTGTTGTTTTTTATACACACTGTAGCGTTTGTTCTATTACTATACTATAGTGTTTGTAGGTCAGATGGTCAGAGAATGTTGCAATCTTGCAGGAAGGTCAGGGCTTTTTTTTTGAGACCCCCATCATTTGGGGTTTTATGGCAGGCAACTCCATGCCCGAGAACAAGACCCTGCAACATTATCTTGAGAACTTCTGTTCGAGAACAAGACCCAAGCCCAGGAGATAACGACTTGGCCAGGTGTACCATAAGGGCCAGAAGGAGCAGAAAGGCGGACCTATAAAAGACAAGGCAGCTGAGATATGATTGAGACCATGGTTAGAAAACTCAGAACGTTGGTACTACAGTCCTAAGAATAAAAGCTTATCTTCTGAACTCGTCTCCCTCTTCATTCTGACGCCATAAACGGTGTTAAGAGAGGACCAATAGAAATGCTCCAAAATGGCTTGGATAAAAAATTCTTGTTCAATTAACTTTCATTAAAAGTGAAGATTCCCCATGAATACAGCTTCCATGTCATCATCTATAAGCCAACTTAACTTGCTTTACTTTTAATGTAAGTCAATGGAACCAGATTTTTTTCCAAGTGATTTTGGAGCATTTCTATTGGTCTACTCATCATGAAATACTCACACAATGTAAAAAAGTAGCTACTAGTCGTGTTCAAAGAATGTAGACCAATACAGATTGACAGAAATTTGATGAATGGACCAATAGAAATGCTCCAAAAGACTGAGGGGGGCAGGGCAGAATCTGGTTCCATTGACTTACATTTGGCCTCTCCTGCAAAGTTAGCATTTTAGAGGAGAAGCTTGTTTTTCTTTGGACAGTGACAATATTCCCCATGTATACAGGACATAAGTTCCATATCATCGCTGTCCAAAAAACAAACAGGTCCAAAAAATGTTAATGGAAAGGGATTTTGGAGCGTTTCTATTGGTCTATTCATTATGAAACTTCCACAGGATATATAAATGCTAAATTCCATATTCAAGTTCTGCTGAAATCTATTTAAGCTCCAGGTTCCTTCAAAAACCATGATTTTTAGGACGATTTAAAAAGTCTCTTAAATGGAAGCTTGGGTATAAAATTAGCATCCAAAAAAGCCGTAACACTTTGAGCAAAGCTGGGTGGAGATTTCTTCTTAGAACCCACTTATGCAGTGTTTCCATGAATATTCAGACCATCATGTTTCCTTAGTTGGGACTTGCTCATACATAAGAACAGAATCCACGCACACTTTAAGAGCTCCAACAAACCTGTGGTATAAGAACTCCTCATAAATCTGAAGATTTTTCTGAAGAGCAAATTTAAGAATGATTCGAAAGTGGCCAATGAAGCGAAAGTTCCTCAACAGCCACTGTATTTTACCCTCTACGGTGCATAATATCATCCAGAGAATTATGGAATTCTGAGAAGTCTCGGTGGGCCGGAAACCATAACTGAATGTCTGTTATCCCTCGGATGGCTGCGCATTAAAAATTGACATGCTTCTATAATGGATATCGCCACATGGGCTCAGGCAGGGGTGCTCAATCTTGGTCCTGGAGAGCTACCGCCCCGGAAAGTTCAGATCCGACACCTGGCTCACATGGATACCCCCCGAAGGCCTTCATTACCAGGATCAGGTGTGTTGGAGCAGAACTCTGCAGGGTGGTAGATCGCCAAGACCAAAATTGAGTAACCTTGAACTGAGGAGCACGTTGGCAAACCAATGTTCATCACCACGTCCACAAATAAAAAAAAATAAGATAAAAGTTAAGACTATGGCACAACTTACAACTTACCTGAGCTTAAACTCATCTGTGATGGACTGATGCATGGTGGAACCTGTTATAGTGGGCAACACTTCAAAGAACCATTCATATGGATATAAGTTCAAAAGCCAAGTTCATGGTATAGGGCAGTGGTATTTAATTAGAATTCAGAGAGGTCCAGTTAGAGGAGGAGATTTCATCAGGCCGAGGTCCAGACCATCATAATTTCTAACATGTGTTCTGATTCAGTGGTGTATCCTGTTTACTGAAGTAGTCTAGTATCAGCATCTTATACCATCAGCTACTGAAACACCAACACATCACACATACCGTTCAGTATATTTCAGTATATTTACTGTTTAAATGTGAACTGAATGAATTATTTATAAACTTCTAATAAATGTTTTTTTACACACTTCAATAAAAACAAGAACTACATTAAAAAAAGAATGCTTAAAAAAGGAGAGCATCTTATATTGTTTATTTATTGAAACAGTAAATAAAGCAGCGTCTTCTCGTTAACTCAGTTTCACAGCCTGACCTGTTGGTTTGGAGCCGCCTGTGAAGAATAAACATAAGTCTCTCCATTCCTGGTTAAAACAGTCCGGTTTCGCCGCCAACTCTCCTTTTTAGAGCTCGTTATTCTTTCTCCGACCCAAATATGCACAGATCTGATTGGCTGAGGAGTGCTTTTGGTGATCTAACAATGCACGTGATTGGTCTGTGAGGTTACTGCGCCGCAAAGCCTGTATACTGTAATGACAAGAAAAGCTCCGTCTCTTAAAATAATTTTAACACTTAAAATAAAAAAAAATCGAATTAATTAAATCGCTCTCAATAGTTTATCGGTTTGGGTCCGCAATGGACAACGTCTGGGTCTGGACCCAGACCGCGGTCCCCCTGTTAGTGACCTCTGGTATAGGGGCTTGGTGGGTGGCATTAATGCTGATCAATACACGTCAAATCCAATCAAAGTTCGTTGCATACATAGTCAGACGTGGAACAATTAGCACTAAAATGCATTAACAACTGACTGCTCACATGAAACAATAATATAATAATAAAAAATCTGTAACATTAAAAATATATATGTAAATGGAAGAGCAAGGGCAATAAATAAACATACGAAAGAAGATACATATGAATGAATATATATTCTGAGGTACACATAGAAGCCCCCCATTTTCAAGGTCATCCTTCATCATTTAAAGGTGCACTCAAGATTTTTTGTTTCAAACATTCCAAAATGAACTAAAATTGTTAACAGATAATAAGAGATAACCATATGTCAAAATGTATATTTTTGCAGAGATATCTACTGAAGTTAACATGCTAACCCGCTAGCCTCGGCCCGTCCTGTCTTCTAATATCACTTTGTACCTCAGGAGGCAATAGTGAGTCACTATAGCATCAAGTCAAATCAGTCCAACATGAGAGGATGAAGAAGTAGCACTGCTGCCCTGATGACGTATTCTAACCTCTTATCAAGCATGTTGAAGGTACGACTCCCGGTTAGATCCTTTAAGAACAGGTAACCAATGAGCAAAGTTTTAGGCATTGTTAGCTTTAAACAGATATTGATTCCAGAAAAGAAGCTTTTATTTACTCAGTAAACACTTTATTATTTAAATATTAAATTAGTACTAAAAGATTAAGTAGTACTTTTACATACGCCAGTGTGTTTATTTAACCCTTTCCAAGCTTCTCCTTGTGGAAACAACCCAGTATTATTTACAGTTCTCATCTAATACCTGCTTTGACTGCTCAGTACTTCATTAAGCTAAATCAAGATTGCTGCTGAAGGAACTGAATACATTCATACAATGTCTGGGGCGTCCAGGAGAAATCTGGAACTACACTTTTTTCTTCAAACTGGAGCTCAAGATATGATCTATTTCTCTCACAATATGATATTCATGTTACTTTGTATTGTATGTATGATTATTTACATCTGTTCTAAGCTTAAGTGTTAGCACTGGTGCTACTTTCCACTGTTGGGGACACTCTTGGGGAGTAAAGTTTAATGCTCACACCTTTTTTCTAGTCTGGTATGGAGTATAGAGAAAGGATAAGTGTCTGTGCATTTGTTGCTTATGATCATGATGGACACCACAACGCTGATGTATCGCCCCCTATTTGTTTGGAGTTTGAATTTGCCAGGTTGCCTCATCTTACATATAGCTCATTGTTACATATGGCACATTAGGAAGCCTAAAATGCGAAAGCCACATATGTCTGCACGGTTGAAGACACGCATAACAAGAATGGCTAAAAAAAAATATGGAGCTTTTAAAACTGGATCAGTTGTTGTCTTCAGTTTCCAAAGAATTACAAAGTGCTTAATAGAAAGATGATGTAACACAGTGGTAAACATGCTCCTGTCCTTACTTTTTTTTGTTGTTGCAGGCATTATATTCCAAAGTCCATAGAGTAAAACCTCAAATAATGTGTTTTGAAGTAAATTGATTTAGTTTAATGAGATTTTTTACACACCGGCCAGAGTGAGTAGCCTGCAGCCACGAGCTTGACACTACAGTGTAAAAGCCTGAGGCACCTAACCTAATAGTTTAAAAGCCTCTATCTTATCAATAAGAGTATGTTCACCAGTATAAACACAAGATATGATTAGAACATATGTAAATAATCATACGTACAGTACAAAGTAACATGAATATTGTGAAAGAAGTAGATCATATCTTGAGCTCCTGTTTGAAGAACAAAGTGTAGTTCCAGATTTCTCCTGGACGCCCCAAACATTGTATGAATGTGTTCAGTTCCTTCAGCAGCAATCTTGATTTAGCTTAATGAAGTACTGAGCAGTCAAAGCAGGTATTAGATGAGAACTGTAAATAATACTGGGTTGTTTCCACAAGGAGAAGCTTGGAAAGGGTTGAATGCCTTCTTTACTTTCAATGAAAGTCTATGGAACCAGGATTTTGTTCTATTGGTTCATTCATCATTACATTTTCATACAATGTAAAAGGCAACTGTTGCGAAAAAACTGAGATACTCATGCATCAATGGACCATAATGAAAAAGCACGACTTACTGTACTGTATTAATACTATCTATGTATTGTGAAGTGATTTGATGAGCAATTAAAAGCTTCCTGTCTGGAAAAATAGCTTAAAGTGCCTAAAACCTTTGCACAGTATATATATATATATATATATATATATATATATATATATATATATATATATATATATATATATATATATATATAACACTCACAGTGCTGTGTTGGCTACCACAATAGAGAGAGAGAGAGAAAGAGACGCACACTAATTACTTGTAATGACAGTGTTGGCATATGTATTAGACCAGCACTCAGCCTTTTGTACCTGTATGTGCATCTCAGCTTGGAAGTCTACTCAACTCACTCACACACCTGCATGTCAATGTGTGTGTGTGTGTATGTGTGTGTGTGTTTACATACCATTTGAAGCAAGATAGGAGGATGGAAGTCAGGCATAATTGCATAAACAAAACAGAACAAATAGACAATTGTTTGGCACACCGATCCAGCTTTAGAACATTCGCATTGAGATAAGAACAGCACGTTGGGTTCGCTGCCAGCTGCAGACACGCCAACATCTCTTCAGTGATACCACCGTCTATTTCACTGTCATAACAACAGAGCTGCTCCAACTGCACTCTGCACCTTCCTCCTCCCCTGCTTCTCTCCCTCTCTCTCCCTCTCACACACCGTTTCAGAGCTGCTTTATTGGCAATGACAAATATCACTTGCATAGCCAAAACAACAGCTTCAAATTTCTGTCTCTCTCGGTCTATTCTGACATGATATTAGGGTGCATCCGTGGCAAAACACATCCAGTAAATATTTCTCCCATTTCAGGAGGAAAAGGGCAGGACTGCTGGGGCCGTGTTTGCATTACTCGAAATGTACTCTCAACCTCGGTGAAGTGTGGAAAGTGCAGATGGGATTTTCAGCTAGCGGTTTAACAATTTAGATTTCTTGATATGCAAGATGTGAACGCAGAGTCATTGTTGACTAATCACTGATGACTTCAAGAGAATACCGTTAAGGCCTGTAGGGTCACTGCTGAGATAAACAGGTTCTCAGTCATGGAACCACCAGCTGAGGGGGTGCATTATATGTACAAGGAGAAGCTTGGAAAAGGTTTAAATACCTTCTTTACTTTCAAAGAAAGTCTATGGAACAAGGCTAATTTCCAAGCTATTTTGGAGCATTTCTATTGGTCCATTTATCATTACATTGTCATACAATGTGTTTGCATTACCCGAAGTTTACTCTCAACCTCAGCGAAGGGTGGAAAGAGCAGATGGGATTTTCAGCTACAGGTTGCACCAGTTCCGTTTTTTTTAATATGCAAGATGTGAACGCAGAGTCGACGTCAACTAATCGCTGATGACGTCAAGAGAATGAAAAGCTTTGCAAGGCGACTTTAAAAATCTCACAGACCACTGCAACCTGTTCTAGGTGATCCCACCGTTAAGGCCTGTAGGGTCACTGCTGAGATAAACAGGTTCTCAGTCATGGCTGTAATGGCTGGTAGGGGATGGATGCTCACTGGGGCACTATTGTGTCTCCCAGTCCATCTAGCTGCTGTCTGTGCTGCACACGGCAGTTACTCTGGATGTTAGTTCATAATAATGTGACTCTAGTGTGTACAAGCCAAACTCCATGGGTCAGTGGAAAATGCTTACTGCCTTCACTGGGTCGGATGGGATCTTCCAGCTAGACAACACGACACGTCACACGACTAGAAATGTCAGACACTGGTTAGAAGAGCTGACCTAGACTTCCAAGTACTTCCCTGGACCCCTAATTCCCCAGACTTTTTAACCAAATTGAGCATCTGGATCGTCATGTTGGCTCTATGGATTCTCCCACATGCTCCCTGCAGCAGCTGCTCTGCAGTCAGCATGGCTCCAGATACCTCTGACCACCTACCAGGACCTTATTGTGTCTCCCAGCTTGTCTAGCTGCTGTTCGTGCTGCATATGGTGGTTACTCTGGCTATTAGCTGGTGGTCATAATGCAACTTGATTGTGTGTGTATGGTAAAGGGTCATTATCAACAATGGATCTTAATGAACATTTGTTGTGATATGCACGTCTGTGTGCCCTTGAGAGCGACTTTGAAAATGGAAAAGACACAAAGCAAAATTACACATATTACATGCTTGCTATAGAGATTGCATATCTATATAGGTGTATGTCTCCATACGCGTGTGTGTGTATGTATGTGAAGTTTTCAAAAATTTACTTGAGAAGGTTGTGACACAGGTCAGTGGAAAGTGATGAGCCCTTTTGTCAGGCTCTCAGACAAAACAGGAAAATGCAGGTTAAAAGAAACAGGTTCTTTAATCAACACGGGACAGGCTGAAGTGGTAGTGAGACAGGCTAGGGTCAAAACCAGAGGCACGTCAACAAAACACAAGGGCTAGACAAACGGTTTGGTCAGAACACAAAGCAGGGTCAAATACCAGAAAAGCAAATATGACAAAAGGCAAAAACCGAGAGAGAAAAACGGGTAAAACACGGAATAGCAATCAAAAAGGAATACGTTCAGTCAGCATGTGAAATCACAATGGCAAAACTTTGCACCGGAGATGTGGAAAGGTAGGGCTTATGATCTCCGGAGGGATTGTGGGAAATGGAGTCTCGTAGTCAGGTTTAAGTTCATTGTGATGACCAGAGGGAGGCGAGACACCTTTTGAGCAAGAACTTTAGGAAATCAGAGATACGAACCCTGAATCATGCAAATTTCTGTTTTGGAGACACTTACCCACTGTGGATGTCCAGAGAAATGAAGCAGCAAAAATAAGAATAACCAAGTGTACAGGTTGGTAATAAGGTGTTATTTGTCTGATCTTTGAAGAAGACCCGCCTTCCCTTAAGATGCATTGAAGACAAGTGGCAATACTCTTCTCTGTCCTGGTACCCGGATGGTGGAATGAAATTCCAGCAGAGTGGACTCTCTTATGGTCTTCAAACACAGACTGTAGACTACAAATATTTTTGTGAAGCACTTATAAGCACTAATCTGTATTACTGGAATGAATCATATTGCACGTATGCAGCTGAGCTTAACTCTTTATCTTCTAGGTTTGAACACTGGCTGGGTATTACTAGGTATCACACTTGTACTGTATGTACCCTTGTATTGTATTTTCTTCTCTCTAGGTATTTCTGCCTTGCTAGGTATTCCCAGGTATTGCACGTTTACTGTATCCAACCTTGTATTTTGTTGTTCTTCTATCCAGGTACCAGCGCTGGCCCTTGTTTCTGGAAGTGTTTGAGCTCAATGGTAGTTTGTACTTAAACCTGTTTGTACTTTGACCAATCACAAAGCACTTATGTAAGACACTTTAGATAAGAGTGTCTGCTAAATGCCCTAAATGTAAATGTAGAATGAAGCCAAACTTCACAGGTAGGCAAGGCATCATGTGCCCTTACCAACAGATTGCATTGCTAGAACTCCAGAGATAAGGATCCTGGAATCACCAGGCTCCTCACCTGTTGTCCTCTCTGAGGAGTTTGAGTTGGTGTCCTAAACACATGATCAACGACTAGCTGAAATGAAGTTAAAGCGTCGTCACCAAGCAGCACAGTTGGAGTCGAAAGCTGCTACTTTCTCACTAACATGCTCATCCTTAAATCTTTTTAAAGCGAAGCACAGTTTTTGAGCCCAATATTAGAAGCAAAAAACAAGTCCAGGCCAGTTCAGATTTGTTTGTGTGATGGGATGTGATAATGGGATGATTTGGGATTTCGAGTGCTCATAGCAAGAGCTTGTAATTGGCAGTCCACAGATATCTACTCTGACAGTTTACATACATACCCCAATCAGCCATAGCATTAAACCCACCTCCTTGTATCTACACACACTGTCCATTATATCAGCTCTACTTACCGTATAGGAGCTACACTTACAGACTGTAGTTAATCTGGTTCTCTGTATACTTTATTACTCTGTTCTTTAATGATCAGAACCCCCAAAGGACCACCACAGAGCAGCTACTATTTGGGTGGTGGATCATTCTCAGCAGGAGTTTTTAAACACTGTCTACTTACTGTCCACTGTCCTCCAGTCTCTCTCTCAGTCCTGACATTGGCAAATGATTGGAAGTTGTTAAGTGGAAAGCCGGTAACAGTGCCTAATGCGTCCTGTTTCAGTGTTTTTTTTATTTTATTTTTTATAACCCATCCAAAAACAATTGAGTTACTTAAAACATTAAGCATTTTGCTTTTGTATCGCCTTCAATTGTGTGCAGCTCAAAAAGGATTTGCGAACCACTGCTGTCTGTTTTAATTATAATTTTTTCCTTCTGTCTCAAAGAGCTACAGAGCCGTAGAAGGCTGGGATAAAGGAAGCCTCATGTGATACAGCTTCCCCGTAAAACCTGGCATCATATTTACATCAATAACTCTGTCATGTTTAGATTTGTTTCTCCGTGTGGTTTAGACTTACTAGCCAAAATGAATGTGCTGAGTGTGGGTGGCGGCATACTGATTTATGTGAAATTGTGTTGTCATGCGTGAGCTGTTTGCAGACAAAGCAAAACTGATATTACCACACATGAGGAACGAGCCAAGCCAGGAGAGCATCCTTCACCAGAAATGAAAAAAAAAGCTGTTGAGTTGTCGTTAACTAGATTATCTTTTGATGGATGAAAGTCTAGTTTATGTGCCTCTTCATTGTGTACTTGTGCACAATGATCGAGACAAGCAGACGCATTAGAAAGGACGCATTTACAGTATCTCCTGTATCTCACCTGGAAACATCTGTATTTATCTAGATCATATAAAACTGGTTAATTTACTTCTATTTTTTAAATATTTATATCGTTTTATTGCAGTAAATAGTGCTTTTACATACATCTGTGTGTTTATTTAACCCTTTCCAAGCTTCTCCTTGTGGAAACAACCCAGTATTATTTACAGTTCTCATCTAATACCTGCTTTGACTGCTCAGTACTTCATTAAGCTAAATCAAGATTGCTGCTGAAGGGACTGAATACATTCATACAATGTCTGGGGCGTCCAGGAGAAATCTGGAACTACACTTTGTTCAAACTGGAGCTCAAGATATGATCTACTTCTTTCACAATAAGATATATTCCTGTTATTCCTGAGTGATAGATATGGAGACATAGAAACAGAAAGCAAATAATATATATATATATATATATATATATATATATATATATATATATATATATATATATATACATATACATACATACATACGGGGGAAGGCGGGGTACACCATGGACAGTTCGCCAGTCCATCACATGGCCAACACTTACTCACACACTCACACCTACGAGCAATTTAAAAAACCCAATCAGCAAGATAGATACGGAATACACACAGATAGATAGGAATATAAATAGTGATAGTGAGAGAGAGAGAGAGATAGACAGAGATAGATAGAGAGAGAGAAACAGAGATATGTAATATATATATATATATTTGTGAGAGCGAGAGGGAGAGAGACATATTGATAGATAGAGAGCGATAGAGAGAGCTAGACAGAGAGATTGAGTGAGTGAGAGAGAGAGAAAGAGAGATAGATAGAGAGAGAAACAGAGATATGTAATATATATATATATATATATGAGAGAGAGAGAGAGAGAGAGGGAGAGAGACTGAATTGAAAGAGAGAGAAAGATAGATAGAGATAGAGATGGCTGCTTTTTCCCCATGCGAAACACACACAGGGCTGCCAGCTTTGAGGAATGTGTTGGAGGGAGATTTGGGGTTACTTAAGGTTGAGCCAGTCAGGGTGTGGGTTCTGTTCCTGTTTCCACAGACACGCTTCTTAAATCAATACACATTCACACAATTACTGTAAACACAAAATAATATATCTCAACATACAATCTTTCTTTCATCTGAAAACATCTGTCCAGCGAGACCCTCAAGTGCTGGAAAAAACACCCCTCACTGTTCACTCTCACTGATCTCTGTCAGTGTAGCGCTAACAAGCTAGGCTACCACACCCACCCCACAGACTTCAGCATAAATCACTCCATTTACACTGCAGATGGAAATCACACACACAATTACAAACATCTTCCACAGAGACCGAAACAACAAACCACGTTTAGAAGAAAACCTAGTATTTAGCTGAGCTTCATATACGCAGCGTGTGTGAGTTTCAGGACTGGAAACTTTAATTTCACTCAGACATTTCTGAATTTCCGAGTATGGATCAGCATTTCAATGCATAGTTAAAAGGCACAATCCAGGAGAGGCTTGCACCCACAGTGATCACACTGTACACCTCTTCACTGTGCAAGGACTTTACTGTATACACATATATCTTTACTGTATACTGTATATCATTAACAGGACAGGCTCACTGAGCACCAACCCAGCATTCCTACACCTCTCTACTGGTATCACTTCTCACTGACACTGTACATCTATACAGATTGTACATTTGTTTCGGCAGATTGTACATCTTTGTGTCTCCTTTTGGCGAAGCATCCTCAACTCTGGTTGTAAAAAGCACTTTACAAATAAATGTTGATGGATTGATTTAGGGTGACATATCAATTATGAAAAAATCTTTTTGAAAAATATGCTTCATGACTAAAAAAAACCCAACCAAGGCCATAACTATCATAAAACAACATCTCAGCCAGGGTATTTATAACTTTCTTTGAGTCAGTTTTTCCTCAGATGTCTGGCTCCATCACCACCACCACTGTGAATAGTCCATTATCTGCTATATATCGTCTGCTATTAATCTGATCCCCATTTCCTGTGTTTTAATGTGCTGTCTTGTGTTTTCAGTGTTTGTCTTTTATTTTACTCTGTCTATGCATCTATACAGATTGTAGATCTGTTTATATATATATATATATAAATATATATATATATATATATATATATATATATATATATATATATATATATATATATATATATATATATATATATATATATATATATATATACGTCTCTGTCCAATAAAAAACAAGCATCTCAAAAACGTCTACTTTACAAGAGAGGACAAATGCAGATTTTTTTCCAGGCTATTTTAGAGCATTTCTATTGGTCTGTCCATAAAGATTATTTGCACACAAAGTTAACAGTCGTGTTCAAATGATGTGGAAAAATAAAAAACGTTTACAGTCACATGTTTAAATATCGTACTTGGCTTACTGCTTGAACGTCTTTAGATTAATGTATGTGCGCACTGATTTCAATAACCGGTTATTTTTATTCAGGATTTATGTTATGTTATGTTGTTGTAACTCGTTATTGTTGCACGGTCACACCCCTAAAGCTTGCAATTATTCCATCCAGGGGCGGGGCTTGTCCTATAAGATTGGGAGAGGCTTAGTACTGCGTAGAACTAGCTTGATAGTACTCACCTCAGGATGAGTGGGAGCCGAGGGCTTTGGAGTAGGGCTAACCAAATGTGGTTGCTCCATGGTCTTTGCAATGGACAGCAACAATATGTAAATCGTTTACATGTGCACATTCACATGTTTAAATATTGTACTCTTCTTATGGCTTGGACATTTTTAAAGGGACCGCTGGCTGTAAGCCTTGTAAGCCTTAGTATAGTGTAATGACTCTAAATTGTGAAAAAAAATCCCAAAAGCAGCAGATTTATTTATTAAATTAACGCTTTCATTCTAAATATTTAACATATGGATGCAGCCATTATCTCTGACGCGCAATGCCTGCTGGGTAGATGATGTCAAATGGTTGCAGTCGAAGGAGTTACTAACCTAGCTTAAAGAAAACCATGTACATTGTGTGTTGATGTTGTTGTTTCAGTGAAAGGCAGTGGGAAGACTGATATTAGTCTAAACAGCTTTCACAAACATAAACAAGGAGAATAGTTAGTGAAGCAGCGTGTGGACCAACACAAAGACCCGCCGCTCTGCTCTCCCTTACAAAAAAGAAGTTTATTCAAGTGTACCATTAGTTTACTTCTTTTAAACTAAAAGGAAGTGAGTATGCTTTCAGTTTACTTTTTATGTACTTCTCAGTGATATACTAAACACAGTTATACTTAAGTATGCTTGGGTTATACTGACTAGTATAGAACAGAATAAGTATATTTGGCCTTTACTTGTACTTAATCTTTTGATTGAGATAGTAGAAGTAAGTATTCTTACTCTGCACAAAAAACACATCCAGTACAATATTTATTTAAAATTAGATTTTTAAAGATTTATAAAGATACAAATATGTTTCTTAATCTGAGTGTGTCTTGTTTATTTTACGTGTGTCCACTGGTGAGCAAGTAAACGTTGTTAAAGTTCTATTTTAAGTAGAAAAAAACCCTGTATACCTAGTCATATACTTTAAAGTACAACAATAATATAAGCAGTAAATTATAAGTATTATGTTAAGTTCACTTAAAGAAAACTTACAAGCTAGTAAACTAACAGTAAACCCTTAAGTTTACTTTTAGTGTAGTTGCAGTACAAAAGATGTAAACTAGTTGTATACTTGGTTTACTACTCTTACACTTAAAGTGTGCTTAAAAGTATACTTTTAAAAACTAGAAAGTTTAGTCCCAAGAAGTATTAAAATAGTACATATACGAGTGTACTAATAGTACAATGACATTAGTATAGTAACTGTATAAAGTATACTTAATAAAATTAACTTTAAGTATACTTATTTTCTGTAAGGGTTCCTCACTTCAGTCTGGATGAGTTTGAGTGGTTCAGTAGACCACCACTGGTGAGAGACTTGACGGAGGCTGTTGGTTTTAAGCGTAGACTAAAACACAACGCAGTGACACAGTTTCCCCACACAGGACGTCCAGAACCCCCAGATTATAAAGCGAAATGAACATGCGCTGGATTCTCTCCTGGCATCCTGCCAACAACTTTTACCGTTAGCGACAGCTACTTCTTCCTCATTTGCGGGTGAACAGTAGCATGTTTAGCTAGCTAGCTTTGCCAAAGCACGGCAGCTGGTCACAGCAACCATTTAACGTCACTACCCGCTGTGCACGTCAGTAGTTACAACAATGGTGACCTACGTGCAGCGGGATTTGATATAAAATCTAATAAATCTGTTACTTTTAGAGATTTTTTACAGTGTGTACTAATCATTTAGAGTCATTACACCATATTAGGGCTTACAAGTGTTACCAGCCGGGGTTCCCTTTAAATTCACTGGATGTGACTGTACACTGCTGCACTGTCTTCTGCGTAATATTTGTATGATGTAATTATTCGCTGCACATTATACTTTCCAGGATAGTTTTTATTATATTCGTATTCAACATCTGTTCATCTATTGATGCGTCTGGATAATGTATAATAATACTATGCTTTGCTACTTTAATACTACTTTTCCACTGAAATTAATATCTATCCATCCATCTATTAAGGTCTATTAGGGTATAATATTTTTGTGCTTGCGTATTCATGCAGTTTGCAGTGAATATAGAGTTTACTAGAGGACTAACATTTCATAAACGGCTGGCGTTAAGGGAAAATAATTTATCGCGGTGGTGAGAGGAACCTGGAGTATTTCTGTCTACTGTGCAACTTACCAGTAAAACACTGTGTCTTTTGACTTTTCTATCATCACTGTCCAAAAATAAATAAATAAATCTTCATTTTTATGTTGCATCACTTGAAGGCAGCAGCTGCCACTGTGTTCAGGTTTTATGGTGAATGACTGATAGAATTGCTGTCCACTCCTGTAAAGCTGCCATTTTGGAGATAATTGTTTTTCTTAGATACGTGATGCTGATAGTTGGTAAGAAAAAGTGGTGAGTGGTGAGAAAAGTTCTCTCTGGGTATATGTTGCAGAGCTGCTAGAAGTCCCCAGAGCTCCATCCCCACTGGCTGATCAACTGTCAATCCTGTCTGACCTGTTGATGTTCTCCTGCTCGTCAGCCTGCATGACCAGAATTACTACAGTAGAGCCCCAACATCTGCACCATCTCTCACTCTGACGGAGAACCTATGAGATGGTTCAAACTTTTACTTCACTACCTCCTGAATTAGAGTATTTATGAAACATGTTCAAGCACAGAGCTTCTTGTTGTATCTTGTTGTAAACTTTCATTACCTCTGGTGTTCTCTCTCTATCCCGGGTTGATTAGAGGAGGATGGGTTCCTCTCTTGAACCTGGGTTCCTCTCAAGGTTTCTTCCTGCCACTGTCCCCTCTGGCTTGCTCTAGTGGGGCTTGGACCTGTGACTGTGTGAGTGAATTACTTACCTGTGTACCTACCCGTTAAACTTGCCTGTTGTCTGTTCTCTAGCAGAGTCAGCATATAGTCATAAGTCCAGCTCAGGGGATCTAGGGTAGGAGAATGAGTGTCCAGAGAATATTTCAATAAACGTTTATGTTTATTAAGGCCGTATGTTATGTTATGTTGTTGTAGACCAATCTTGTAGGATGGTCACACCCCTGAAGCATGCAATGGTTTCATCCAGGGGCAGGGCTTGCCCTATAAGATTGGGAGAGACTTAGCGTAGAACTAGCTTAATAGTACTCATCTCAGGCTGAGAGGGAGTCAAGGACTTTGGAGTAGAGCTAGTAGAGCTAGTCAAATGTGGTAACTCCATGGGCATGCAACCTGGAACTCATACTTACCTGTACTTACCTGCAATGCATTTTTGTCCCCCGTTTGCACTCAATTCTTGCTGAAACAGGCATCGCTCTCGAGCAGCCGTACATGATCCTTGTGCCAATTTGTCCATGGGGGAGAAGGTAGTTCTTGAGTAGAAGGACGTCTAGAGGAGAAGGCAGTTCTTGAGTAGAAGGGTGTCTGGAGGAGAAGTTAGTTCTTGAATAGGAGGACGTCTGGAGAAGGTAGTTGTTGAGTAGAAGGGTGTCTGGAGGAGAAAGTAGCTTTGAGTAGAAGGACGTCTAGAGGAGAAGGTAGTTCTTGAGTAGAAGGGTGTCTGGAGCAGAAGGTAGTTCTTGAGTAGAAGGGTGTCTGGAGCAGAAGGTAGTTCTTGAGTAGAAGGGTGTCTGGAGGAGAAGGTAGTTCTTGGGTAGAAGGGTGTCTGGAGGAGAAGGTAGTTCTTGAGTAGAAGGGTGTCTGGAGCAGAAGGTAGTTCTTGAGTAGAAGGGTGTCTGGAGCAGAAGGTAGTTCTTGAGTAGAAGGGTGTCTGGAGGAGAAGGTAGTTCTTGAGTAGAAGGGTGTCTGGAGCAGAAGGTAGTTCTTGAGTAGAAGGGTGTCTGGAGCAGAAGGTAGTTCTTGAGTAGAAGGGTGTCTGGAGGAGAAGGTAGTTCTTGAGTGGAATGGTGTCTGAAGGACAAGGTAGTTCATGAGTAGAAGAGTGTCTGGAGCAGAAGGTAGTTCTTGAGTAGAAGGGTGTCTGGAGCAGAAGGTAGTTCTTGAGTAGAAGGACATCTAGAGGTGAAGGTAGTTCTTGAGTAGAAGGGTGTCTGGAGCAGAAGGTAGTTCTTGAGTAGAAGGACGTCTAGAGGTGAAGGTAGTTCTTGAGTAGAAGGGTGTCTGGAGCAGAAGGTAGTTCTTGAGTAGAAGGACGTCTAGAGGTGAAGGTAGTTCTTGAGTAGAAGGGTGTCTGGAGGAGAAGGTAGTTCTTGAGTAGAAGGGTGTCTGGAGCAGAAGGTAGTTCTTGAGTAAAAGGGTGTCTAAAGGACAAGGTAGTTCTTGAGTAGAAGGGAGTCTGAAGGACAAGGTAGTTCATGAGTAGAAGAGTGTCTGGAGGTGAAGGTAGTTCTTGAGTAGAAGGACATCTAGAGGTGAAGGTAGTTCTTGAGTAGAAGGGTGTCTTCATATTTTCCGCCTACATCCATCCTCTTTTCCCTTTTGCCATAACCTACCAGATGACTTTGTGTCTCCTTTATGGATATTCGACAAAGCTGTTGTTAAGACAACTCTGGTTGTAAAAAACACTTTACGAATATATGTTGATTGATTGATTGATACATTGTGCTAAATTATGAAAAATCTTTTTGGAAAATATGCTTCATGACTAAAAAAACTCAACCAGGGCCATAACTATCATAAAACATCACCACAGCCAGTGTATTTATAACTTTCTTTGAGTCAGTTTTTCCTCAGATGCCTGGCTCCATCACCACCACAACTGTGAATAGTACATTATCTGCTATATATCGTCTGCTATTAATCTGATCCCCGTCTCCTGTATTTAGTCTAACGTGGTGCCTTGTGTTTTCAGTGTTTGTCTTTTATTTTCACAGTGGTATACTCTTGCTGTTTGGCGAATCTTCATCCGCTTGCATCCTAATTACCTGTGTCCCTCAAGTCTCCCTCGTGGCCAGATAAATGAGTGAACGTAAAGGAAAAGACGTGGCGGAAGACGGGCGAATGGAAAGCAGCGAGACAATCATTCCACACCACTCCGCAGGAGACATCAAAAGGAGAGGATAAAAGATTAATAGTAAACGTAACAACAAGAACAAAAATGTGCTTTGAAGCCTGAGGAAGATAGACAAAACTCCCAACAGGTGCGGAGCAAAAAGACAAACAATGAACAAGAAGAAAATTGCCTCGGCGGTGTTTGCCGAGCTCTCAGGATGTTTTATTATAAACAACAAAAGAGTGCGCTAGGTTAATGATTTTAAAGTATGATTTTTTTCCCTATTTGCTTTAATTGAACTGGCTGTGAAAAGAATGGCTGTACACTTTGAAAGCAAGCGCTTTTAATAATTCCAGCTTTTGGAAGTGACGTGCAGCTCAAGCGAATCCAATAACTTCGCTAGTGTGGTTTGTGCGGTTGGCTGTGAAAAGCTCACAGCTGCTATCAAACATGTAGATTTGGGAGTTGGTGCTAAACTGCAGGGCTTCAAACTGCCCAGATGAAAATCAATACGAGTAAACAAATAGCCAATTATAACACGCCACTGATAATGTCCCGAACCAGCAATATCACTGCAGCGTTATTACACCCTTTATTTCTGCGCTGTCCTTCTCCTCCTCTTTCTCTCTCTCTTTCTTTCTTTCTTTCTTTCGCTCTCTTTCCTACTGCAAATGTGAACAAGGGGTTTCATATCCTGGAGGCTTGTACCTGTTTTGATGAGGATCGTTTCTATTTCCACTCGACTTTGCAGGCTGTTCAGTCAGTATGTTGTATTTTGACAGTTGACTTAGTTGCTTTGCGAGGTGAGAGTTTGCAAAAATGATTACAAGGAATTGTGGAAAACGAATCAATTGGGCTAAGTAGCGCTGCCGCTATGGATCACTATCAGACTTTGTAGGCACCTCAGCTAATTAGTGAGTTCAGATACTTGAACGTGCACCCGTTGTTGAAACAGGCATCGCTCTCGAGCAGCCGTACATGATCCTAGAGCCAACTTGTCCATGGGGGAAAAGGTAGTTCTTGAGTAGAAGGGTGTCTGGAGGAGAGGGTAGTTCTTGAGTAGAAGGGTGTCTGGAGGAGAGGGTAGTTCTTGAGTACAGGGGTGTCTGGAGGAGAAGGTTGTTCTTGAGTAAAAGGGTGTCTGGAGGAGAAGGTTGTTCTTGAGTAAAAGGACGTCTAGAGGAGAAGGTAGTTCTTGTGTAGAAGGCCGTCTAGAGGAGAAGGTAGTTCTTAAGTAGAAGGGTGTCTGGAGGAGAAGGTAGTTCTTGAGTAGAAGGACGTCTACAGGAGAAGGTAGTTCTTGAGTAGAAGGGTGTCTGGAAGAGAAAGTAGTTCTTGAGTAGAAGGGTGTCTGTAGTTGAAGGTAGTTCTTGTGTAGAAGGGTGTCTGAAGGAGAAGATAGTTATTGAGTAGAAGGAAGTCCGGAGGAGAAGGTAGTTCTTGAGTAGAAGGGTGTCTGGAGGAGAAAGTAGTTCTTGAGTAGAAGGGTGTCTGGAGGAGAAGGTAGTTCTTGAGTAGAAGAGTGTCTGTAGTTGAAGGTAGTTCTTGAGTAGAAGGGTGTCTGGAGGAGAAGGAAGTCTGGAGGAGAAGGTAGTTCTTGAGTAGAAGGATGTCTGGAGGAGAAGGAAGTTCTTGAGGAGAAGGATGTCTGAAGGAGAAGGAAGTTCTTATATCTACTGCCTCAATAGCAGCTAATGTTTTAGTTAGGATGGCTCTTCATAGCATTGGAATTACGTCTGAGTGAGTGGATCAGACACACCAGTGCTATTGTAGTGTTTCAACCCTGTGTCCACTCCCTGTCCACTTTGTTAGACACTCCCTATATGCTGGTCCACCTTGTAGATGTAAAGTCAGAGACAGTAGCTCATCTGTTGATGCACAGTCCTTCATCAGTGGCCACAGGACGCTGTTGTTTGGATAGTTTTGATTGGTGGACTCCTCTCAGTCTAGCAGTAACCGTGAAGTGTTTAAACACTCCAGCAGCACTTCTGTGTCTAATCCACTCACACCAGCACAACACACACTAACACACCACCACATTAGTGTCACTGCAGTACTGAGAATAATCCAATACCCAAACAGTAGCTGCTCTGTGGTGGTCCTGTGGGGGTCCTGATCATTGAAGAACAGGGTAACAAGGTATACAGAGAAACAGTCTGTACGTGTAGAAGTAAGTGCTTCTCTATGGTAAGTGGGGCTAATAAAATGGGAAGCGAGTGTAGATATAAAGAGGTTATTATTGTCATTATATCAATACAAGGCTGTCCAGTAGAACCAATCACTGCCAGACTACTTCTCCAGTGCAGTACTTTACATTAAAAGATATAATGAGAACTTTGCGCCAACAGAACACTTTAAAAAGAGATCCAAAGGTAGAACCTAAACGTAGGTCATGCATTATATTCATGAACAGTGTCAATTAATCCTAACTGACTCATTAAGAAGATGCATTTTTAATTGATAATTTTGAAACAGGTAATCAGGTGTATTGGATTACTCATAAGGGCCCTAATGCTGATCTATTTACCATCTTATCATTCAGAGATAGTCCTCTATTACACTATACTGCACAATGGCAAAGCAGCAGTCGCTGGTGAGAAGTTTCTGGAAAAACCTAATCGTTAATCAGTTCCAAATGAAACGCTCATGAAGAAAAGTGCAGCTACTAGGCTACAGGCTTACAGACACGTCCTCTGGAGGATCGTCTAACCCATTAACACCAGTTCTCCTGTTTCCACTTTAAATGTAGCAGCAGGTACGTTCTGGCTTCTTCTGCATTATTTAAGGTGGGCTTTACCCTTGTGCGGTCGGTAGGAGTGAGTATTGTAGAGTGAACAGTTGGTCTGTCGGTGGTGTGACTGGTCAAACTACTGGTCAAAACAAGACACTGGTCCAGGAAGCTCTTTCACTCAATGTCTTCCATTTTTCTTGCTCATGAACAAACACATTCTACTACTTGATAAAGCTCCTTGTGGTTTCTTGGTTAAACTGTTATGACAGCTACGTTAGTCGTTTCAGAGCACTGACCTTTTGGTTCCAAACGAAAAGCTCATGCAGAAAAGTGCAGCTACTAGGCGACACACTACAATACTTACTCCTACTGACCGCACCATCAGGTCAGCTTTTCATTCACCAGTTCTCCTGTTTCCACTTTAAATGGAGCAGCAGGTACGCTCTGACCTCTGCTGCACTATTTAAGGTGGAACAGGAAAACTGGTGAATAAGCTGACTTTACCCTCGTGCGCTCGGTAGGAGTGAGTATTGTAGAGTGAACAGTTGGTCTGACGGTGGTGTGACTGGTCACTGGTGAGAGATTCAAAACTACAGCTACAAGACACTGGACCAGGAAGCTCTTTCACTCAATGTCTTCCATTTTTCTTGCTCATGAACAAAAACATATTACTACTTGATGAAAAGCTTCTCAGAGTTTCTTGGTTAAACTGTTACGACAGCTGCGTTAGCCGTTTCAGAGCACTGACCTTTCAGTTCCAAACGAATGGAGAAGAGCTTATGAAGAAAAGTGCAGCTACTAGGCGACAGGCTTACAGACACATCCTCCGGAGGGACGTCTAACCCATTAACACTGTACACAGCTCCACTCCTGCTTCTTCTTCATCTTCTGGATTTTTCTGCTACACGAGTCAGCCCATATGGCACCAAAGAGAGGAGGGAAAAGGAGGCCAATGGGGAAAGCTCACTAAAAGACAGCGAGTTGAAGGGAAACAACAGTTTGCGCCGAAGTAATGATGAAGTGACAGCGACTAAACAGCCATTTATGTGGAGTCTTCATATGAAATGAAACCGCACCTTCTACTCGCTTTGCGCTCTCCAGAGATGCGGGTGCTATAATGGGGAAGGGAAATGAATGCATTACAATGAAGTGCTCTGTGTGTGTGTGTGTGTGTGCGTGTGGGGAAGAGCATGGTAATTACGACGACTGCTTTATCTAGCATTGCCACACTTTAGTTTTTATGAGGCGGCTATGAAGAGCGCAGTCTGAGGCGTAGGTGTATGTGTGCGGTTGACAGGCACCAGGCTTTCCAGAGCAGCAGCACGGAGAGGGTAAAAATGGCTGCGGTAATGAATATGTCACTGTGTACATCCATTCCTGCGCTGCCCGTGGCTGCGGGTGCAGGATCACTCTGTGGAAGCAGCCGGACGTCTTGCAGCCAGACAGCTCACTCCTCACTGGCCTGCTGGAGGCCAAAGCGGCAGGAATGCCATACACACACCTGGGAGGATTTATGGAGGTCCACCTGCTCTAATCTCCCCCCCATCTCCTTTCTCTCACTTATGCAACTGCACCGGCGGCTGGAGGCCCAGGCTGTTAGTCTGCGTGTTTGGACAGCTCCCTTTTCCTCTGAGTTAGCAGAGCACACCTGGACGTGGGCTCGTTTAAGAAAGCCAGAAAATTCAAGGGATAGTTTGGCACAAAAAAAAAATGTGGACAATTTTCCCCCCCGTCCTCCAACCGCAGTCAATCAGCCGAGACACTTTGCCTCCTTAGTGTTTTTCACTGCAGTTACGAGGCTAATGGGGGATGGAAATCAATGGAGGGCCTACACGGTGATAGTTTTAAAGATTTATGACGTGCTGTGTACCGCGATATGATATATTGCCCACCACTGAAATTTACCTTGGATGCAAACTTTCTATCTTTTAGCAATGCAGTATTCAAAAAGCCCCCCTTAAACTTAGAATGGTGGACTTAATGTAATAGCAGGATTCTTGTTGGCAGTTCCACCTGAACAGGGAATCAAATCCCAGTTGAGAGAAATATCCATCTATCCATCCATCCCTTATCTTCGGCTATATCCTGCTAATTGGGGTCAATTGGCTAGCATCATCAGGAGAAGGCGGGGTACACCATGGACAGGTCACTAGTCCATCGCACTAGTCCTTAGGGCGATGTAGGTGAGTGATCTACCTACCATGCATGTGTTTGGACTGTGGGAGGAAACCCACTCAAGCACGAGGAGAACATACAAACTTCATACAGAGTGGCTCGGACCAGGAATCCAACCCTTGCTGTGAGGCGACAGTGGTAACCACTACACCAGCACCCAGTTGAGAGAAATAGTTCTCAACATATGTACTTAATTATGGTCTTGACCATGTTTACTGTCGAGTCCTAGCAAATGGTCCTACCTCCCTCTGCAGAGACTTGATCACCCCACTTCTTTGTTTGTATTGAAATGACCTATTTTCTTCTGCTGTTAAGGTGATACCTATCACCCCCCCCCTTATCTACTCTTCATTTCCATTCATGTTGTCATCTTCATCCCACTTACCCCCTCATTAACCTCCTCTTCTTCCCCTGCATTTATCCCCTACCCTTTTGCCCGCCTTCTGACCCTCAGGACACCTGCTTAAACTATGTCTGACTAGACTACAGCAGATTAGAGGCCATCAACAGACTGATGACCTAAGCTGTGCCCGCTCCTGAATGCCAGATTTCGAGCACAGTTTAAACTAGACGATGGTGTTATCTGTATTGGTTTTTGTATCTTATCAGTATTGTCCTATGTGACCAAATGTGTATCTCCAAAATAGGAACTTTTCAGGAGAGGCCAAAAACTGTCTTTACTTTCAATGTAAGTCTATAGAACCAGAATTTCTTTCAGAATTTCTGGATGAAGTAGACAAACTTCTGCGTTAATAACTCTCCGAGAGCTAATTGGCAGAATGTGTTTCGGTTAAGGAGATGAGATTGCAAGTGTGGGTTTCACAGACGCTTCTTTCATTAAATAAAAGCAGCACGCAAAGCCTGCTTACTGACAAACCCGTTCTTCTCAAGAAAGGTTAGTGTGAACCATGCCTCCACTGAGTTTCACAAGACGTGTTACAGACACACAAGAAGCTGGAAAAGGTTTTAAAAGCATTGCTAAAGATCTGGGTGGCATGGTTAGACACTCCTTTGTTCTGTTGAAAGGACAGATTTACCTATACAGCAGGGGTATTTACTTAGAATTCAGTAAGGTCCAGTTAGAGGAGATTTTCTCAGGCCAAGGTCCGGACCGTCATCATTTCTAACTTGTGTTATGATTCAGTGGTGTATCCTGTTTACTGTAGTAACCTAGTATCAGCATCTTATACCATCAGCTACTGAAACACCAACACATCACACATACCGTTCAGTATATTTCAGTATATTTACTGTTTAAATGCTGAACTAAAATAATTATTTATAAAACTCCAAATACATTTTTTGTCCTCACTTTAAGTAAAAACAAGAGCTACATTTAAAAAAACAATGATTTAAAAAAAAGTGCATCTTAAAGTGTTTATTTATAGAGAAAGTAAATAAAACGTGTGTCTTCTTGCTAACTCGCTTTAGTCTCTGGCTGCTTTGCTTCATACCTCACCTGTGTGCGCGCGCCACACGCCCCAATCTGCACAGACCTGATTGGCTGAGGAGCCGTCTGTGATCTTAGAGCGCAAGTGATTGGTCTGAGTTCACCGCGCCGTAAAGCCTGTATACTGTAAAGACAAGAAAAGCTCCGCCTCTTAAAATAAACACAGTGTAAATTAAATCATTCTCAATAGTTTATTGGTTTGGGTCCGCATTGGACAACCTTAGATAGATAGATAGATAGATAGATAGATAGATAGATAGATAGATGGATAGATAGATGGATGGATGGATAGAAAAAACAATAAGGTATATAAAGAAGAATAAAGAACTCTATATAAAGAAGAATCAAGAACTCTATATAAAGAAGAATCAAGAACTCTATATAAAGAACTCTATATAAAGAAGAATAAAGAACTCTATATAAAGAAGAATCAAGAACTCTATATAAAGAAGAATCCAAGATCTCTATATAAAGAAGAATCAAGATCTCTATATAAAGAACTCTATATAAAGAAGAATCAAGAACTCTATATAAAGAAGAATAAAGAACTCTATATAAAGAAGAATCAAGATCTCTATATAAAGAACTCTATATAAAGAAGAATAAAGAACTCTTTAGTAAAAAAGAATATATACAAGAACATATGAATACAAACTATACACCCTGACTGAAGGTAGTGCAATAATAAATTAAGTAATGTGCAAGAGAAAAACGGGTATCAGCAGATATATTACAGTACTGGGATATTTTTTTTTTTTTTTAAATCCGGATCCGGACCGCGGTCCACCTATTAGTGACCTCTCCTATACAGATCTTTGTTGGTTTCCAATACTTGCTTCTTTAGCTTTGCTCTGAAGCTACACGGCTATGTAACAAAAAAGCTGACACCCACAAATTGGGACACATATACTCACACAGTTGCCTTTAATAACGTCAAGTTGTTGAGTAATCTCAAATATACCTCCTTGTGTGCTTATAAGTAAAAAAAGGAAATAGGAACATCCATGTTGAATTCTTCAGTTTTTCCAATCTCTGGTCACCTCCAGTGGTATCTAATGCTAAACTATTGCCTTCTGGTCACCAACCCTGGTCCTGGAGCTCTGCTTGTCTATAATATAAAGATAGGAGATCTGAAATTATATATAGGCTACATTTGATAGGCTAGGCAGCAAACAAACACTTGAAATCTGATTTTTGCTGATCGAATCCAAACCACAAGGTTTAAAATGCAGTTCCAATCACATTCTTATAGATTCATCACAGTCTGGATGCTCTGACCACTTAAATATATAGAACCGTGAGTTCTATATAGAACTATTTCATGCTTAGATGCTTCTCTGAATGGTGAAATTGTACCTCCGGCTGATGGTGAATGTGCTGTGGATGGTTCTATCTAAGGTTTTTTCTACTGAACGCTTGACATCATAATAACAGCAGAACCCTTTCTTTTGTTAGAACCATTTTTCAAATAGCTGAACGAAATGTTTAGACCAAGTACACGATTAAAGAACTCCATGTAATAACCCCCGAAAACATTTACCACTGGGCAATTTTAAGCACAGACCATCCAAACCATGTGATTCTTGGGTTGCAACATGATTCAGTGACGTCCATTGGAACACACTTTTGTTTAGGTAAGCTCTGAGTGCCTGGTACGCTCCCACACTCTTAGACAGGTTGGTACTCCTCCTGTACCAACTACCACCAACCTTCACAGCCGCCCCACCACTCTACGCGGTAAGCTGTGAACTCCATTAGGATCGATGCAGTCAAGCAGCCAGCAGATGAATCACTGCCTGTTCCGAGCGAGCCCGGTGCACTTTGCACCTCTCCACACACACAGAGGCAGCCTCCTCCTCACCTCTCCTCAGGCTTCCACTAAAGATGGATGAGATCCTTCGGACCAAATGAGCACAACACCCTGAGCTTCCTTCAAACAGCAGCCCCGCCGTGCCACGCCACGCCGCAAATCAGAAGTTCTCCTTGAGCACAGTTCAGATGCATTATTCAACATCATCATCGTCCTCTGCAGGAGAGGGTAAACCCACATGCTTCTGCAGGGTGGCTGGTACTGCCAGGGAGCTTTATAATAATAAGTGAGGAGGAGACAAGTCATCATTACCACATCGCCAGGCTAGGACATATGCAAAGACAGAACACTAGCACGATTGCCTACATAACCATATTATGTCTGCAAAGCTGACAGTCTATATAAAAATTGGGTCATATAAAACGGAAAGTTCCATTTCCAAAGTCAAATGAAACATTGAATTATTTCAAAAATTTGATTTTTTTTGACTGGAGGTACACAGTGGAGTTTTTTTTCCATATAAGGGATGTGTTTTATATATATTTTTTTGGTGAAAGAGACATGGTTTATATAGATATTATGTGGTAAACAGCAGATACTACACCTACCAGCCCCTTCATTAGGTACACCTACTTGTATCTACACCCAATGTTCATTTTATCAGTTCCACTGACCATATAGGAGCTACAAGTAGTTCATCTAATTCTCTGTATACCTTGTTACGCTTACATTTGGGAAGGGGGTCGTTCTCAGGACGATGTGGTGCTGGTACGAGTGGATAAACACAGAGTATCCAGAACTGTGTCTCAGATTGCAGAATGAACAGCTGCGGCATTACCATGTGTGTAGCGCCAACAAGTGAGCTGAACATGGAGATCAGTAGCATTAATGTGGTTCAGCCATACATGTTTGAGCCAATAGGCTCAGCTGTTCATGAGGAGAATATTTTACCTGCCCAACCTAAACCCAACAGAAGAGATCTACCAAAAACAAAAGCATTTGAAATGTTTCTTCTCAGAACAGAATAATAGAAGATGATGAACATGAGCAGACAGCAGTTTCAAGTATTTACATTATTAAGTATTTAGAATTAACTTAGAATAAAATTAATTACCAGAGGATTTTTTTTGACTACTTGTCAAAGCTTTTAGTGCACTACCAGTGAAAAGTTTCAAAACAGGTCTAAAACGTTTGACTGGTAGTGTACTAAAACGTTTAGCTGGTAGTGTACTAAAACGTTTGACTGGTAGTGTACTAAAACGTTTGACTGGTAGTGTACTAAAACGTTTGGGTGGTAGTGTACTAAAACGTTTGGGTGGTAGTGTACTAAAACGTTTGACTGGTAGTGATCTAAAACGTTTGACTGGTAGTGTATCTAAAACGTTTGACTGGTAGTGTACTAAAATGTTTGACTGGTAGTGTATCTAAAACGTTTGACTGGTAGTGTATCTAAAACGTTTGACTGGTAGTGTACTAAAAAGTTTGGCTTGTAGTGTTCTAAAACGTTTGACTGGTAGTGTACTAAAACGTTTGGCTGGTAGTGTATGTTCAGTGAAACACCCACATACACACACAGTGAGCAGACCTTCCCGGAACAGTGGGCAACCCTATCCACTTTGCCCAGGGAGCAACAAGGGGTTTAGGTTCCTTGCTCAAGGGCACTTCATTCACCTCCTGTTGGTCCAGGGGGTCAAATTTACAACCTTTCGTTCACAAGACCGGAACCCTAACCTTCAGCCCACGACTGCCCCCGAACACATTCACATCAGTCGTATCAATAAATAAGTTGTTGACTTATTGTTAGTGAAAAGGCAAAGCAAGTCTAATCACGCTCCACTAATTTGATGACGTGAGACTCGACTCTTCAAAACAAATAAGGCAGCAGCTGCATCCTGTCGTCTTTCTTGATTCCGTCGATGCCTCGAGCCATTAAACTCGTGACCTGAATCGAGCCCAAGTTACATGATTAGAGTTCACACCTCTGAAGGACAGTCTAATCACATCTGTATGCTTTTCCTTTCCTCGCAGTAGCTTGCTTTAATGTAACTTAGATGGCTATCCAGGCAGCCCAACTACCTGCATTACCCGCTGGAAAATTACTGCACAGAGACTTCGGGCACACATTTCAGAACTCAAACTCGACTATCAGTCAAGTACACGGTAGAAAAAAAAGAAGAAGCTATTTGTAGATGTAGCATGACTCTTCACATTACAGCACATTATGGGATTGCCAGCGCATCCCATTGACACTGCACTGAAACTCCTGCATAAACATAAGATGTCAGTCATTATCCAGACAGTGGAAGGAATCCTAAACAGTTCCCCCTGCTTGACATAAGGTGCAGCGGTGTAAAAGCCATTAGCTCAAGCTCTGCGTAGCGCTCTCCATGTTAAACAGGGCAGGGGGCCCGTTTCGGATCCAGCCGCAATGCCGGCGCGGAGAGCCACAGCAAAGGCTCCGATCGTGGATTATGTACAGTGATAAATGGTGAAATAAAGCCCATGCTAGATGATGCATGGCCTCCATCCATCTCTGCTCCACTGGTGGAAGGATCTGCTGTGTCACATCGTTATCAGGCAAATTAATCCAACTAATTACTGATCAGATTATTCTCGCTCCTCCTTGACAGCTCGTTTCCCTGTGATATAACATTCGCTTCCTTTAACTATTACATTATGTGGAACTTCTCCAAAAAGTTCTCGCACAAAATCAAGGGTCAGAGGGCTGAAGTCCAGCACAGTTTTGTGGATTCACTGCTGTAGCGCCCCAACCAGGCCTGCTAATTAGCTGATAAGTTGAATCAAGCATGCTGGAATCCGGCCCTCCCTAGTTTATTACAGCAATGGTTCTCAAACTGGCCCTCAGGAGCACTGCTTTAACCCTTTGATTCACAAGCTAAGCAAACCCTTTCAAATGCACAACATGCTTAAACATGACTCTATATTATTGTATGGACTGCTGAGTATCTCTTCAGTAAATCTAATATATATATAATCTCACAATTGAGCAAGAATGTCCTAACAACCAATTAGTCCAATAAAATCCTTAATTTGGATTGATGGCCATACCAGGAGATTAAGACAGAGGACTGAGAATTGCTGATAAAATTAGACTTTAATATTTATTTAATTTTTATTCTTTAAATACATTAATTGTGAAATGGACAATATTGTTTGTGAATTGCATGAAAATTGTCTGAAAATTGCATGAAATTCTAAAGTGATCCTAAACTTTTGAGCGGTAGTATATATACTGTATATACTTACATATATATATATATATATATATATATATATATATATATATATATATATATATATGGGGGGGAGGGGGATTTCCATTCATCTATTTATCATGAAACATTAACTTGGTGTAAAATTGGTGCATTGAAATGATATCAAAAAAGAAAAATCCATGAAATTGGAGGTTCATGTTTTTCTTTGGACAGCAAAAGAATCCTTACAAATGAAACAACCACACTGAAGTCATATTCTCTAAACTCTTTATTCATATGTACAAGCCATTCACCGGGTATTCTCAGCCAGCGATCTAGCTTGTGCATCATAATTTGTTTATTGAGCTCCTGAGACATCAATTTCGTGCAAATCATCAAAGACAGCCACGTGCATATGAGCTGTGTGCCTGTGTATGTATGTGAGTGGGAGAAATCTCATGCTTATTATGATCATTACTGCGTGCGCCGTTGCTGCAATTTACTTTTTACAGAGCAGCCTTGAAGAGCATAATCTGGGCGAGGGATTGTCTGCGTGTATAAGTAGCCGCGCGCATGCACACAGGCGGTGCGATTGTGTGTTTGTCCCACAGGCGTCTGCGGGAGGGGGCCAGGCACCATCATTCCCTCTGATAGAGTGCAAAATGAACGGCCTGATGGCTTCGACTCATCTCGTTCTTAATTCAGAGAGGAGAAATGAAACGCGCTCGCTGTTATCCATTTCCCGCGCCATCACTCACGTGTGTGCGCGTGCGAAAAAAAAGAAGAAGCGTGAGTCATACGGCGGGAGCGTGCCAGTACAATGTTGGAAACCACTATGTTTACAGCGAATGTTACAAAACAGCTCTTTTTTCCTGTACCAGAAAGTGTCAGCGCTAATGACCAAAGCCAGGCTCGGCTGGGCAGAGGACAGCATAGCGGCAATAAGAGGAAAGCGGAAAGAACCACAGGCGTGCACACAGATATGGCTTAGTCACTAAAAAGAAAAAGAAAGAAAAGCCCGGCGTGCCAGAGCTTTTTCAGCCGGCGAAAAAAGGGACTTCTGAAGAAAATAGTAGTATTAGAAAATAGTCATGATAGCTGATAGATGACTGTAATTATCCAGCAGTGCAAATGCTCCCACTAAGAGCAAATCAGCCCCGCCGCTTTGTCTCTATCTGCTCTCCGTCCTCGGCAAAGTGGAATTTGAGAGCCCTTTGAACGCAAAGTGCTGCTGTTACACCATCATCTAACTTCAATTTGGTGTTAATGGTCCCAGCGATTTATTACCCATGGATATATATATATATATATATATATATATATATATAAATATATATATATATATATATATATATATATATATATATATATATATATATATATGTGTGTGTGTGTGCGTGACTGCTTGTATGTGTGCGTGTTCCTCGGAATAGGCGGTGGGAGTGAATACCAGGGACTCTTGTAAATGTCATTGCGCTACAATCCTACTCATTAGGGCAATGATGAAATGAGCAGGGGCCGCCTTCATTCCCTTTGACCCACTCGGTTGACATGCGGGAAGCGTCTTTGTGTTTTGTAATATGCCTAGTTCTCGGTTTAAGCCTGGTTTTCCAGTCGCCGACTCTTTTTTTGTAAACAAAAACTTCTGCTCGGAGGCAAATCTGCGATTCTTTGCTCAGTCGTGTAGTGTGAACTGCTGAAAGACGCTCATCGAGCCGTCACTGAGTGCTCGCCTACTAATCGCAGAAGCACGGCAAACGACTAGTATGTATAATATCTAGGCCAGTCCGCGACTGAGAGTCAACAGCAGCGTCTAGCTACAGCCAATGGGATCACGTAGAGAGAGAACAGCGCCACCGTTCATGCTATCTCTCTGAGGCTTTGGGCGACACATACGTTTTCATTGATAAAATAATTCAATATTTGCCTCCAGTTCTCTCTGCAGAACAGACAGTCCCTGCTGGTCCATGTCTTTATCCATCTTCTCATCCATATTCGTTCCTGTAGCTTCTTGCATTTGTCGCAAGATCAGCACAGTAAAAACTTGTGTCGCTTGTTTGTTGACGTCCAGTCCCAGAGTTTGCTAATTCAGGAGATTCAGGAGGATTCCCGATGGGCCGGCTCATGTTAGTCTCAAGTTTGGGACTGTTGGAAGGGAAAACTAATTAAGACACATATCAGTCATTCATCTAATCTTCTTCTTACATTTATTTTCAATTCAACTATGTATTCATTCTCTGTTCATCTGACAGCACAGCCCCTACATCGCAGTAGATTAAGCGGGTTCTACCGTCTGAGGGAATTCTCCCCTCCTTAGTGTTTAAGTTGGTTCGGCCCACGAGTCGTCTTTTCTGGAGCAGTAAAATTAAATCTAGCAACAGAATAGCGCAAAGCCTCAGTCGGTGGTGATGGAGGGCAGAAAGAGGACAGGTGCAGCCGAAAAGGAAAGGTTAAAAAAGACAAAGGCGTGGGAGGAAGATGTGAGAAATGAACAGACCTGTTTTCTGGAGGACAGACCCCAGTTACAGCCGGTAAACAGAGATCCAGAGATAAGTTAGTCAGTGTACGGCTATTGCACAACGTTTGCAATGACAGTCTAGCGTAATTTGTTTTGTAGAAGCCAATACATGCCATTAATCACAAATATGTAAAAAATGGGCCGGATTTGGGCATGAAACTCCCGGGGCAAAAACAGGGACCCACTACGGCCCTGTTGACGTCTGATTTAGAAATAACGCATGGTCTACGTGTTATCGGTAGTTCTCACATACGTTTAGTTCTAACGAGAGTTTAGTTTTTGTGTGTTTTCTCATTTTTGGACAGCAGCCAGAAGAGTCTGTGATTCCCCAGAGTGAAAATCGTGTAATTCGTGACCCCGATCAGTCATGTAGGGTGAAAGCCAAAACAACTTAAAGACTCTATTACAGCCCATCAGTCATGTAGCGTGACTGTTACAAAGACCTGTCGACTCATGAAGTCGTGAAGTGTGAACCAGGCATTAGGAAAATGATTCCTCCACAGTGGTCAATTGCGCCAGCTTAATGTACGCTCAGTTGTAGCCTTAATTCCAATGTAACCTGCTCTTGCATCGTCACTGTAGCCAAAAGTATGTGGACACCTGACCAGCACACCCATGTGAGCTTGTTGCCCAACCCCAACCCCAAAGCCATGGACTGTAATATGGGCTTGGTCCCGCTTTTGCAGCCATCTGTCAGCCGCCCCTGAGGATGGTGTTGCATCCATAAAGTAGTTTGGAACTCTGCAGTGAGTGATGCAACAGGGGACAGGCCTATTTATTTAATGTGCTGTGTGCTTCAGCACCCAGCGGCCCCGAGTTTTCACTAATTCTCTACTGGGTGGCAATATCAGTCTTTAGAAGTAACTCGAAGTTGGAAAGGTCAAGCTCAAAAGAACGTAGCATGAGTGCACGCTGTAGATATGAAAGTGACTATGTGGGTTCATTACACCACTCCGTGAGTTTGCCTGGTCTACCACTTCATGACTGAGCTGCTGTTGCTCCTATATACTTCCGTTTCACAATTGCAGCCCTTACAGTTTAGCGGGGCAGTTCTAGCAGGGCAGAAATTTCACAGACTAAAAAAAAAAAAGGTGTTATTCTACGACAGTGGCACATTTAAAGTCAGCGAGATCTCCGGTATGACTCATTCTACTGTCAGTGCTGGTCCATGGAGATTGCATGGCTATGTGCTAGTGCATTACTAATTTGCCATTAAATCTGTTGCAATGCAGTGCTGGTTTGAACACCTCCACACCCAGAAGCCCCAAGCAGCAGAACAGAGTGAGCACCTCTCAGATGCATATACAAGAGACAAACACTCTGAGCTCACCACTTCATTGTGAAGGGCTAATTATTTGGCTGCATAGTAGGTAGCACGGTGGTGTAGTGATTAGCATGGTTGCCTCACAGCAAGGTGGTCCAGGGTTTGATTCCTGGTCCCGTGCTTTCCTCCAGGCACTCCAGTTTCTTACCACAGTCTAAAGACCCAAACACATGCATGTTAGGTTGATTGGTCACTCTAAATTGCCTGTAGGTGTGAGTGTGTGTTGGCCATGCAATGGACTGGCGAGCTGTCCACGGTGTACCCTGCCTTTGCCCAATGACACTGAGATTGGCTCCAGCCCTGCCCCCCATGACTCTGACGAGTGGGATAAAATGGGAAGATAATGGATGGATGGATGCTTGCCTAATGTTTAAAGCAAAAATGTGGGTGTAACTGGCTAATCTTGTAAAGACCAGTTTTTTCTGGTCAGCAAAATATTAGGCCAAGAACTTTGTGCCTTTTAAAGGAAGGAGACTGGCATGCAAAGTGACCAATCAAAGACTGACTATTTTGCATATACGCAGGAGCTAAAGCAGCACTAGAGTGGCACAGGCCTGCAGGAAGCTCTGGCTCAGCAGTGCTTCGTCTACATTCGGCACAGCATTTCCTTTAGACAGGATTCCCAGCACTTCAGCATTTGTTTACTCAACCTAACGGCTGCTGATTGTTTTCACAATCCCGCTGAGCAGCAAACACAGGTGGGTGGCACAAATTTAGGTTAAACACAGTTATGATTATCTTTTTATCCACCTAATTTGCCATACAAGAAGCTCAGGGCTATTTCTGTTACTACATCTGTGCCCAGAATAAAGCAGTACTCGGGGCGTACTCGCACTAGGATGCCCGGATGCCTTGTACCTTGAACACAATGACATTGAGCTTAATGCTCTGGCCGGAGCTGCTAATGTCATCAATCCGTGGGTCACTATAGGCATAATCTAGATTTGTACTTGAAGAATTGTGAGAGTGTTGTGAGAGTGCACTCGTCAAACATGATGCAATCACAGGCCCTACACGGCACGCTGGTCTGATGATATACAGTCACGATATACTAAAACACACAGTTTCAGTACCACACAAGCTCAGATGTACTACGTCCGTCATATTACCAGCGTCCTGTGACGCAAGACGTCAGACCACCACGTAAAAGTCCTGCTATTCATTTAAAAGCTCGTTTACTGACAGATTCAGATCTTTTAGTGACTCTGATCTGTGTTTTTATCTGATTATGTATCAGACGGTGTGGAGCTGTAGATCAGAGAAGATGAAACGGGAGGAATGTAATCATTGTTTATCTCAGCAGTAGCGTTAACTTCTGTAGCGACAGTTCACTAGCCGTAGCTACGTACACACAGCCGACGATTAGCTTTACACCGTTTATTTACTCCACTCTGACATCATCCACCACTCCAGGTGAATCATGGGATAGCGCAGTGTGCTGTGTTCACCTACATAGAAATGGCTGCTGATTCAGGAGGTGATCCGGGTACCGTTCACCTACTACTCAATACCTACTGAGTATTCAGACATACTAGCCGCGCTCGCCTACTGATTTACTACTGAGTATTCAGACATACTAGCCACGCTCGCTTACTGATTTACTACTGAGTATTCAGACATACTAGCCACGCTCGCCTACTGATTTACTACTGAGTATTCAGACATACTAGCCGAGCTCGCCTACTGATTTCACTACTGAGTATTCAGACATACTAGCTGAGCTCGCCTACTGATTTCACTACTGAGTATTCAAACATACTAGCGGCGCTCGCCTACTGATTCACTACTGAGTATTCAGACATACTAGCCACGCTCGCCTACTGATTTCACTACTGAGTATTCGGACATACTAGCCACGCTCGCCTACTGATTTACTACTGAGTATTCAGACATACTAGCCACGCTCGCCTACTGATTTCACTACTGAGTAGTAGACAAGAAGGCAATTTCGGACGCACCCTTGGTGTTCACTGCGTGGGCGGGACTTTATTCGTACTGGACGAATTAGAAGGAAGATCTGCAGAGCAGGTGCATATATGAGAGCTGCATCATATCATTACCCAGCAACGGAGGAGCTATTAAAAACCTGTTCACCTCCGGAGCTCTGCACTTCACTCAGCTGATAAAACTCGGAGTATCACTGCTCTGTTTCTTTAGACACACACAACTTCTGAACTATCCAAAGCTCTGATGGGCTCTGATCTCACATGAGGGTGAAGTTGTACTTCCTGTTCTCCAGCTTCTTGTTGGAATTCTTTTGTTCCACCTTAAATGGTGCAGCAGGACTTTCTCACACTGTAGACCAGAGTGACCCTCAGCTGCTGGGCTGGTTTAATAGGATAGACGCAGCATTTATGTGTTCTTGTTCTGAGCTCGGACCGCTTAGTGACCACACTAGATGCGTACTACGCACCAGTCCTACTGAACTTTTGCCTGAGCCCACCTCTTCCGGGCTCTTGGTTTGAATAAAAAAACAAGTGAGTTTCAGTGACTTTTGAGGTCAAATGGAAATTGTTCACACGAGTCAGTTCTCAACCAGATAATTACTTTCAATAGCCATCATTGGTTGAGTCATGACTAAAAAGCCTGATGTACTTTTCCTGAAAGGGGTTTGCACTGATGAGCAAAAAACATAATAACCACTCACAGTAGGACTTAAAGGATCTCACTGCTATTGTGTTGGTGCACCTGCAGAGGTTTTGTCCAGTCCACGCCTCAGCGTGGTCACAATTTTGGCAGCATGCGGAGAAACAACAGCTCAAAAGACAGGTAGTTAAAACATTTCAGCTCTGTGAAGATGTTGGTTGTGCAAAATAACTGGCAAAAGCAGTCACTGCCATGCAGGAATTTCATTGGTGCAGAAAATTCTCTTACAATAACCAAAAAAAAAAAATCCACCAATATAGGAGCTCTTTTAGGCAGCCTCACTACAAGCTGGACCACTTTAAAACTAAACTCTTCCTTGTTTCTTCTTCTTATTTCAGATTTTATGGCAGCTGGCAGACCAACTACAGGTGCATTACCACCACCTACTGAGCTGGAGTGTAAAGCAAAACTTTGTGAATTGCAGTGAAATCATCAAAAAAATAAATAAATACTAATAATAATAAAAAAAGGGGGGGGGTTAAAAAAAATAATAAACAAACAAACAATTAAATAAATAAATCCTAAATTAAATGATACATCCCAATACACTTCAAAAACAAAAGGACCTGTTTATGGACTAAATCCATCCCAGAACCATATGCCAATAAACCCTTTTAAGAAATATTCTTGTGACCCTTCATTGTTTGTGTATCAAATTACATTTGGTGTTGTGCCAAATGTTTCACACATTCTAATATTATATGTTCAAGTGTCTCCATTCATCATATCATATGACACAGATAACAGCAATGTTATTGATAACATTTAATAACCAAATTCAAATCCGCTAAGACAGACTTCCTATGATCCCTGGAACCTCCAGTAAAAGGCCAGCGATATTTCAAATGTAAAGATAATTCAAATGGAGCGTGTGGCAGTGGGTACCTCACTAGCCACTCATCCAACTAGAAAAATGGATGATGCATGTTCTATGGGAATTTATTTACAAGCGACGAGGGCGGCCGGCAGCACAGCCAACGGACAGTAGCCGTTAGTTGCACCACTGTTCCCACAGCATGGCTACTACCGGACTATGGATCCCAAGCATCCTGTGTAAATTAAGGTGAGTACTAGGGGTGTGCCATTTCGTATCATACAAAATAATATCGACAACATTTTTTAATATCGTGAACAATATTATACCCTGAAATATCGTGTCATATCACCCATTACTAATTATCACATCAGGTACTACTATTACTGTTTTTAACAAAAGAAAAATTCACACTTTTCTCATTTCCCATTATATATCTACTAAAGTATAATTCACTTTACTTCAGTCCTGGATATATGGAGATATTTGGAGTGCATTATTTAGTATCGTGACATTCTGGATCATTGACTTCTGTTACAATCTGATGAAAATTTTTGTATTTTTTAATATCTCAGTTAGGGCTGTGCCATATTATATCATATGCAATAATAGCATTTAATTTTCATTTTGTTGCAGTAGTGTATTCTTGATTTATTTATTTTTATTCAATGTTTTGTCATATCGGCGAGAGTATCATTATCGCAAAAATACCATGAAATATCGTGATATTATCGTAGGGCCATATCGCCCACCCCTAGTGAGTACCACCAGGTGAGAGCACAGGCATTATTAAACAGACAACCATATATATGTGAGGTGCATATCAACTGGCTGTGAGCCTGTGAAGGGGGGGGGGGTCCTCCCCAGGCTCATCAGTACATATTAATAACAATTATAATAAATTGAACTATGTCGTGTTACTGACAGGCTGTAGGTGGCGCAATAGGTCATTCACTTGCAATGAACATTGATAATGTCACTACAGTAGCATTCGTCTCTGAATAGTCTGCACAACACCAGCTTTACATTAACACTCTTTCCAAGCGAACAGAGATGTGGGCGGTTCGACAAAGTGTTAACATGCCAGCTAGCTTTACCTTTGGCTTTGTTACGACTGCACATACTTATATTGCATTACATTTATCAAAAGTGTCTCGTATTACCAGCTAACATTCAACAACAAATGAAAGGGCTCACCTTTTAGCTGGATCAGGAAACTATTGAGGTGTCTGTGTGCTAATGGTGAGGCCTATCAGAGATAAATCCACAGCTGACATCTTGACAAATAGCAGCAAGCAGATTTTTAAAACAGCACAAAAACAAATGTTCGAAGCCATAAAGTTGATCGGCTCGATCTAAACCTCCACGTACCCCTGTAGCTCCGCTCACCTCGCCGCTCCGCAGATAATGTTTTGGTTAAAGACGGTGCTTTGCTGTACATTATCATCAGTAGACAGACCTGCTGCCAGTAATAATAACGATCTATCCAGCAGAAATATATTATGATTCAGTGCCATTGACAGCACATAACAGACTGCGCTCCTCACTCTGGCAGCTTCCAGAGCAGTTTTTATGTAGGAATGTCTTTCCTGTCTCTCTGATTAATGTGAAGGTGGGTTGTTAGTGACAGTGTATAAACATGGAGAAGAGACTATAGTGGCTGCAGTCGGCAAGTAAGCTAAGCGTTCACAAATCCAAATCAACGCTATCCAAGTCGTGGTTAGCTAGCTTCGTCAGACAACTATGTGTTAGGATGCCAAAAGCCAGAGGAGGACAAAGTACACAACTCCATTACTTTAGTATAGGGTCACAAGGGTGGTTGGAGCCAATCCTTGCGTCATTGGGTGAAGGCGTTACACCATGGACAGGTCGCCAGTCCATCGCATGGCCAACACACACTCACACCTACAGGCAGTTTAGAGTGAGGATCGGTGAGAACATACACACTCCACACAGAATGCCCCGGACCGGGAATCCAGCCCAGATCATCTTACTGTAAGGAGACAGTACTGACCACTACACCACCATACTGACCACTACACCACCGTACTGACCAATTTCAAGTTTCAAGTTTATTTGTCATTTGCACATCATGTCAGGACATAACATGCATTGAAATGCTTGGGGTGAGGCTCAGATAAAACTCTACAGAGGGCAGCATTATATATATAAAACAGTACAAACATACAATAAATAGACAATATTAAAGTAAAAATAAGCTAAAAATATACATATAGTTATAACTGAAATATATAAAGGACTATACAATACACAAGATATAAACATAGGATATACAGGGGGACATCTGTGAAAAATTTTGCATAGGCAGGTTCTAAGTAGATATATCTATATCTATTATATCTATTTAAAGTGACTTAGTGATATGATGATATTGTCCATAGCAGCGATATCAGAATAAATAATATAAAGTGTACAATGTGCAGCGGTCGAGTGAACGGTATTGGGGTCTTTCAGCCTCAAAGTTTGTTCAGGAGTCTGACAGCGTGTGGGTAGAAGCTGTTCAGTAGGCGTGTTGTTTTGGCCTGGATGCTGCGGAATCTCCTGCCTGATGGCAGTATGGTGAACAGGCCGTGTGCTGGGTGACCACTGTCTGACCTGATCTTCTGGATTTTCCTCAGGCAGCGGGACTGGTAGATGTCCTGTAAGGCTGGTAGTTTGTTCCTCAGGCAGCGGGACTGATAGATGTCCTGTAAGGCTGGTAGTTTGTTGCCTATGATGTATTCTGCTGTCCTCACCACTCCTTTTAGGGCCTTGCGGTCGCAGGCAGTGCAGCTGCCGTACCAGACAGTGATGCAGCCAGTTAGGATGCTCTCTATAGTGCATCTATAGAAGCTGGTGAGGAGATCAGGAGGCAGTCCAAACTTCCTGAGCCTGCGCAGGAAGAAGAGACGCTGACGGGCAGATCTCACAATCATGTTAGTGTGGAGGGACCAGGTGAGGTCATCAGAGAGGTGAACGCCGAGGTAACACTGCTGAACATTACACCACTGAGCCGCCATGGTAACTGCTATAATGTCATAAATTAGGATGAAGGCCGACTGATCAATCTGGATACTAAATAGCTTTGTAATCTGTGTTAGAGTACAGTAGCGATGCTGGTGAGGGAAGTTATGGTAAACTATGGAACACTTCATAAAAAAAATAGTCAAATATTTCTTGCTCATCACTTTTTTTTTTTTTAGAAATACTGTCATTGTGAAGTCAAAACGGGTCTCAAAGTCATTAAGTCTAGCAGTTTAGGCAGGGGATGAGGCAGGGATATGTCTACTGCTAAAGATTCATTGTTTGTTTGGGACCAGAATTCATATTCATATTCAATATTTTGGTAGTAAAAAGAGACCAAGCAATAAAAAAGGGACCTGTGGCTACATCCTAATATTACAGACTCTAAACACGCCCCTGGGATAGCTTCAGTTCTGGAGAGACAGAGACAACTGCCCTTAGTATTGTGCGTGATTTTCATTGGACCAGTAGAAATGCTCCAAAAATGCATTGAGAAAAGTGCATATGTCATATACTTTATACAGTTTAAAAAAAATCTAAAACCAAAAAAACTATAAGATTATATGATAGCAACATTCAAATAGATTGTATACAAATCAGATAGCCCACCTATGGCCTGGTACAAAGCCCTTGACCCTTAAGCCCTCCGCTGCTTTTTTAACTCCATTAATTTAGTAAAGTATAGATAGGCCTGGTCAAACGTTACTCCAATACAAGGGAAAATTCCTAGGTCAAATTTGTACTTAAAGCCTTTCCAGAACCTACTGACTCTGATTCTAATATTACCAACTTTATCAAACATGATTAGAACTCTGCACCTTCACTAGCTACCTATATACATGCCACAGCAGTGGATTCACCTGGACCTGGTGTTATGAACCAAAGGGTTTCCAAGCTAACTGGTTACCATGAGCAGTCATATATGCCGCACATTCAATGCCTCACATTTACAAAAATACTACTTTCATCTTATTTCAGATGTACTTCAGAGAACATGAGCGTTGAGCACTACATCCCAGATACCTGCTGAAAAAAGTTGGAGAACACATACAGGAACCTGTCAGCTTGAAAGCCATTTGAGACAGAACATCAGTCCCAATGCAACAACTTGGCCACAGCATAAACACTACAACAAGCTTAGACGAGATCTCACAGACTGGACGGAGGATTTCTGAAAGCAGACTTCATCCTCTGACTTCAAAGCTTCAAAGTAATGACTCGTAAGAACCTTCTGAAGAGTCACAATTTGAATATTTCCCTGTTAAATGTAGCAAAGTGAAAAAGTATGCAAGTATGTAAGTACAGATACTTTAATGATGTACATAAGAACAGTGCTCATGTTACAGGAAATGGGAATAATTACTGAGAGGAGTCAGACGAGGTCAGACGGTTGCAGGTAAAATAAAACTGTGAAGCTTTATTACAAATAAAGAGGATTCCAAAAGCAGTGTCAAATAACAGGCAGGGATCAAAACCAGAGAAAGGCAAGCATAACCAGGAAAACTAGACAAACAAAGTTAGAGGGCAACACAATATAGCCAAAAATGGTCCATACATGTGACCACAAAGCCCAGACCTGCTCAAGGTACTCAGAGAAACAGGCAATACTTCCCAACAAGACTGCAAACTAAACCAGTCTTTATAATGAGTTGGTGAACTCAGTGGAGGTAGGAGTCATGTGTTCTCCTGGACGATTCTGGAATTTGAAGTAGAGTTGGTAGAAAGTCAGCGTCCAGGGTGGTGCTGAGTGGTGCTGGGAGCCAGAGGGAGGCGTGACAATTACAGTCACTCTGGTCACTATACACAAAACATTTTCCAATTCAGTTCAATTCAAGTTTATTTCTCTGACTGAGGCAGTCTCTGACTCTGATTCTGTGTAAAAAGTGGGAGTGAGCTGAAACAGTCTCATCATATCTCAATGCTGGTAGATCTGGTTGACACAGTGATGAAGCTGAGGGTGTAGCAGATGGCAAGAATGAAGAGGAGAGCTGGTTGGTGTCAGGTGAGAAGGAAGCCCTGATGGTTAGTCCTCCACCAGCATTAATTAGTTCTTCTTGGGATTATGACTGTAGAGAGTGTGAGAAGTTTCAGAGTGTGGCTGGTGACTCCGGCAGATCTAACTATAAGAGCATGAACTAAAACTAGAGACAACCAGAAGGCAACATAGACATGAGAGTACCCTGAGACACTGGCACCGCCCCTACTCCACCATCAACAAACCTGTGTGAAAAACAAATCCCATGAAAATGGGAGGACAAAACTTTTCTAAACTAATTTCTAAAGTAAAATCAAATGGTAGTCCTTTTACCTAATATTAACTTACATACCTTTACTTTGTTATTTTGTTTTTTATTAACAGCTGCAGTAGAAATAATTAATGAGTGTCTCAGCAAATAAACCAATTAGAATTTCAAAGATTCACCACCAAAACAGAGCTGCAAAAAACCTGACATCAAGTTTAGAAGTCATTTACATTGATTTTTCAGTTAAATAAAGAAAACAGCCTCAGTTATTACCAGCTGCTAAATCTGCCTCCTGAAACCTGCAGAGATCTTCACTCTTCACAGCTCCCAGCAGGAGATCTGACTACCCAGCTAATCCTATTTTCTTCCTACTTTCATTATACATCTGGTTTTTAAGCTTTAAACCTGTTGTGTAAGTTTTATTACTATTGCCTATCAGCTAGCTGAAGTGGGTAACAGGTGTCAGCCCGTGATGTACGATTAGTGCAAAATGCAAACTGGTTTAATCGCTTTTGGGCTACAGTTGTATTTTTAAAGCCTGGCCTGATCTGAGCAGACAGCAGTTAGTGCGGTATGAAGTTCTCTTGTCATGTGGACACTGTACACTGAGGTGGTTTCTGAAATTACAACCAGGTACACTTCAAGGCCAATGGTCAATTTGAGGTTTATCATTAAAACATCCCAGTATTTTATCTCTATGAAATAATAAGGTGGACAGTTCCAATGTCCTATATCGGAATCATAATGATAACTGTTCCATCCATCCATTATCCACTGGTCAGGGTCCTAAGGGTGGTTGGAGCCAATCCTAGCGTCATCGGGTAAAGGCGGGTTACACCATGGACAGGTCGCCAGTCCATCACATGGACAACACTCACTCACACTAACACCTTGGGGCAATTTAGAGTGAGCGATCAACCTAACATGCATGTGTTTGGACTGTGGGAGGAAACCGGAGTACCCAGAGGACTCCACACAGAACGACCTAGACCGGGAATCCAACCCAGATCATCTTGCTGTGAGGAGACAGTGCTGACCACTACACCACTGTGCCACCATGGTAACTGGATACTAACTAGCTTTGTAATCTGTGTTAGAGAATCATACAGTAGTGATGCTGGTGAGGGAAGTTATGGTAAACTATAGAACATTTAATAAAGAAAATATTTCTTGCACATCACTTTTTTTTAGTCGAAACGGGTCTCAAAATCATTAAGTCTAGCAGTTTAGGCAAGAGCTGAGGCAGGGATACGTCTACCGCTAAAGATTCAGTGGTTGTGTGGGACCAAAATTCATATTCATATTAAATATGTTGGTAGTAAAAAGAGACCAAGCAATAAAAAAGGGACCTGTGGCTACATTCTAATATTCCAGACCCTAAACACGCCCCTGGGATAGCTTCAGTTCTGGAGAGACAGAGACGGCTGCTATCAGCATATCATTGCTGTGAAAGAAAAAACCATGTATGGTCTTAGTATTGTGTGTGAATTTTATTATGTATGGACCAATAGAAATGCTCCAAAAATTCACTGTCATATGTCATATACATTATACAGTTTTAAAAAATCATTAACTATTAGATTATATGATAGCAACATTCAGATAGATTGTATACAAATCAGATAGCCCACCTATGGTCTGGTACAAGGTCCTTAACCCTTTAAGCCCTCCCCTGCTTTTAACCTGTGACGTTTGTGGTTCCTGGCGGAGCTTAACACAAGCAGTATTCTTTAGAACTAGCTGAGAAAGTGATAGAAGTTGTGAGCAGACAGTGGTAGTTCCCTCTCTTGGTGAAAACAAACACAATGTGAGACGACTGCCCATCTGCCGTGCTAATAGTTCTTTACTGCTGTTTAATTCATGGTTTAAAACAGAAACATCTCCAGGAACAGCTCCTCCAACGGACCAACAACAGGGGTGCCTGGTCATCTTACTGTACCCTAAGTTAAGAGAGCTCACCTCACAATAATTAATACCCACCAGAGACATCAGGATAACAAATAATGTTGTTAAGATACTGAGATCATCGTTTGTAGCTGCACTTAAACTCTCACTTACTTAAAAACATATCTACAAAAATACATGTACTCCTCGATCCACCTTACAGACAAACTACATCATCAGAAACTTTCTCTATCTTTATACTTTCTCTATTCTCTTTATCTTTCTCTCTCTCTCTCTCTCTCTCTCTCTCTCTCTCTCTCTCTCTCTCTATATATATATATATATATATATATATATATATATATATATATATATATATATATATATATATATATATATATATATAAGATACTGAGATCATCGTTTGTAGCTGCAGCTGAACTCTCACTTACTGAAAAACACATCTACAAAAATACATGTACTCCTCGATCTTCACCTTAGATAAACTACATCATCAGAAACTTTCTCTATCTTTATCTCTCTTTATCTTTCTCTCTCTCTCTCTCTCTCTCTCTCTCTTTATATATATATATATATATATATATATATATACATATGAAGAACTGACCTAGTAATAGGTACAGTATATATATACGAGGTCAGTTCTTCATATAGCGCAGCAACTATATAGCCCTCTCTCTCTCTCTCTTTCTCCCTCTCTCTCTCTCTCTCTCTCTATATATATATATATATATATATATATATATATATATATATATATATATATATATATATATATATATACATATATATAATTTCTCTCTAACTCTTGCTCTCTATCTCTATCTCTTTTTCTCTATCTCTATCTTTCTCTCACTTTCCCTCTCTAATCTCTTTATCCTTCTCTCTCTCTCTCTTGCTCTCTCTCAATCTCTACATATTTCTCTTTCACTCTATTTCTTTCTCTTGCTTTCACTGTCTCTATCTCTCTCTCTCTCTTTCTTGATCTCTCTCTTTCTCTCTCTGCCATTGTTTGTGTGTGTTTAGTTGTGGGGGAAGCTGTTTAGTTATTTAGGTTTAATATAGTAAATGATAAATGTCTGATTATATATGCAGTGATTATAATGTATAGCAGTGATATGTCAGTCAGATAAGTCAGAGCTGGATAAACTGCGGCTGCTGTTGGTGATTATAATGATCATTATTTGTGAGATTGACGTCTGCTAATGTAATCTAATGTAATCTGTTAATGTTGAGGGAACTGGTGGGCAGCAGGGCTGTAATTTAAAATGATGTCATTAAATCAGTCATCAGCCTGTTATTTAAAGTCTTTGTTATTTTGAGTCTGTAGGATTTTTTAAGTGTACATAATTAAACAGTAACAAACACAGAGTCCTCCAGAAACTCCAAATTAGTGTACTTAAACAGATAAGCCAGGAGATCTGGTTAGAACCATCTAACCATAAAATGTTGATGCTGTCCTGCTCGTCAGCCTGCATAACTGGAATGACTGGAATACTACAGTAGAGCACCCAAATCTGGAACTATCTCTCACTCTGACAGAGAACCTATGAGATGGTTCAGACTTTTACTTCACTTCCTCCCGAATTAGAGTATTTATGTTCAAGCTAAGCTTCTTATTGTATCCTGTTTCTAACTCTCATTAGCTCTGTCGCTCTCTCTCTATCTGGGGTCAACCAGAGGAGGATGAGTTCCTCTCTCGAGCCTGGGTTCCTCTCAAGGTTTCTTCCTCTTATTAGGGAGTTTTTCCTGCAAATGTCCTCTCTGGCTTTCTCTAGGGGGACTTGGACCGGGATACCCTTTCTTACGTTTATGTTTATGCATTCTTTTTCTTTTCCATCCTTCTTTTTGTTTCCTCTTTTTCATAAACTGCTTCCTGTAAAGCTGCTTTGAGACAACACTGGTTGTAAAAAGCGCTCTACAAATGAAAGTTGATTGGTTGATTGATTATTTGTTTAATCTTACTTAAGTCATTTATTTATTTATTTATTTATTTGCTCATACTTGAGTTCGAAAGGGATCAGTCAGTTTCTGCCACGTCCACCAGAGGGCACCGTAAACCCACCAAGGTGGTAAGGCGGGGAACCTGACGAGGCCTTATCGACTTCACCTGGGAGAGATAAAAGACCGGAAGCTCCCGCAGATCACTATCGCACCCTGGCCTGTGCAGACCGGTAAGCGATAGCTCTACAGAGCAAACAAAGCTAGTAGTAAATAATCACTACAGTAACAGTGCTTTAATTTAAGTAGGTATTCCAGCACTGCTAACGGCTGACTGACAGCCCTGTTTGCAGCGCAGTAACCTCACAGTCCAATCGCATGCGTAGTAAAATCACCAAACGAGTTCCTCAGCCAATCAGATCTGTGCAGATTCGGGAGGCGAGAAGCAGCAGTCGGAGAGTAAAGCGAATCAGACGGCGAAAAACAACTTTTCAACCAGGATTGGACCGAGTTGTTTATACTTCCCACAGACAGCTCCAAATCAACAAGCCTCATATGTTCTGAGACTGTGGTGCTAATTATAAATAGCCATGTATCTCATATCCATCCATCCATCCATCCATTATCTTCCGCTTAATCCCGCTAGTCGAGGTCACGGGCGGCTGGAGCCAATCCCAGCATCATCAAGCGAAGGCGGGGTATGGCCAACACTCACTCACACCTACGTGCAGTTTAGAGTGAGGATCAACCTAACATACATGTGTTTGGACTGTGGGAGGAAACCCACTCAAGCACAGGGAGAACATACACTCTCCACACAGAATGACCCGGACATCTCATATGTGTGTGAGAATGGTCCTAACACAATTTCAGCCCAGGTTTAAAGTCCTGGCTGGACACCAAGAGCTCTCTTCTCTCACTGAACAAGAGAAAGTGTGGAGGAACACAAGAGAGAGATGTGAAACTCAGTTAACAAGACCAAATATTTTTTTTCCCCTTTTTTATTATAAATAAACACTTCATGATGCACTTTTTTAAAAGCATTTTAAATGTAGCCCTTGTTTTTAGTTAAAGTGATGAAAAAAGCATTCATTCAGTTCAGCACTTAAATAGTAAATATACTGAAATATACTAAACGGTATGTGTGATGTGTTGGTGTTTCAGTAGCTGATGGTATAAGATGCTGATACTAGGTTACTTCAGTAAAAAGGATACACCACTGAATCAGAACACTCATTAGAAATGATGATGGTCCGGACCTTGGCCTGAGAAGATCTCCTCTAACTGGACCGTACTGGACTCTAATTAAGTACTCCTGTTCTAAGCTATGCTTGCTTGTCATGTACTGCTTGCTAGTCATTAATAAAGTGATTCTACTTAAATAGATTTAGTCTAAGTCTGTTCAAAGTTAACACACTGTCATTCAAACGATCAAGCAGTCACTCCCCAAATTTCATTTGTTTTTTTTGAATAATGAGGTGGAACAGTCAAAGTTTGCTCCATAAAACCAACGCTATATAACTATATAACCACATCAGCTACTTATCAGCCTGAGCCACTTTGGCCTTTTCACACTCAATGAAGCTTGCTGGTTTGCAGGAGTTTGTTAATGAAATGGGCAGATGTGTGTAAACCTGATGTTGGACTCAGACTACAGACTAATTCAGCCTAAACTTAACTAGGACTGACCCGACCAACCAGAAAACTGTTGAATTTGAAACCAGACCCCGCACCAACCAAGGATACGAATGCAAGACTGATTAGTAAGCTTTTATTATAAACTTAATATTAATATTTAGTTCCAGGCCTAGATGCCCAGCGTCCAGCACAGATTGACCCAAACAGTATAAATACTCTCAAAAACAAGCAAAGGCTGTAATTAAAACAGTAAAACTTTGTTTATCAATTCTCAGAAGATTCAGGCAGATGAAACAGGAGAACATATAGTATTATATACACAATTTTAATAACTACTTAATCTTTTTCTTCAGAGAGGCTAACCAGTGTCAACCAGGGTCAAACTGACCCACAACATAGGAGGGTTCAACCTCACAGTTATAATGAAACTCTTTCAAAAAACTCTTTTTTCTGACCTCCAACAAGATGAGTGCAGAAAAAACAGTAGGAGCGTATATATATGTTGTGGAGACAGCGCCAGGGTTTTGAAGTGGGTATGTCTGAAGTGGGCAGAGGCCATGAGTGGAGATAAGACTCTGTATCATTAACTATTTATGCCCGTTCAGCTGTGGCTCAAGACACGGATGCTCTCTTTTCTGTCTGTGAAGGAAGACCAAAGAAGCCTCAGTAACAATAAGTCTTCTGGACTGAGCTGATGTGACGTTTTGTGTGGGCTTAGAGTTCGGCAACATGTCCCTTTTAATTAAAGCAGCACTACAAACGTTTGGAGACCCCTCTGGTGGAAATGTGTAACTGCAAGGAGTGTTCAGTAGAAGGCCCCAAGCAGATTCATTTAGGGATATTGGGAATGTTCACTGAGCTACTCAGGGATGTGGTTGGTTTAGTGTAGTGTAGTGTGGTGAGTAACGTTTGGAGACCCCTCTGGTAAGAATATGTAACTGCAAGGAACGTTTAGAAGAATGCTTTCATCAGTGCTGTTGGACAGCCCCAATCTGGTTCATCTGGGCATTAATTAAAACTGAAACTCTTTGAAAAAAGCTCTTTTCTGACTTATGTATGTATAATTCAGTCATAAAGATGTAAACAAATCAGAACATATCGTGGCTGTCCAATAAACAACATATATCCCATTTTTGTCGATTTCTATTTTTCTACATAAATTGAATGCAGCATATGCCATTCACATTGTGGGACGTTTTCATGATGAATGGACCAATAGAAATGGTCCAAAGTAGCTTGGAAATATTTCCGGTTCCATTGACTTGCATTGAAAGTGAGGACAGTTTTTGTCCTCTCCTGTAAAGTTGCCATTTTACCAGATACTGTTTTTTCATTGGACAGCAACGATATTCCGAATGGGACACCAAGTCCTCGGAGGTCTGTGACAGGCTGTACAATACAGCGCTGCGTACGGTGAACAGGGCACTCTTTCGGACATAACCTTTGTCTCTGTCTCTGTCCTTCTGTACCTTGCTTGCTCCGTCACTTCTATCAGCTGTCTTGTTCCGTACATGATGCTTGTCCCCTGTCTCTCTGTCTGTCCTCTGCCTTATTAAAGCCTTTCCGTGGACTCCACCCCTCCATCCGGAGAGATGTGCTGAAGGTCACTCTACTCCATAAAGGCCGAACACACAGCACCACACCAGTCTCGGTTTTAACGCAGTCATCTCCGATCTGGCAATGCAAATATTATAAAAGGGCTTTTTACGCGCGCTCACAATGGCCACGTAAAACTATACGAGGCTCCTCTAAAGACTCTGGGCTTGTTATCGAAAGCCTCGTAATTTGACAGGAGCTTTATTTTTTTTTCCCCTCTTCAACCTCTCTCGTCAATCAGCGACGGGCTCCCGAGAGGACACGGGAGGATAAACACAATCTTGGCAGCTCTGCTCTCGTGGTTTAAAGAAGTTCTCTCCATTAAAATTGCATTCCGAGATGCATTCGCCGCCTGACGAGAGGCCTCCTGGCACACCCCGGCCGCGAGCCCACAGCCGACGCGGTTACCTACTAAGTCTTAATCATTTAGGAAGAGCAGAAACTGGAAGAACAGAAGAAACAGACTGAGGGATTTCTCTAACAAGACGAGTGCGGAAAAAGACAATAGCAGTGTATGTATATTTTGTGGAGAGAGCGCTGCAGAGAACGCTCCGGGTCTTTGAAGTGGGTATGTCTGGAGTGGGCAGAGGCCATGACTGGAGATAAGACTCTGTATCATTAACTATTTATGCCCGTTCAGCTGTGGCTCAAGACACGGATGCTCTCTTTTCTGTCTGTGAAGGAAGACTAAAGAAACCGCAGTAGCAACAAGTCTTCTGGACTGAGCAGATGGGGTATTTTGTGTGGGGTTAGAGTTCGGCAACGTGTTGGCCCTTTTACTTAAAGCAGCACTACAAACGTTTGGAGACCCCTCTGGTGGAAATGCGTAACTGCAAGAAGCGTTCAGATCCCCCCACCTGGGTAACCACCTTACACTATACCAATAAGAGTAGATAAGACTCCTAACACTACCTTCACCTACCTGTGTACAGATCAACTGTAACGCTACCTTCACCTACCTGTGTACAGATAAACTGTAACACTACCTTCACCTACCTGTGTACAGATAAACTGTAACACTACCTTCACCTACCTGTGTACAGATAAACTGTAACACTACCTTCACCTACCTGTGTACAGATAAACTATAACACTACCTTCACCTACCTGTGTACAGATAAACTGTAACACTACCTTCACCTACCTGTGTACAGATAAACTGTAACACTACCCTCACCTACCTGTATACAGATAAACTATAACACTACCTTCACCTACCTGTGTACAGATAAACTGTAACACTACCTTCACCTACCTGTGTACAGATAAACTATAACACTACCTTCACCTACCTGTGTACAGATAAACTGTAACACTACCTTCACCTACCTGTGTACAGCTAAACTGTAACACTACCTTCACCTACCTGTGTACAGATAAACTGTAACACTACCTTCACCTACCTGTGTACAGATAAACTATAACACTACCTTCACCTACCTGTGTACAGATAAACTGTAACACTACCTTCACCTACCTGTGTACAGATAAACTGTAACACTACCCTCACCTACCTGTATACAGATAAACTATAACACTACCTTCACCTACCTGTGTACAGATAAACTGTAACACTACCTTCACCTACCTGTGTACAGATAAACTATAACACTACCTTCACCTACCTGTGTACAGATAAACTGTAACACTACCTTCACCTACCTGTGTACAGATAAACTGTAACACTACCTTCACCTGAAGTAAGAGTAGCATCAGCAGCCTAGCAGAAGGTGTGTTGGTGGTGTTTCTGTCTGGGTGGGGACCAGAGCTATCAGTATTCTGTGTGCTGAGTGATGGTGTGAGCCATTATATCAGCACTGTGAGCTTCACCTCCGACTTGGCCATCCAGGCTATCCGTCAGAGTCCGACCCACCGAATCCGGCCTGGCAGTTTTGATTTAATATTTAAGGCTTTCCAGAGAAACTTGCAGGAGCAGGAGGACATCATGTTGTAGTGTACTGTTTCTGTACCGGCTGTCTCAGGAATGCTACTTCGCAAAAAAATCTTATGTACTGCAGCTTTAATCTGCTTTTTAAATCCCAGCACAAGGCACTGACACACAATTCTCAATAACGCTGTAATCCAACAGATTACCCATCACTCCCTGCAGGCTATGGCTTTATTTATTTATTTTTTTTTTTATTTTTTGTCCCCTCTCACCTTCAGAGAGAGGACTGACAGGGTCTCGGGCTTGCTGTCTGTTCTCCAGGAGCCGAGGCGAAATTAAAATCCTCCGTTTCAGGATTACTGTCCTGAACTATCTCCTCCGCTCTCTACACATACATGACAAGCGCTTTCTCCCAGGGGGGGCAGCTGGGGGGAGGATGGGTTTAACTCTTACCTCCGTAAACCTGGAAATGGACGTCCCTACAGAATTTCAATGAGGTTCAATGAGACGCACGCCTGACAGCCTCTTCATGCCTTTTGCTTTACAAACAAGTCTTAAGCTCCGTGCATATCTCCAGGCTCGCAGACAAGGATTTCAGGTCCGCATGCAATGGAATGGAATTACGACGGTCATCGCTGTAAGCAGATATGCATACAATACAAACTATAGGCAAGAAGGTGGTGACTCTCCAGCTGAGCCCCGGACTCTACAACCCAGCTACATCCTGATCTGATCCCCTCATGAAAGCTGCCATGTCATGTTACCCTAATCTTATGTAAAAAAAAAAAAAAAAAAGCAGATTCAGACCTTATATTATACCTTATATTATTTCTGCACGCCCCCTAGTGGACATTCCATTCCGCCAGAAGAATGAATTGACCCTGTTAGTAAATGTTTTAAAATTAATGTCATCAAAAAAAATATTTCCCTTTAATTTTGTTAGCAGAACTACCCTGTTTTTATAGGCAGGGTGTTAAAAATATATTTTTTATTTTTTTATTGTTAAAGAAGCCATTTGTAAGATCAATCAATCAATCAATTAACCTATATTTTTGCTCAGAAATACATTGAGGGTGACCCTAATTTTGGTAAAAAGGGATTGAAAGAAATTAAAATGGAATTGAATCAGTTCAACTAAAATGAATAGAATTGCATACATTTACAGGAAAATCATAAGATGATGATAAGATCGAAAAAGGCAAAAGAATTAAGACAGCAATTAAGATTTAATTAATTAATTAAGGAGCAAGTAATGAAATAATAAAACTGGAAAAGTGCATACGCAGATGGTTGCACAGCTTAAGCAGTGCGAGGAACGAGGGATGAATAAACAACAAGTAGAGGAGTACGGGTCAGTGTGTTTGGGCATCTGTCCTGAGTGAGTGCAGGCAATTCGGAGGCTGTAGGCTAAATGGAAGATTTGGGTGTGGCTGAAAATGAATAGGACTCTATGGGGGAAAACAAGGGATGGAAAAAAATGACAAACAGACGAGTGTGGGTCAAACCAACACAACAGTTGTGGTCGGAGGTCTGGCCTGAGTCAGCGTATGCGAAACGTTGTCTGTCGGTTGAGCAGAAGTTCAGTAGGTTGGTGTGCGGTTTTCCATCCTATTCATTCTTTATGGAGAATTAAAAAAAAAAAAACAGAAAAAATCTGTGGTTTTCCGAAATGCGTGAATCCAATCAAAAAGCTGTAAACAAGCCCGGATCACACAATCCGACTGGACAATCTGGAGTTGGAACAGATTTGATATTTGTCAGGGATGGAGACACGTAGGTCACAAAACCAGGCAAAACTTTAATATAGTGATTTTTCTTTCATTGTGTTTGTTAAACAGTCTACTACTCGATGTCTACTGATTTACTACTAAGTATTTAGACATACTAGCCGCGCTCACCTACTGATTTACTACTGAGTATTCAGACATACTAGCTGTGCTCGCCTACTGATTTACTACTGAGTATTTAGACATACTAGCTGTGCTCGTCTACTGATTTACTACTGAGTATTTAGACATACTAGCCGTGCTCGCCTACTGATTTACTACTGAGTATTCAGACATACTAGCTGTGCTCGCCTACTGATTTACTACTGAGTATTTAGACATACTAGCTGTGCTCGTCTACTGATTTCACTACTGAGTATTCAGACATACTAGCCGCGCTTGCCTACTGATTTCACTACTGAGTATTTAGACATACTAGCCGCGCTCGCCTACTGATTTACTACTGAGTATTCAGACATACTAGCTGTGCTCGCCTACTGATTTACTACTGAGTATTTAGACATACTAGCTGTGCTCGTCTACTGATTTCACTACTGAGTATTCAGACATACTAGCCGCGCTTGCCTACTGATTTCACTACTGAGTATTTAGACATACTAGCCGCGCTCACCTACTGATTTACTACTGAGTATTCAGACATACTAGCTGTGCTCGCCTACTGATTTACTACTGAGTATTTAGACATACTAGCTGTGCTCGTCTACTGATTTCACTACTGAGTATTCAGACATACTAGCCGCGCTTGCCTACTGATTTCACTACTGAGTATTTAGACATACTAGCCGCGCTCGCCTACTGATTTACTACTGAGTATTCAGACATACTAGCCGCGCTCGCCTACTGATTTACTACTGAGTATTCAGACATACTAGCCGCGCTCGCCTACTGATTTACTACTGAGTATTCAGACATACTAGCTGTGCTCGCCTACTGATTTACTACTGAGTATGCAGACATACTAGCTGTGCTCGTCTACTGATTTCACTACTGAGTATTCAGACATACTAGCTGTGCTCGCCTACTGATTTCACTACTGAGTATTTAGACATACTAGCCGCGCTCTCCTACTGATTTCACTACTGAGTATTTAGACATACTAGCTGCGCTCGCCTACTGATTTCACTACTGAGTATTCAGACATACTAGCCGCGCTCGCCTACTGATTTCACTACTGAGTATTCGGACATACTAGCCGTGCTCGCCTACTGATTTCACTACTGAGTATTCAGACATACTAGCCGTGCTCGCCTACTGATTTCACTACTGAGTATTCAGACATACTAGCCGCGCTCGACTACTGATTTCACTACTGAGTATTCAGACATACTAGCCGCGCTCACCTACTGATTTACTACTGAGTATTCAGACATACTAGCCACGCTCACCTACTGATTTACTACTGAGTATTCAGACATACTAGCCGCGCTCACCTACTGATTTACTACTGAGTATTCAGACATACTAGCCGCGCTCGCCTACTGATTTCACTACTGAGTATTCAGACATACTAGCTGTGCTCGCCTACTGATTTACTACTGAGTATTTAGACATACTAGCTGTGCTCGTCTACTGATTTCACTACTGAGTATTCAGACATACTAGCCGCGCTTGCCAACTGATTTCACTACTGAGTATTTAGACATACTAGCCGTGCTCGCCTACTGATTTACTACTGAGTATTCAGACATACTAGCTGTACTCGCCTACTGATTTACTACTGAGTATGCAGACATACTAGCTGTGCTCGTCTACTGATTTCACTACTGAGTATTCAGACATACTAGCTGTGCTCGCCTACTGATTTCACTACTGAGTATTTAGACATACTAGCCGCGCTCGCCTACTGATTTCACTACTGAGTATTCAGACATACTAGCCGCGCTCACCTACTGATTTACTACTGAGTATTCAGACATACTAGCCACGCTCACCTACTGATTTACTACTGAGTATTCAGACATACTAGCCGCGCTCACCTACTGATTTACTACTGAGTATTCAGACATACTAGCCGCGCTCGCCTACTGATTTCACTACTGAGTATTCAGACATACTAGCCGCGCTTGCCAACTGATTTCACTACTGAGTATTTAGACATACTAGCCGTGCTCGCCTACTGATTTACTACTGAGTATTCAGACATACTAGCTGTACTCGCCTACTGATTTACTACTGAGTATGCAGACATACTAGCTGTGCTCGTCTACTGATTTCACTACTGAGTATTCAGACATACTAGCTGTGCTCGCCTACTGATTTCACTACTGAGTATTTAGACATACTAGCCGCGCTCTCCTACTGATTTCACTACTGAGTATTCGGACATACTAGCCGCGCTCGCCTACTGATTTCACTACTGAGTATTCGGACATACTAGCCGCGCTCTCCTACTGATTTCACTACTGAGTATTCAGACATACTAGCTGTGCTCGCCTACTGATTTCACTACTGAGTATTTAGACATACTAGCCGCGCTCGCCTACTGATTTCACTACTGAGTATTCAGACATACTAGCCGCGCTCACCTACTGATTTACTACTGAGTATTCAGACATACTAGCCACGCTCACCTACTGATTTACTACTGAGTATTCAGACATACTAGCCGCGCTCACCTACTGATTTACTACTGAGTATTCAGACATACTAGCCGCGCTCGCCTACTGATTTCACTACTGAGTATTCAGACATACTAGCCGCGCTTGCCAACTGATTTCACTACTGAGTATTTAGACATACTAGCCGTGCTCGCCTACTGATTTACTACTGAGTATTCAGACATACTAGCTGTACTCGCCTACTGATTTACTACTGAGTATGCAGACATACTAGCTGTGCTCGTCTACTGATTTCACTACTGAGTATTCAGACATACTAGCTGTGCTCGCCTACTGATTTCACTACTGAGTATTTAGACATACTAGCCGCGCTCTCCTACTGATTTCACTACTGAGTATTCGGACATACTAGCCGCGCTCGCCTACTGATTTCACTACTGAGTATTCGGACATACTAGCCGCGCTCGCCTACTGATTTCACTACTGAGTATTCAGACATACTAGCCATGCTCGCCTACTGATTTCACTACTGAGTATTCAGACATACTAGCCGCGCTCGACTACTGATTTCACTACTGAGTATTCAGACATACTAGCCGCGCTCACCTACTGATTTACTACTGAGTATTCAGACATACTAGCCGCGCTCACCTACTGATTTACTACTGAGTATTCAGACATACTAGCCGCGCTCACCTACCGATTTACTACTGAGTATTCAGACATACTAGCCGCGCTCGCCTACTGATTTCACTACTGAGTATTTAGACATACTAGCCGCGCTCTCCTACTGATTTACTACTGAGTATTCAGACATACTAGCCGCGCTCGCCTACTGATTTACTACTGAGTATTCGGACATACTAGCCGCGCTCGCCTACTGATTTCACTACTGAGTTTTCGGACATACTAGCCGCGCTCGCCTACTGATTTGACTACTGAGTATTCGGACATACTAGCCGCGCTCTCCTACTGATTTACTATTGAGTATTCGGACATACTAGCCGTGCTCGCCTACTGATTTACTACTGAGTATTCGGACATACTAGCCGTGCTCGCCTACAGATTTACTACTGAGTATTCAGACATACTAGCCGCGCTCACCTACTGATTTCACTACTGAGTATTCGGACATACTAGCAACGCTCGCCTACTGATTTACTACTGAGTATTCAGACATACTAGCCGCGCTCGCCCACTGATTTACTACTGAGTATTCAGACATACTAGCCGCGCTCGCCCACTGATTTACTACTGAGTATTCAGACATACTAGCCGCGCTCGCCTACTGATTTCACTACTGAGTATTCAGACATACTAGCCGCGCTCACCTACTGATTTCACTACTGAGTATTCAGACATACTAGCCGCGCTCGCCTACTGACTTCACTACTGAGTATTCAGACATACTAGCCGCGCTCACCTACTGATTTCACTACTGAGTAGTAGGCAAGCAGGCGATTTTGGACGCCCTCATTGTTACAGATGGCTCAATTTCAAGTCAATACAAACGTAATTATCCTTTTACACGCATTGCAACATCACTACACATTTATGTTATTAGTACAGTGTAAACTGGAGAATATGATAAATGTGTATTTACATACGCTTTACTACTGAAACCCATCTGTAACAGAAGATAATTCATTCATAACTATACAGTTACAGGAGACACCTATAATATCCATCCATTATCTTCTGCTTTATCCCGCTAGTTGGGGTCACTGGGGAGCTGGAGCCAATCCCAGCATCGGGAGAAGGCAGTGTACACCATGGACAGTCTATCATATGGCCTTTGGGGGGACTTAAGCATGGGGAGAGCATGCAAACTCTACCACCGTACCTATATAATATAATATAATATAATATAATATAATATAATGTAATATAATATAGAATAATAATATATTATAATGAGACCTAAGTGCACTGTGCACTGTGTAACTGTGTTATCTGTGCAAATACAAATACAGATTTGGATTTAGTATAGGCAAGCACTCAATAATGAAAGAGCTGGGCCAGGATCAGGATCAGGGCAAAAAAACAAACTTTGAGCCATGCCTCGCTGTATCTCCTCTCACTCGTTCTTCTCTGGGAGTGGAGTGAGGAGCTGAGGAGGGTGCAGGAAGGGTTAGGATGCTAGTAAATGTTTCACGGTGGGGGCGATGACCTCTGTGAGGAATTTGCCCTGGACAGGCAGGGTTAACCCCTGTTTTCTTAGAGATTCTGCCCCAGAGCTTATCAGCACCATTATGCGGTCTAGACTGGATCTAAATCACCTCTGCTCCAATATAATGTGTCTGTTCTCAGCAGAGAGGGGCCAACTCCTTCTGAAAGCTCAGAGCAATGCTGGACCTTGGGGTCAGCGCCCATTAGAACACAGGGAGAAGACACAAATGCTATTGTTTGTGTATGTGTGTGTGTGTTCACACAGATACAGTTTTTTTTCCCTGAAGTTGTTCGTGAGCTAAAAATTTTAATGTCTACTTGTAATCACCTTCTTGAATGTCACTGCGTAATTAATTGCACAGTTATTTATCAAATTAACTGTTGGACTCAAAAATGAATAGAGGGTGTCGTTTGACTCACAGTGCCCAAATGTAATCTCGGGCCACTTAAATAAAGTGTATATCTTGTTTATTTATTACTTTACAAGGTAAATTAAACATTTCTTCATTTGCATCCAGCTGAGAAGTAACAAGAAAAGCCATAACAATCATGTTTACTTACTGAAACGCAACAGTTTCCTGGTAATTAACTGGAAATTTCCACTCCACTGATTTTCTCTAGAACTCTCCATAATTAAATGGTTAAGATGTAAACAAAGTCATTCAGCTTGATGAGAAATGCTGAGATCTAGAGAAACTTGCTGAGTCTGAATTGTTCAAAGTGGAGGTGAATGGAACCAGACGTCCACCTCTAGAAGCTCCTTCACATTAGTTATTATTAGTTATTATATGTCTGGTCAGATATATGTTACTTAATGTCTTGATGTCTGACATAAATAGCATATATATTTGTTTGTGTATTATGACAGTTTTGTGATTTGTATTTGAATTCATTTTAATCCATTCATGGTATAGAGGCACATGTAGGACGCTGTAAAATAGCCTCTAAAGACTTTTTCTTTTAAGATTTTCCACAACTTTATCATCATTAATATTCAATGTAGACTCAGAAGGCATGTGTAGCTTCACTGGTCATTTTGATAGTAAATAAAAATGGCTATATGCTTACATTTCATTTCCTAAAAAGTAAATTTACAGGAGAGGACAAAAACCTTGTCAACATTCAATAAAAGTCAATGGAACCAGAATTTTATCCAAGTGATTTTAGAGCATTTCTATTTGACCTTTTATCATGAAATATCTTTGGACAGTGACCATATATAGACATGGCGATGTCTGGTTCCCATCAGCACCGCTATAAAGAAATCTGTAAAGATTCTGTAAGTTTCTTAACAGTCAATCACTTCAATCAATCACATCAAACCACTCTGGATGACTGTGGAGACTTAACAGTACAGAACATTTATTAAAATTCAGAATTTTCCCTTTAAGTAAGACAAGCTCTCACAGATTGCAGGAGTTTGCACAACTAATGCTCAGTCAGGTGTGTTAGAAGTCTTCTTTCGGATGGTCAGAGCGCAGCAGGAATATGTCTATTCATGCAATGGCTCATAGTTTGAGCATACACTCTGTTTGCATTGTGTATTGGCTGGTTGAAGTTTGCATGTCTGATTATTTCCATTTGCTTCTATGATAAAGATGTTTTGTGCAGGTCTTTAAAACAGGACTATGGACACATCAACGACTCTCCATCAAATTTAAATCATAAAGGATCTTCTCTCCAGTTTACCAACACTTTAAAGTGTTTTTATATAATTTTTATAATTAAACATTATTACAATATGCTTCTATTGGTAGAAGTGTGGGTTCTAACGGTTGACCTCTGACCCTAGAGCAAACAGATCATATGTGCCATATGGTCATCCCTTGAAAAGGAGAAGGGGCCACTACGACTCACAGTGTAAAAGAACTACACAGGAAATCTCCTGAGATAAACCTCCTGCTGTGATAGTATCGCTTTCCTTCATTAGGTTTTTAGGAGGACATGAAATATGAACAGTATGGATCTTTTAAAGGAGCATTTGGGCCTAAAACTAGAGTTTAATGTGTTACTTGTCATGTTATATCAAAGCATTATATCCCTCAGCCTCATACAGCCATTGAGAGTCCCTGTGGGGTCAACCAGTTCTGACTGCTAGACTAGCCACTGATGTAGTGCTGGCCATGGATTGAGGGTTGCAGTGATACTGGCACTTAAATGCAGTAGATCATAGGTCAAGTTGTTACTGAGGGACCAAACGTACGAGAGTGATATAAGAGGAACCAACAGTCTCTTGGGTAAATGATAGCCTTTAGCCTTGGTTTAGCCCTTATCATATCAGTGCACTAGCTGAGCTAGGGTATCTGCTAGCTCTGTCTGCTTCATCACAGAGAAATCTGCTGAAGGTGGCTGCTAATGATGGCAGAAATTACTTGAATATCTACTGACCTCAGTGCAGTAAGAGAGGTGAAAGTGGCAACCATGTGTTAAACAAATGACTTGTGATGAAGGACAACCCTGCCAAGCCTCCAACAAGTAAATGCCATTTATTCAAGCTGGGTAAGTTTTATTTGTGACTCAAGAATTAGAGCATTTCTATTGGTCCATTCATCATGAAACTTACACAGGACATAAAGAGCAGCTGGCATGTTCGAATGATATAGAAAAATAGAAGAAAAAAAAAGAATATATATATATATATAAGAGCTACACTTATTTTTCTTGTAATGATATCCTCCATGAGACGACTGAGAACTCAGAGATGGGTGGTATGTAGTTAACCTAATTCATTATTTACATGCAACCACTTAGTCCGTGTTGAGCCCAAATTTGAATATCGTCACTGTCCAATGAAAAACATGTCTCCAGTTTTGTCGATTTTCATTTTTCTACATAATTTGAACACGACAGCTGCCATTTATATTGTGGGAAAGTTTCATGATGAATGGATCAATAGAAATTGCTTGGAAAAAATTCTTGTTCCATTGACTTACATTGAAAGAACAAAGTTGGTCATAGACACTAACTTTATTGTATTATTGTTTAGATATGTGCTGACCTAGCCCTGAAACATATACATAACACTCTTCACAGCACAGACTTATATGAACTGCTTATTTCCTTTTATTGTTTTTGTATATCATTGCAGTCCAATAAAAAACATTATCTCCAAGATTGCAACAGTGTTTACAGGAGAGGCCAAAAACCTAGTTAACTTCCAATGTAAGTCAATGGAAACAACCTATTTTAGAGTATTTGTATTGGTCCATTCATCATGAAACTTCACACCATGTAAACGGCGATAAAGAAATACTAGGAAATCAGCAGACGAGTGGGAACGAGTGGGTGCTTGTAAAGTCTGCAGCCCTCTTTGAAGATCAATGAAGATCAACACATTTTAAAGTCTGTTCCAGAACAAACAGCATGGAAAGTGAGCCAATGATTGAATCGATGACTGAACAGTGGTTGTAACACTAGTATAAGCTGGTTAGTTAGGTTATATTAATACTAGTAGTGAACCAGCCTTGTGACCGAAAGGTCGCCGGTTGACCCATCAGGACACAAGCAAGGCACCTAACCTGCTAACTGGGCGCTTGACTGCTAACTGGGCGCTGTGGTAGGGCTGCCCAATGCTCCCGGCAAGTAGTGTGTCTGGTCACTATTGTGTTTGTGTGTATATATATGTGAGTGTTTTACTGTGTGGAAGAGTTAAATGCGGTCTTGAGAGATCCTGAATTTCCCTCTGGGATCAATAAAGTATCTATGCATCTAATACTTGAGGATAAGGCATTGATACTGGCAGGGGAAAAAGTGGCATCAGTGCATCGTCAGTCATAATAATTTCATACATACGACCAAACACACCTAAAAAATTCAGTTAGATCCACTGTCTGCTAACTATAAACCCGCCATAAAAACTAAAAGAATATGAAAAGAGTACTTGGTGAGAAGGACCCATTTAAATGCTGACTGTAGTGCATCCCACAGCTGCTGGAGAAAGTGTGGGGGAGGATCCACAGAGCCAACACCACCATCCAGGTGGTCCAACAGATGCTTAATATGCTTCAAGTCTGGGGAAATTAGGGTTCCAGGGTAGTACTTGGAAGTCTTGGTCACCTCTTTCAACCAACGTGGGATGATTCTAGTCGTGTGATTTGTCGCATTGCCTTGCTGGAAGATCCCATCCACCCTAGGGAAGACAATCAGCATGTATGGGTGTATGGTGATTTGCAGGGATGGATTCATACCATTTTCCCATTGGCAGGGAAAAAAGTGGCATCAGTGCATCGTCAGTCATAATAATTTCATACATACGAGCAAACACAAAAAAAAAAACAGTAGCATCCAGAGTCTGCTAACCATAAACCCGCAATAAAAAGTCTGCTCCGAATGAAAAGAGTACTTGGTGAGAATGACCCATATAATTACAGTGTTATTATCTCAGTATCATTTCAATGGGAGGTTGACTTTATTGCACTTATCTGCCGTAGCCGCAGAATGGACATATGACAAGAATAGCTAATCACGTCCAGCAGAAAGTCAGTCATTAAACGTTACATAACTGGACTTCTGGGCTATTGACTGGCTTCTCTCACAGGCACTCATCCTTAATTACGCTCGGCGGAATCTTAAGCTGGATCTTCATTTCTCCGTAGCGGCCTCGGACGGATGCCGTACGGCGGCTTTATCGTAGCTGAACAGCAGATGAATGAACGGCTTTTAATGGCCAGGCAAATGCATAGAGAGATTATTGTCAAAGCAGCTTTCTGTTAATGTAAAACACGGAAGGAATCTGATAGGCCTGCCACAACATCCAAACAAGATTGCTGCGGAGGACGGTAATAAGAGCCCCGAGCTATCTGAGACTGGTTATTGACTTTTGTCTGAGCAAATATTTAACCTTAAGCTTTCTTAAGCCGATATTATGGGCTCTTTTTAAAGGCTGCAGGACTGTATAGGAAAGGTCATTATTTTTAGTGATTAATTACGCCAGCGCCGGCTCAATTTTCAGGGTGAGGAAATAAGGATTTTCCGTGGTGTGAAAAAACGTGTGAAGCAGACCACATTATTTGCTGTTTCATGATCTGTCTGGCAACACTTTGCTAATGTTTGAACAACGTAGGAAATGCAGAATGGTGATGTTAAAGGTACACTAGTCATAATGAAACAAAATATCCAGCTCTACATCTGCTGGAAGCATTCCTATTCCCTCATACAGTGATGCCACAATAGTTCTGTGAGTGAGATTTTCTGGTTTGAAGACTAAAGAGAGTACTCAAACTAAGCCTGGCTGCCGTCTACCATGCCTGAGCACAGTTGAACCATCTCTCCACTCCCCTGATGGCCTGCTCCCACAATACACTTAACACCCCAGGCCAGAGTATGCTTGTTACCCAAATACTATATTTCCATACTGTTGTTCTGGCTGAAGCCTCAGTGACTGCTGTGATCATACATAGTTGAGTCACATTATTATTATTACTAATATCCAGAGAAACCAATGGGCTCAATGGACTTAATGGGATCCTGGTAGATTTGGCATAGGTATCTGGAGCTATGTTGACCGCAGTGCATCCCAAATTTGCTGGAGGGTGCATAAAGGAGGATCCATAGAGTCAACACCACCATCCAGGTGGTCCCACAGATGCTCAATTGGGTTCAAGTCTGGGGAATTAGTTGTCCAGGGTAGTACTTGGAAGTCTTGGTCAGCTCTTTCAACCAATGTCTTGCTGGAAGATCTCATCCACGCAATCAGCATGTATGGTGTATGTGATCTGCAGGGATGGATTCATACCCAGATTGGTGGACAGTGTCTTCACATGGATGAGTGGGTCCAAAGAATGCTGGGAAAACATTCCCTAGACACCTACATGCTACCGCCATCAAAAGTAGGACTGTGTATATGCCAGGCTATTTGCTTATATGTTATTATATGTTACATTCTTCTTTAAAAATTCTACAAGTCTCTTGAACTTGAACTTATGTCACTGTTGCTCTAGGTTTATGCTTGACGCATTGTAAGTGGCATGAGGTGACTTCTCTAGATTCTTGTAACTTGGCACTCACCATGTGTGCTCTGCTTCTTTCAAAGCGAATGAATTTCAAGTAAGATTTGCTTAGTAGGTTCACCTCTACAAGCTTGTATATGAGAACTCTCTCATATTTTACAGAGAATACTGCAACCACAGAAGCCTTAACTATAAATATGGTGTTCCATGCACAATTTCATCTGAACCATAGAGCATTGAAATATCCAAAGCCCAGAATTGCTTATTGGTATGTACTTTTCCACGACATTGCATTTGGTCATACAAACCAACTACAATCAACCACAGCTTAATGGTCCCGTTCCACCTTAAATGGTGCAGCAGTTACATTCAGGTGCTACAGACCAGAGTGATCGCCTTTGCCACCGTGATAGTTTACAGGGACGGCTGCATCATTGATGTGTTTTGAGGTCCAGGCACAGTTAGTGAGCACACTGGATGCATACTGTGCCTAAGTCAATCTCTTCAAGCGGCCCACAGGGTGCGATTCGGTGTACAGTGCTGGGCTATGATGCGGAGTGATCACACTAGTCAAACAAACTGGACTTTGGGGGCAAACATGCTCAGATATGCTACAAATCACCTAGTGTGAGCACATGCTGGGGAAAGCCACCTCCTGATGAGGTATCCTGAAGGTTAAAAACAAATCTTTATGTTTCAGTCTGTACATCTATAGATTTTTTACTGCCACCGGGGGGCTTAAAAGGTAAAAGTAAAGGCCCCTCTAGAGCCCCACAGAATCTAAATCTGTGTTTTTTTTCTAATTAATTTAATCTCGTTCATCTGGGCCACAATGTACGTGCAGAGGTTTCAAGTAATGAAGTACAAATACTTTGTTACCTTACTTAAGTAGAGATTTTGGTTATTTATACTTTACTGGAGTAATTATTTTTCAGATGACTTTTTATTCTACTCCTTACATTTACACTCCATTATCAGTACTTTCTACTCCTAACATTTACACTCCATTATCAGTACTTTCCACGCTTTACATTTACACTCCATTATCAGTACTTTCTACTCCTAACATTTACACTCCATTATCAGTACTTTCTACTCCTTACATTTACACTCCATTATCAGTACTTTCTACTCCTTACATTTACACTCCATTATCAGTACCTTCTACATCTACATTTACACTCCATTATCAGTACTTTCTACTCCTTACATTTACACTCCATTATCTGTACTTTCTACTCCGTACATTTACACTCCATTATCTGTACTTTCTACTCCTTACATTTACACTCCATTATCAGTACTTTCTACTCCTTACATTTACACTCCATTATCAGTACTTTCTACTCCTTACATTTACACTCCATTATCTGTACTTTCTACTCCGTACATTTACACTCCATTATCTGTACTTTCTACTCCTTACATTTACACTCCATTATCCGTACTTTCTACATTTTAAACATAGTCTCGTTACTCCTATTTCATTACAGGTTGTTTTCATTAATCTACATTTACATTCCAGTAAATATTATTGATAACTTGCCTTTGAAGTTTGACTTTTTACACCATTACAATATCTATAGACAACTAGTCATCATATCTTCTGCTCCATGAAACACATGTTAATGTTCAGTAGTAACAGATATGCTTCTTTAATATATTTACACTGTTCTAAACTACATTCATGTTCAATGGGTGTATATGAGCTGAAACAGGAAGCCTAGCGCATCCCAAATTTATCAACATTAACATTTTAATATAACATTGTAGTCATTATGGCTTTTAGAAGAATGGGGTTTTTGGGGAGGTGGGCTAGTGCACTATAGACCCCTGTGGTGCGGAATAAGCTTTTGTATTTAATGCTATTTTTTTCTTTTATTACTTTTACTTTTATACTTTTAGTAGTTCTGAAAGTAGTACTTTTAGACTTTTACTGGAGTAAAGAGTATGAGTTGATACTTTAACTTCTACAGAAGTATTTTAAACCCTAGTATCTATACTTGTACCTGAGTGATGAGTGGGAATATTTTTGACACCTTTGTGTATGTGTACAAAGCAGGTTATATGAATATCTTCTGTATAAATGTCTGCTGTATTTCATCATCTTTCTCTCCTTTGGATATAATCTTGGTGGTCCCATTCTTAGGTCATAAAATCAAAAGCATACCCAAAAGGCAGTAAACTAGACCTCCTGTATGTAGACGCCTGTCGTCTCTTCATTTTTCTCTCATCTGTTCCTTCATGCACACATTCGTTCGTCCGTCTGTGTGTTCATCTGTCCGTCTCTCCTTGCATCTGTTCATTTGTGCATTGCTTCATTCGTCCGTGTGCTCATCCATCCATCCATCCGCCCACATGTCTGCGCATCCATTCACGCGTGACTATGTTCGTCCAGTTAGCATCACATGAAAGCTGGATAATGATGTTAGTTCTGTATGAGGGGGCGGAGCAGGCCGTGAGTGTTAGACAGAGAGCTGTCAATCAAGCTGCCTGTTAGCCACGCCCACCCAAATGATCATACTTGTTCTCCGTGAAGTTGCTTCTGGTGCACAGCAATGCTACTTTTCACATTCGTACTGCTATTTTTCAAAACACAACAAAAACAATACCTTTAAGCTGGAGACAAACAAATGGACCTTCCTGTTCCTGGCATTAATTTCCAGCTATACCTCCTGCATAACAATAACAGTGTCTTTGCCTTTCAGACTGCATTAGGTCTCATTCAGCTACAGCCTCTCCGGCTCCTTCTCACCACACAGCATAGAACAGTAGCACGCTGAGAATTAGCATAGCATTATTACATTAGACACTTCCAGAAATAGATAAAAAAGAGAAATACAAAAGGGAGAGAGAGAGAGAAAGACTGAGTGATGGATACAGGAGAGAGAGAGGAAAGACAGAAAATAGATACACGAAAAGAAAAAAAGACTGATGTAGATACATGGTAGAGAAACAAGAGATATTCATGCTATTTTCCATGACAACACTGGGGGGCCATCTTTGTGTACGACCAGCATAACATGTTCAGTTAGAGGCAGTCACAATAATTGAAAGAAGAGGAAAACTTGTCTTGAACAACAGAGTTACGAACACAGCACATAAAGATCAGAGTGCTGTGGGACCACCTTCCAAAGAAGAGGACCTGCGTCTATGACTGGAGCTCTAAATTTAAAACATCCACCCAAACCTCCGTATGTCTGTTCTTACCATTCTGTGGAGGAGAACCAGCACCAGAGCTTCCTTATCCAGAGAAATGGCTCGGGTATGAAGCTCCGAGGAAGCAGACGCGTTGGGTGTTTGCGAGTTAAGTAACTGTTTTCTGATCAGTGTCTCCGCACTAGGCTATCTGGACTGTAACTAACACCCACGCAGAGTGGCTCGGGCAGCTGGCTGGACTTGGGTTTAACCGGCTTTCAGAAATATAAACTCAGCGTCTGTGTGTAGGAGTACACGGCCCACCTTCCCACTGTGCAGGTACTGATACGCTTCAGTACTTTTATAGTTTTTCATTACTGAACCGTCTACACCTTCCGAGAGTACAGAGTAATTAAACATGTCTTCATAAGTAACCTCAGACCACCTTCTCATATCATCCACCCCACTGTGTTATTAACCTCAGACCACCTTCTCATATCACCCACCCACTATGTTATTAACCTCGGATCAGACAGTGTTGTCCCATTAGAACTTCTTAGTGTCTCTCTGGTCTCCTCCCATGTAACTGTATTCAGTTTGGTTAGCTGAGCGGAAGTTCTAACACAAAGACAGAAGAAACACACGCTTGAAAGTAGGTGTGGCGAAATACGGTGAATAGGAAAGAGTAGGACTAAGAGACATACCAAGCGATAAAGAAGGAAGGGAGCAAGAGAGGGAAAAGAAAGAGAGAGAAATAGAAAGGACATAAAGTGAGAAAGAGAGAGTGAGAGAGACAGAGAAATAGGAAGGAATAGGAAAAAGAAAGAAAGAAAGAAAGAAGAAGAAGGAGAAGGCAGGAGGCAGATACCGAGACAGAGAAAATGAGGAAAGAAGGTAAAAAATGACTGATCTATAGAATGAGAGATACAGAAAGAACTAGATAAAACAGAAAATTGACAAGTAAATAAAGAGAAGAGAGAGTAAGGGATATGGGGGATAGGGGATAGACATGGAGAGAGAGAGATTAAAAATATATGGTAATAAAGAAAGAGAGAGAGAGGGAGTATGACAGATAGAAAGAGAGAAATAAAATGTATTGATGAAACAGAAAAAGCATGAGAAAATGGAAAAGAGAGAGAGAGAGTCCTTGGCTCAGAAAGGGGTGGGGGGAGCCTTAACCCTGAAGAGTTAGTCACGTCCACTCTTCACTCCGCTGACTCCAAAACAACTCGGATAAACAGGAACGTTAACATCTCTGTAGCTCTGATCTCAGTGGGTGTAACTCCGACTCGACCTCTGCATTCCAACTGCAGTACTACACGCTGTCTTCATCTCGCATTCACCTCTGCAGTAAGACCTGAATGAGACTTACACTGCATTCCTGACACCTCCTGCCTCCCAGCATGCAACTTCGAGTGAAGTCAGAATCGATAAGGCAGAAAATCCTTCTTAAACGTTCTTATAGTTCACTTTATGAGCATCACCATCTTGAAGCATCACCATAGACTAGCAACCCTGACAACTTTCCATGTGATAATTCCAAAATTCTGAAATTTTGGAGGTCATAAAGTTTCCGCATCCATTTAGCTGACCCTGTAAAGACAGCACAACAGATTTCTACAAACAGAAACAGGACTGGATGCCCCTCCACCACCACTACCACCAGCTAGATACCACATACTAACATACCTATATCAGAGCTTGTATGCTTTTGGCTATAGATGGCTGTTTCCAAAAATTCAAAAATCAGGATTTCATAACAAAAGATGGACCTTACTGACCAAAAGCCCCACCCCCCAACCTTAAAGAGCAATGTTATCTTCTGGCAAGCACATATCTAGATACTGGCTATTAACATATCTATATTGTAAATTATATGCTGTTGGCTATAGATGGGAGTTTTTGATTTGGTTAGTAACTTTCAAAAATTCCAAAATTAGGATTTCATAATGAAAGATGGATCTTACTGACCAATCCCCCACCCCCCAACCTTTTAAAAAAATAAAGAGCAATGTTATCTTCTGGCACACACATATCTAGATACTAGATACTATTATATCTATATTGTAACTTGTATGCTGTTGGCTATAGATGGGAGTTTGTGATTTGGTCAGTAACTTTCAAAAATTCCAAAATCAGGATTTCATAACTAAGGGGGCAAAGACAGGACGCAAAAGAGGGCAGCCAGATTCTGACCAGTTTCTGTCAGAAGCCAAGTTACTGCCAAACAGAAAATGCGCTGTAGTAATGAATGTAAAACTAGGTAGCAACTAGCAAATTAGCCACATTTACAGTCATGTCTAACAAGCACAAGCTGATAAAGAAGCACAGGATTGGATTAAATGCGGCAAGTGAGTATTTTTGAACAGCTACTGTAGCAGAGAGTATTTCTGTAATCATGTTCATGTTTTGACTACAATGATCATCAGGGCTCTTACACAGAATATCTGTTATGTATTATGCTATTACGCTCATTGGCAAAAAAAGAAAACTTACCAAGAAGGAGATGTTGGAATTAAATGAAACCCTTTATATGTGTGAATGTAATGATGACATATTCCATCTAGGTCCGCCTCTAAGATGGATACAAGATGAGCATCCTGCAGTACATTTACCTACAGATGTTGCAGCTGGGCCTGTAGATCCTGCACACTTGTAGACCTACACACATCTGGTCCCATAATTGCTGGACTGGATACTTCCAGGCCAAGGAAGTGTTGCACTCCTGGGAATCCCTTGCTGAGTATGGAGCAGTGTAACCTGCTGAACAATTTGAACAGTTGAAATTCCTGCCATGAGAAGCAAGACGCACGGCCGCAGGACGTCCTGCACATATTGCTGAGCTGCTAATGACCCTCGTATCACTACTAGGGGACTGTCGTGTGCAATGCTCCCCAGATCATCACACCAGCAGTCAGGTCAGTGTGTCACTTCACAGCAAAGGCAGGATTGGAGCTTCACCATTAGGCTTCCAAAGTCAAACCCGACCATCGTTTGACCCCAAACAGAACTTGGATTAATTGATAAAGACGATTCGTTGCGACAATCCTCTCTACTGGTGGTCTGTCTGGGCGGTCCGGAGCCTGATCATCATGTAACTACTGCTTCCAACATCAGCACCTGCAAATCCGTGACCATGGTCCTCAGTCGGAAAAGGGTGGAGTGCCCTCTCCAGGTTGGAAATGATTTCCTGCCTCAAGTGGAGGAGTTTAAGTATCTTGGGGTCTTGTTCACGAGTGAGGGAAGGATGGAGCGGGAGGTTGGCAGGCGGGTTGGTGCAGCGTCTGCAGTGATGTCTGTCCTGGTGAAGAGAGAGCTGAGACAAAAGACAAAGCTCTCTATTTACCGGTCAATCTACGTTCCTACTCTCACCTGTGGTCATGAGCTCTGGGTAGTGACCGAAAGAACGAGATTGCAGATACAAACTCTGTGCGGTGTTGAGTCTCACCCTTAGAGATGACCCTTAGGGTAAGGGGCTTGATTATACGGGGGAGGCTCAGAGTCATGCCGCTACTCGTACATGTTGAGAGGAACCAGTTGAGGTGGTTTGGCATCTGGTTAGGATGCCTCCTGGACACCTCCTAGTGGAGGTGTTCCGGACATGTCAGACTGGGAGGAGACCCCGGGGAAGACCTAAAACACGCTGGAGGGATTATATCTCTCGGCTGGCCTGGAAACGCCTCGGTATCCCCCCGGAGGAGCTAGAGGAGGTGGCTAGGGAGAGGGAAGTCTGGGTTTCCCTGCTTAGACTGCTACCCCAGCGACCTGCATCCATAGAAAGGTGGTAGATGATGGATGGATGCTTCCAACATCTTCTAACAGCTTGATCAGAACAGCCTAGATGGTGGGCAGTTGGTTGAAATTACCATCCTGCTTCAGTCTGATGATTGTCCTCTCAAACAAGTCTGGTAACTGGATAAAATGTCTACATCATAGAAGCAGCATGTCCAGCAGATCTCTTATCAAGAGGGGAAATAGTCATGGGGTGAAGGATAGGGATCCAGTCTTGTGACCAGAAGGTCGCCGGTTTGATTCCCTAGACTAACAAGACGTGACTAAAGTGCCCTCGAGCAACGCAACAATTCCCCAACTGCTACCTGAGCAGTGTGGATTGGGCTGCCCACCACTCCAGGCAAGTGTATTTACTGCCCCTGGTGTGTGCAAACACAAGTGGCAATTGTTCTGAATTCTATTTGAATGATATTAACAACATATCCTTATACGTATTGCCCAGTTGTACTGGTAACACTTGGCCGACATTAATTTGACCTACATGAGCTGCGTTTGACTGATCACGTTATTGTTTTGAGCGATCCACTCAGAGAACATCTGTGATTGGTGGAGATGTTTACAGCACACAATAAAACTGGTTGGAGGGTCATTTGCATGATGCAGGCTTCTGTGATATCAGTGCTGGCCATTATCATGATTAACAAACCTGTGCAGCGCTAATAACTTCTGAAGCTGACAAACAATTAATGACTTGTTTCAAGCCAAATAAATCACCGAACCGCCGCTCGGCTCTATGTCCCTCCTCTCGCACAGCTGGGCACTCATAGCGTAGCTGCGTATCTGATGGTATCTCAAATATGCATGAAACTCAAGCGTTCTCAAACCCTCAGTAACTGCCGTCCTGCAGCCCCACACTGTGCCACGCGACTGAAGGGCTTCTAATTTAGCGCACACACTAGAAAAGGAGTTATTAATTACCCACTTGAAATCAATATGATTATGATGTACGATCATGTCATTTGGTGCTTTCAGTATTAATTCCACTTAATTTCACGTCACGTTGCACAGAAAGCTAATAATGAAACAACACCGCATTAGCCGTCTGATGGCCTGTTCTCAGCAGCCCCTTTCACATTCCCCTCATGTCCCAGTTCACAGCAACTCCTGATGTTCTACAGATCTTCCGGGCTGGGTTTGGGCATTCCAGTGCCAGCTCACTCAAGGCCTGCCAAGTCAGATAATGGATTTTCATGGAAAAAATAAATAAACAGGATCTGTTTAATTCATGCAACTGTGCAGAATTTTCAGCATTTTGTACCCAGCTCAGTCCGGCCGTGTCAGTGAGCGATGACAGTTTGTCACCGGCTGCGAAACAGATGTAATAATATATATGGAAGCTAGCAGTTTTGAGGTGACTGAGCATAGCAGGTGGCGGTAGGCAGACAGTTCACACCACATCCTAACCTCATTACAGACTCACTGGTACTTCAATCTAGCACATCTACACCTGCACATATAGACTGAGCTCTTTTACACCTTCTATCTTGTATAGTTTGGAATATATATAACAATATTCTATCTTCTGTATAGCCTGCATCTCTATCTGCCTCAGACTGCATATATATATATATATATATATATATATATATATATATATATATATATATATACTTTTACAGCATTAATACATTCATGCTTTTACATACGTCAGTGTGTTTATTTAACCCTTTCCAAGCTTCTCCTTGTGGAAACAACCCAGTATTATTTACAGTTCTCATCTAATACCTGCTTTGACTGCTCAGTACTTCATTAAGCTAAATCAAGATTGCTGCTGAAGGAACTGAATACATTTATACAATGTCTGGGGCGTCCAGGAGAAATCTGGAACCTAACTTTGTTCTTCAAACTGGAGCTCAAGATCTGATCTACTTCTCTCACAATAAGATATTCATGTTACTTTGTATTGTATGTATGATTATTTACATCTGTTCTAATTATATATGGTGTTCTTACTGCTGAAAATACACTTATATCTAAAATAAAGGCTTTTAAACAGTCAGCTAAGTAGTGTGTATGTATAGTTTGGACACTGTAGACACATTCCTATTCCAGCATTAATGTTTTCTTAAGTTTGGTGGGTGAGACTTTAAGCAGCGCTACGTCGTCTCAGCTAACATCATTACCTGACCTCACAAATGCTCTTTTGACTAGATGGGCATTCATTCCCACACACTCCCAAAACCGTGTACATGCAAAGACTGTGAAATGAGAAGGGGGTGCTTCATATTAATGGCCACATTTTTGGATTGGATGTCCAACAAAGCTCATAAAGGTGTGATGGTGAGGTGTCCACATATTTTTGGCCACATAGTGTACACTAACATACAGTTTACTGTGAATGTAGAGGTTTTACAACCAGGTTTTCAGTACTGAACATCAGTTCTAGTATCAGATGACTGGCCTGAGGCTTCAAGTAGGTCTAACATAGCTGGATTAATCTGAATAATGAAATGAGTATTACTTTAGTGGCAGCACGGTGGTTGACAGTGTAGTGGTTAGCACTTTTGCCTCACAGTAAGATGATCTGGGTTGGATTCCCGGTCTTGGCTGTTCTGTGTGGAGTGTGTATGTTCTCCCTGTGCTTGAGTGGGGTCCAAACACATGCATGTTATGCTAACCATACACTGTAAGACTCTGAAAAGACGTTTAATTGACTGAAGTCTGACACCCTCTTAGATCTAAAGACTAGTCACAGACTTTTAGTCACAGACTAGTCACAGGCTATGATTTTGCAAATCTCTCAGTCACTCTTTATAAGACTACAACTAGATTCCTTATTATTATTTCCCATTTATATGATTGAAGCAATATTCAACTAAATGTAGGCCTACAGTTCGCTGCTAGGCTAACTGTAAACACTGTAGCAGCGTTCAGCAGTGTTTTAGCATAGCATACTCAGTCATGGTACAAATGTGAAGACACCTGAAAGAGGCACTCTTGCTCACTCCACAGCTCACTCCACAGCTCACTCCACAGCTTCACCAGTTTCTCCTCCTTTTGTAGAGTCCAGGAGACCCGCAGTTTCCAAACCCTCGCCGGACTCCCCTCCATGTCTAACTTCTTTACCCGCCAGGCATTCCTGCGTGCTCGCACGCTATGTTGTAGGAGCTGCATGTGGGAGCGCATTCCTTTGCAGCTTCCGATTGGGTGGTAAACAGAGCTCTCCTATTGGTTGTCGACAATGTTCACGTCTCTATTTGCGTCTCTAAGACTTAAAACTTCTGATAATATTAAACACGTTTGATTTTATCAGAACTCTCGAACGAAAACAAGACTGACTTAAACCGGTAGTCTAGACCACCTCACACTAAACGATCGAGATGACGCGAGCGCGACTCATGATTTTATTTCAACCATAAAATCGCTTGAAAATAGGTCAGCATTAGGTTGATCGCTCACTCTAAACTGCCCGTAGGTGTGAGTGTGTGCTTGAGTGAATGTTAGCCATGCGATGGACTGGTGAACGGTCCATGTTCTGTCCTGCCTTTTTGCCCAATGAAGCTGGAATTGGATCTAGCCCCGCCCATGACCCCCTGACTAGCAGGATAAAGTGGAAGATAATGGATGGATGGTATTACTTTAGTATGTGGAGAGTTAAAGGAGCAAGATATGTAAGATTATGTAATTTGACATATTCATATTCCACACAGCCCCCCCCATCATGTTTATTTACCAGTCTAAGCATTACGTTACGAGTTCAACATCAAACTTTATCCCATTGCTCACCAAGAGCTGTTTCCGGTGGTGTAAAGCAATATCAGTATTAACCCCTGATTTGCTTGTACTTGTTTCTTTGCTTCTAAATGTTAGCTTTTTTTTTTCTTGCTGAAAGCAAGCATGCTACTTCTTCTTTTGCTCATAAGACTCACCTCTATGGTGACTCACTATCACCTCCTGAGATACAAAGTGGCATTACAAGCCAGGCAGGCTGGAGCTGGCTAGTTATTTATAGGTCTTTCTTGGCTTGGAATATGCTTCCTATAAACAACAGGCAGATAATGAATAAATTTACTTTAAAAAAGTTATTGAAACAAAATTTCTTTAAGCTTCTATGATTGTAGGGTGTTCTCTGTCTTTTTAATTTTTAAAGTCTGCTGTGTTGGATTTTTGTTCTATTCAGTTTTTGCCTTCTGTTGCATTTGTTTGATTTATGTTCATTCTTGATTGTTTATTTTGATTGATTTTGTCTTGGTGTGGACCCCAGGAAGACTAGCAACCACATTGTGGAAGCTAAATATATATCCAAATATAGAATAAAGAATAAAGTAAGCATGCTAACTTCAATGGATATCTCTACAACACAAGTCCATAGATGTCTCGGACATATCATTAAAACAGTTCTGCTATTTCGCCACACTCTGTAGTGATTATTTGAGTTCATTTTCAAAGATTGTAAACAAAAAAACATATATATTGATTATGTCATCTTACATATAGCTCATTTAAATACATTAAGCATATTTTTTCAATGAAATAAAAATAATTAGACTTTGTTTCAGTCCCTAGAAATTATTACGCCTCCTCTTAAAGCTTGGAATGCACCAATAGATTATTGCTGATATTAATACAGTGGTGATAATAATCTACTTCTGAAGGTCTATGATGTCAGTGTGGACTGTATGTGGTCTACAGAGCTTTCAAACAGTCTTTCTTGATTCACTTGTTGTATTTTAATAAAGTATTACGTCCAGAAACGAACAGGGCAGAGCGTTCTGTGACTCTGTGTCCAGAAGCGCGGGCGGTGGGGACAACATCAAAGGATTTTAGGACTGTTCCTCTTCCTCAGTGTCTCTCTGTTCCCATCTAACACATGAAATTACAGAGATTCTCCATGACGGAGCTCCAGCCCGCCTCATAGACCAGAGTCGTTAACCAGGCGCACACTCACTCCCTCTCGCACGCACGTATACGCGGAGCTGCTAGGTCATTACAGCTCTCCTGACCGCCATGAGAAAACACACTGACATAACTCCATCTCTCTCGCTCCGGGCTGTAATGAGTTCAGAGAACACCCTATCAGCTAAAGTCTCCGTCTGACACACCCCGCATCTCACACCCAACTATCACACGCTCTTCCTCAGGTCAGAGAGACCCCCACTCTTCAACAGAGGACCAGGGTGGGGGGGGGCACAGTAAAAAGTGCACCAAGGCTGACCAGTCATCTCCTCTTACAGAGAAAGTCAAAGGCAGCTGAGCCAGCCAATCACCTTTCATTCTCTCTCTCTCTCTCGCCTTCTTTCTTACAGTCTCTCTCTCATGTTTCTCTCTTTCTCTCTCTCTCATTCACCATCTCTTCCATTTGCTCTGTCTTTCCTCCATTTTATCTCTTCCTCTCTTTCTCTCTTTCCTCTCTGCCCTTTTCACCATCCCGTTATCTCTCTCTTCTCTTTATTTTTCTTTTTTAATTCTTTTTATTTATCTTTTTTTTCCTCATCCTCCTCTCAGCCACTCTCTCTTTCTCTCCATTGTTTTTATTTTAGTTCCCTTTTCTCTCTCTCTCCTTTCTGTCTTATTCTCTCTCTCCCTCTCTCTCCTGTCTTTTGCCGTTCTCTCTTTCTTCACTTTTGTCTCTCTTATTCTTTTTCTTTCCTCCTATTTGTCTTTCTGTCGCTCTGCCTTTCTTTTGCTTTCTCTCTCTTTCCTTACTTTCCTCTTTCTGTTCTTCTTTTGCTGATTCTCTCTTTCCTCCCTTTTGTCTCTCTCTCTTGCCTTTTCTCCCTCTTTCTCTCTGTCTCTCTTTTTATTCTTCATCTTTCTCTTTCTCTATCTTACCTTATCTTACATTATCAGTCTCCTCTCTTTTTCTCCTTTCTCCCCCCCCCCGTCAGTATTGATTTTAACAAGTCCTCGTCCACCTCCACACCTCCCCTTGTTGGAATCCCCAGCACTATCACAGGGGCTGTTCCATTAATCTGTTATCGGGAGTGGAGGGTGTGAGAGGAGCCTCAGAGGGGCGATGGTTCGAGTGGACACTGTTGTGAAATTCAGCAGCAGAGCTTCATCACTGTGACCTGATTCTCCTCCGCTCCAAACCCGGAGAGAGAAACAGGCAGCGGCGTGTTTCCACTATCAGTAGTAAACTTTAAGAGCGTCCCGCTCCTCTCCGTCTCCTCCTGTCCGGCCGCCAGTGCTCACCTGTGTAACGCAGGTGTGACACACTTCTGAGTGGGTGGACAGGGACTGAAACGGGGCCACTTTCTCTCCTCTGTTCTCCTCTATGTCTCTCATTATTTTTCTTTCTTTCTCTACCTTTCATTGTCTATTTCTTTCTATTGTGTCCCTCCCTCTTTCTCTCTCTGTTATTGATTGTTTTTCTTTTCTTTTCTTTTCTTCTGTTCTCACCCCCTCTCTTTTCCTTCTCTCCCTCTCACCATTCCTCTTTCTTCACATCTTTTACTTACTGTCTTCTCCATCTCTCTCTCTTTTGTGCCCTTCTCTCCGTCTCTCCCCTCTCTTATCTCTCATTGTCTCTTTTTTCTTTTTTTTCTCTCGCTCTCCATCTATCTCACCCATTGTCTCTAACTTTCTCTTTCTTTCTCTTCTTTATTTTACTCTCTCTGACTCTCTCATCTCTTTTTATTTACTCCTTTCTTCTTCCTCTGTTTTTATTTCTTTCTCTTTTTTCTATATACTCTTTGCCCTTATTGTTCTTTCTCTAGCTTTTATCTTTATTGCTCTCTCTCTCTCCTCTCTGCCCTTCTCTCCTTCTCTCTCTTTTAAACTATTCCTTTTCTTTATTCTCCTTTCTTCTGTACCCTTCTCTCTACTTCTTACCATCTCTCTGTCTTTCTCTCTTTCTCTCTCATTTTCTTTCCTTTTCCCTCTTTCCTCTCTGCCCTTTCTCTCTTTTATTTTTACCCTTACCCTCCTCCCTTCTCTTCCTGTCTCTCACTCTGTCTCTTTATTTTAACTCTCTTCCTCATTTCTTCCCTTCTCTCTCTCTTTCTCTGTCTGTCTTTCCCTTTTTCCTTCCCCGTCTGTCTTCTCTTTCCTTTTCTAACCCTCATCTCTTCCATTCTCCTTCCTTTTCTCTCTATCACTCTCTAAATCCCACCCCTCCTCCTTCTCTCTTACTCTCTCTATCTCTGTCTCTTTATTTTAACTCTCTTCCTCATTTCTTCCCTTCTCTCTCTTTCTTTCTCTGTCTGTCTTTCCCTTTTTTCCTTCCCCGTCTGTCTTCTCTTTCCTTTTCTAACTCTCATCTCTTCCATTCTCCTTCCTTCTCTCTCTATCACTCTCCAAATCCCACCCCTCCTCCTTCTCTCTTACTCTCTCTATCTCTGTCGCTTTATTTTAACTCTCTTCCTCATTTCATCCCTTCTTTCTTTGTCTGTCTTGCCCTTTTTTCCTTCCCCGTCTGTCTTCTCTTTCCTTTTCTAACTCTCATCTCTTCCATTCTCCTTCCTTTTCTCTCTATCACTCTCTAAATCCCACCCCTCCTCCTTCCCTATTACTCTCACTCACTCTCTGGCTTTCCTCCCTCTCTCCCTCCCTCTCTCTCTCTCCCTCCCTCTCTCTCTATCCATCAGGGGAATGAGGCCCAAATATTTGTGGCCATTGTCAGCTGGATAATCAGGGCATTTTTATGATCAGTGAAGGGGAGCGAGGAGGAGAGACACAGCCATCCATCAACCGGACTGGACGCGCCTCTCTCTCTCCTCTCTATCTCTCGCTTAATGCCCGTCTCCTCTTTTCTCTGTGTCTCTATCCCCCCTTTCTTTCACACCTGCACACTCACTCCCTTCCTCACTCACTCACTCGCTCACTCAGGGGCTGGCTGGCTGGCTAGCTGGCTCGCTCTCCGGCTCTCCCCGTTTTTGATTAGTCATCTTATGTGGCCCGAGATTTATTTCACAGAACGCTTGCGAGTTCAGCTAAATGAATACAGCTGAATATATTACGGGGCAGAAGTGGCAAACAGGCAGGCGGGCGATGGAGTGAGAGGGGGGGCGGCCACTTTTAATATCAGCTAAATAAATTTCCCGCTGAGCTGCTGTGAAATGAATGATTAGTTTGTAATTGATTAGCAAATGTTGTATCTGCCTGTGATGTATGCGGTACACTATCAGTTTAAAGTCATTAGAGTCGCAGCTTTTGTTCTCCTCGGGTAAAAAAAAAAAGAAAAAAGTTAACTGGCTGGTTGAGTCGGCAGATGAAAGGGTTTAAGGTCTGAAATATTTAACATGTTATTGTATTCCGTTCATAATGAAATGATGAAACGTATCACGCTGAGCTTTGCTTTGATGTCAATTATTCATCAGACCTGACGTTCGAACCGGCTGCTTATGATTATTAGGAGACCCAAAAAAAAAAAAAAAGGAATGATCATTTAATACACACACAAGTACGTATTCCTGTCTTTGTGGGGTCAGTCCACTGACTACTGCAGCCAAGGATGCCAAGCTAACGTTACACAGACTCTAGAGCTGAAGTGAAAAATTGAACTCATCACTGCATCTGTAGTAAACATGCCTTCTTGCATTCTACAGTGGTGCTATGATGATGCTGCGATAGTGAGATTTCCTCCTTTAAAGATGGGAAAACCCCCCCCTGAGGATATATTTAGAAAGTGGGAGGAATGTTTGAAAAATCACAACCGCGTTGGGTGAATTTTCGGAGCTTGGGCTTCTTCAAAATATTTGATTTTCTTCTTCTTCTTCTTCTTCATCAACTGTGGAACACAGAATGAAGGCAGATTGCCAAACATACTGTTAGGGTGTTATGCAGCCTCCAAATCATCACTACAATGTAGAGAACACACTCACCATACAACAGAAATGACTCATCAGATGAAAGCTAAGTCCAGCCTTTCCTCCCACAGTGCAAAGACATGCATGTTAGGTTGATCAGTTACTCTAAATTGCCCATAGGTGTGAGTGTGTGTTGGCCATGCGATGGACTGGTTGCCCATGATGTAAAGTGGAAGATAATGGTTGGATGGATGGATATCTTGGGGATATCTTGGGGCTAATAATGGGGGTAAAGGGGGTAAGAAGAGATAAAAGCATCCACTGGCTCAATGAAGGCAGATTTGCTGTATCCTTTACAATTTTGTTTCACAACTTGAGTCTAGAGTTACATAAGCACCAATGCCAATTCACTGGCTAGGCCAGCAGTCAACACTGGTTAACACTCCAGAGATTCCCAATGACTATATGATGAGTTAGCGTAATGCATGCTGGGAATTGTAGTGAGGAAACACTAGCAAACAAAAAAAAAAGATTCCTTTGACATAAACCGTAGGCTGTAATCATTATATATGGTTCTATCGAATGCTGCCAGAGGCTTATTAAGGAAGGTGATTATTGGTTGAAATATGAATGTGAACACTAAATATGGTGTCCGTGTATGACAAAAGTCCCACCCATCAAGACGAACAGCCAATCAGCTTGAACGTTATAGCGTGAGCAGCAAAGGGTCTATGATATTGGAGTGCTAGCAGTGCTTGCCTTTGGCTGCTTGTCCAATGGTGTGATCGTGTCTACACTACGTATAAACCAGCCTTTAACAATCAGATATGGACTTTTAACACACACAGAATGCGACCGCTCAATATGGTGTCCGTGTATGACGAAAGTCCCACCCTTTATGAAGAACAGCCAATCAGCTTGAAAGTTATGGCAAAAGGGTCTATAAAGGCCTCCCTGCTAGCACCAAAGCCAAAAGCGACCGTGGCAGGAAAAACTCCTATGGTAAGAGGAAGAAACCGTGAGAGGAAGCCAGGCTCAAGGGAGAAACCCATCCCTCTCTGGGGCATCCCGGATAAAGAGAGAAATGGCTGGGGTTGATAAGGTGAGTTATAATTCTTAAATGAATGAAGAAAAACAAAGTTTGATACCACTTAGCTCTAATGTTAGCTAGCTTGCTAACCAAGCTAATGTTAACACCCAAATTAAGCCACACCTTCATGTATCAGTTGTTAAGGGCTGATGAGGATAGCTAGCTATCTAGTTAACTCTGAGCTAATGCCAGCTAGTGGGCTAAGACTAAGATGGCTGGATAAGAAAGAGATAACTGAATGTGAAGATGTGGGTTCATAGCAAGAAACACCGTATTCAACAAAGTACCAGTTTAGCTCTTTCCAGTGGGTGTGAATGTTAGCTACATCAGCTAGCTAACAAACACTAGAGCCCAGTGGCCCAGAAATGCTTAATCACATCAGACTTAAGGCATTCCTAGTGCTAAAGCTGGAGCAGCATGACAAGCGTGTTGTATAGCTGGACCGTCTGCTGAGCTCAGTGTTCATACTTCCAGCTCCACTATCCTTGCAGTCTTTGACACCAGAGCTGGGGGGCGCTGTGCTCATTACGCTTACTGGTCATCTGCGCCCGGCCATCCATCCATTATCCTACGCTTTATCCCGATAATCAGGGCCATCGGGGGGCTGGTGCCAATCCCAGCGCCATGGGGTTAATGTCACTAGTCCATCGCATGGCTAACACACACTTACGCACACATTGACACACTCGGGCAACTTAGAGTGGCCAATCAACCTAACATGCAGGTCCTTTACATGGGCTGTAGGAAGAAACTGGAGTACCCGGAGGAAACCCACTCAAGCACAGGGAGAACATGCTCACTCCACACACTGTTTTCTTTATTATTCTTTGTGGGGATCTTGCAAACATGTGGCCTAATTGCGGTCAGAGTCTGTATAATTGCAGCTAAATAATGCTAGTAATGTGAATTCAAGCCATAACCTCATTTGCAGCCAGAAACTCCACACAATGTCAAAATGTTCTTGTTGCCCGGGGACAATTGGTCCCCGCAAGGACATAAATACACGTCCCCCACAGCCACACCATGCTGGAAAGTCATCTCTATAATTTCAATGAGGTGCAGACACTGCTGGAAAAGCTCCTGCTGCTAAATCTCGCTTCCCACAAGGAGCGAAAACAAACATTTGAATAAGGAGAGAGACAGATAGACACAGAGAGAGAGAGAAAGAGAGAGAGAGAGAGAGAGGAAGAGAGAAAGGCAGAGGGAGAGAGAGAGAGATAGCCGAGCAGTCTTCGTCTCCTCAGCTCTGACGGATCTCATTTGCATAAATGAAAGCAGGACAATGGCCGTGGCAGCGCGCTCATGCATCAATCACCGTGGCAGCTTTTGTCCCGCCTTTTGTCAGCGTGCTGTCAGCGAGAGCAGCCAGTCGGCGCAGGCCTCATTAGCATACGGCCACGGCCATTGGCGGGCCGAAGGGCGGATTCTAAATAATTGCAGTCGGATCATAAGTCGTTTTACCAAACGGCCTCATTCATTATGGAAGCTAAAGGCTAAGGTTGACGTGAAAAGGCTAATGGAGCCTCGGCGACATGTCGTGACATGACTTTTAAAGACAGACACACCGGCGCAGGAAGCTCTTTCGTCTTTGTCCCCATCTGCACAGTTAAGGTACATTTTTATGATCACTTCCTGTGCGGCAGCGCCGAGGTGGCAGAGTTATGGTCTGGGTAATGATGTCTTGGTGGCATTCTCTGGGCCCACTCATCTATGTCGGAAGGCCCTCTCAACCGATTTGGGTCTGAATCCATCCTTGCAGATCACGTACACCCATACATGCTGATGGTCTTCCCTGGGGCGGATGGAATCCTCCAACAAAACATTGTCCAACATTGCTTGGAGGAGCTGGAGATTCGGGGTATTTGTGAAGATTCCCAATGGGCCGGCTCATGTCAATCTCGAGTTTGGGCCGGTTGGATGGGAAAAATAATGTTGACACTTATCTGTCACTTGCTTTCATTCTCCATTCAACTATGTATTCATTCTCTATTCACCTTACAGCACAGCCCCTACATCGCAGTAGATTAGGTGGGTCCTACCATCTGAGGGAATCGCGCCTCCTAAATGTTCAGGTTGGTTGCGCCCACGAGCCGTCTTTTCTGGAGAGGTTAAATTAAACCTAGCAACAGAATAGCACGAAACGTCAGTTGGTGGTGATGGAGGGCAGAAAGAGAACAGGTGGAGCTGAAAAGGCCAGGTTAAAAAAAAGAAAGGCATTGGAAGAAGATGCTGCCAAATGTGAAATTAACAGAACTGGCTGATCTGGACTTCTAAGTACTACCCTGGACCCTTTATTCACCAGACTTTAAACCAAATTGAGTATCTGTGGGACCACCTGGATGTGGGTGTTGGCTCTATGGATCCTGTCGCATGCGCCCTCCAGCAGCTGTGGCATGGCTCCAGCCCGTCTAGCTGCTGTCTGTACTGTACATAGCGGTTACTCTGCATATTAGTGGGTGGTCATAATAATGTGACTGGACTGTGTATCTTTCTTTCTCACTCACCCTCCAGCTTGCTTGTTCTGTCGCTTTTCTCTTCCACCATTTTGTGTATCTTCTGCCACCATGGTGATAAACTCCATGCTTTCTGTTCCTGCCTCAGGCTGGTTCCTGTCTTCGCCCTGCTGGCCTCATTTCTCACGGGGTCAGGCTGCCTGTTTCCCCACACAGTGGTCATCCCAGGCCAAAAAATGAAGGACCAAATGTATGTTGACATTCTTTTTTGTTAGTTGAGCAATTTAAGCCACCTGGAAATTGTTCAGGTTAGAGTTTGAAGGGTTGTGAAAATACATGATCTTCCCATCTACCCTTTTTTAATGCTCTGTTGCTAGTAATTCACTGGATCGGTAACACTTAGAAAGTATTATATAGCATAACACCTGGCATAAGCCTATGTACAAATTTAAAAAAGGCCAAGACTTTCCCACCACAGGCCACATATATATATATATATATATATATCCTTATAATACTGTTCATAAACGTACATAATTGCTCTTAAGTAGTCATAATTACATGCATAGCATGTTATAAAGCCAGAGAATATGAATATGTAATGTTATGTTTCATAACTCATTATAATATCCACTCGTTACAACACTGTCAACATGAGTATGGTGATACACCACCACAGGGTCAACGGTGGCTACTATTTTAGCTAAAAAGAAGCAGCACATGAGCTTATTTTGGGAAATCAATTCTGGTTCTATTGACTTCCATTGAAAGAAAAGAATGTTTTTGGCCTCTCCTTTAAAGTTGCATTTTGGAGACACGTGTTCTTCCTTGCACAGCAACAAAATATGTAGTATGTGTTTAAATAGTTTTTGTGTATCTAATTAGTAACTGGAGCAGATGCTATAATGAGTTATGGAACTCTTACTTTATAAAATATTTTGCATGTAATTATGTAATTATGACTACTTAAGAGTAATTATGCACAATTACGCCTAGTATTATAGAGAAACATATATACCACATAATGCTACATAAATGCTTTTATATACCACTACGAATACAGAATTTATTGGAAGTGTTACCACTGAATCTAACCCATTGGACACTAAACAAAATATACTGTGTGGCCTGTGGTGGAAAAGTTATGGCTCATTTTAGATTTGTTAAACCAGCAATGTTTCAAAGGAGGAGGAGACAGTTCACTGGTGGAAAAGCTCCTGGCACCTAATATCCCAGATAGCAGATGGTGTTGGGCCGATTCTGGCTTTCATCAGGAAATGCTGGTTGACTTCCAGGCAGAACTGGGCCAGATGCTGGATAGTTGTGCCTGCTTTGGACTCATGTCTCAATTCTGGTATAGATTTGTGGCCCAACAATGTGGTTGAATTAAGAGGGCCATAGTTATGTCACAGCAGATCTGAGCTCAGGACTTTTGTCAAGTGGGCCTGGTCAAAGTCTCTATATATACGTCCATCTGTTATCTACCGCTTTATCCCGCTAGTTGGGGTCACGGGGGGCTGGAGCCAATCCCAGTGGCATTGAGCGAAGGCAGGGTAACCATGGACAGGTCGTCAGTTCATCGCATGGCCAACACACACATACATATACAGGCAAGTTGTTGATCAACCTAACATGCATGCGTTTGGATTGTTAGAAGTTTATTCATATAATAATAATAATAATAATAATAATAATAATAATAATAATAATAATACATTTTTATAGCGATTTTCAAGAAACTCAAAGATGCTTTACAAACAACTTTACAAACAACACAATACAAGATACAATCATATAAAATATATAATAAACAAGTGAAAAAAAATAAAAAAGTGGGGATGGGAGCAAGCAGCAGAAGGGCATACACAAACAGAAAGAAATGAAATAAGAAAAAAATAGAAAAGTACAAATATAAACAAGGTATGACGTTACAGATTAAAAGCAGATCTGAAAAGGTGGGTTTTAAGGAGAGACAGATCTGAGCAGTCTCTTATGGATTTTGGCAGAGCATTCCATAGGGAGGGCACAGCTATGGAGAAGGCTCTATCACCCCAGGTCCGGTGCTTAGTCCTAATGAATGGACAAAAGTTTGGCCTCAGAGGAACAAAGGCTACAGGAAGGAGTGTGGTAATGGAGGAGGTCAGTGAGGTAGGGCGGGGCCTGATTATGGAGAGCTTTTTGAGTGAGTAGAAGAGTTTTGTACAGAATGCGTTGGGGAACAGGAAGCCAATAGAGTTTTTCTGAATATACTGAAGTTTACTTAGAATTTTGTTAGATGTACCATTGAGAATGCTATTACAGTAGTCAATTTTGGATGTAATGAAAGCATGGATCAAAGTTTCAGCAGCAGTAAAGGAAAGTGATGGACGGAGATGTGTTATGTTTTTTAAATGAAAGACGGCGGTTCTAGTGACTTGAGTTACATGATGTTCGAAAGAAAGATTGCTATCAAAAATCACACCAAAATTTCGAATGCTGAAGGATGGAAGCAGCTTGTCATTACCAATGGTGAGTTAAACATTATTTGTGGAGGTTGTAAGGGATTTTGGGCCAATAATGACCATGTCGGATTTTTCACAATTTAGCTTGAGAAAGTTAGCTTTCATCCATGATTTTATTTCTGTGACGAGTGGAGTGAAGTGCCGTGGTGATGGATTTGGAAGAGATGGATTTGACGATGTATGACGTCACCAAGGGGAAGCAAGTAAAGAGTAAACAGAAGGGGACCAAGCACAGAACCTTGGGGACACAAGCGAGCAATGATAGAGTTAAAAGTCTTGCCTAAGGACTCTTGCCCAAGGACCAGTATGGTACGCAGAGGTGTCACACACCACACTATACCCACCAAATCTTCTTATCTAAAACAAACAGATACACAACAAACGATACTCCTCCTTCCAAGGTCTGGATTGTCCTCGTCTTCAGTTCCAAAAATAGATTTTTATTGAACTGCTAATATGTTTCGGGGGTGAAAACCTGAGACGCAGATGTGAGTATCTATCACGACACTAGCGCTGCTTTATTATAAACAGAGGGCTTGTGCAGCCAAGATCTCTCCATTTCTTTTCAAGTTAGTTAGATTGCTAGCAGGGTTTATCCATCAGCCAGAGCCCACACGAGCATTTGCATGACAACATGTGATCATTATTCTATTCATTCACCAAGCAGTGAATCAGCAGATTGAAAGCAGGGTTGGAGAGTGTGCCCACGCCAGTAGGACAGGTTTCTAAACCCCGCGGCGGCAGTTTCCGATTCCCGAAGAAGCAGAAGCTAAGTCTCGCCCGGGGAGTCGACGGCATTGAATCTCAGACCCTCCACAATAGCAGATCCTGCAAGACGCCGGAGCAGAGAGCCTCGACGCATCCGCATTCAGAGCGCACACGCTGCACTGAGCCATGCGATGCAGCAATAAGCTGAGAGAGGCCACGTAACAGTAGACGCACAGAGTTATATAAAATGGTCACTGAATGCAGTAGCGCTGATAAAATGAGGCAGGGTTCAATTAATAAATGGCTATTAATAATGAAAGCAATAAACAATTCTTCTGCGTCGCTTGCTAAACAGTAGGCGATAGTTGCCAAGCAGCGCTGGGATTCTTTACATATATCATTTACATGCTCATTCGTTGCTTTTTAATAACTTGTCACATTAATACGGAATTCATCAGCTGAGTATTTCACGGCGCCTTTGAACACGGCTCAGCCAGACTCCCTGTACAAAGAGAGCGGGAAAAAATACCTTCAACTTCTATGAATAAAAAAAAGGGGAAATCAATCACATCCTCAGTGAGAAGAAAGAAAACGGGGGTGGCGGTGGAGGTGGGGAGGGAGGGTGGGTAAAGGGAGATGGAGTCCGGAGTAGCAACTGGCACTTTCCATTGAACACACCACCTGTGGAAATCAAATGTCTCGCTGTTTTGGAAGGCATGCACGCCTGTTTGACACCACTACTGGGACCGGTATGAAAACCAGTCCTCCTCTCGCCGCGGATTTCATTCATCTGCTAGCAGTCGAGACGTGTCCCTGTGTCTGCCAGCAAAGAGACATCATCCTCCTGTCATCCATCAGGCTAATGCATATCACTGACACTGGGAGACGAGCGAGAGACACACCTCATCTTCACGGTGAGATAGAGAGGGACAGAACGGTGTTAGAGAGAGAGAGAGAGAGAGAGAGAGACTGAGAGAGAACGAGGCAGTCCTATGTAGGACACCATCTCATTTCGGCGCTGGCGACGCCTTGGCTTTGATAAACACTGCGCCAGATAATTGGATGATTACGTTCTCTCTATAAAAGAAGTCGATGGCTGTGAAGAACTGAGGGGACCAGAAATAGGAAATGTTTATAGAATCAATACACACGTCCTCCGACTCGGGCGATGACAGCTGGAACACGGGAGAGAGAGGCTCATTCACTGCAAAAACAAAAAAAAAAACTAATAATAAATAAATAAAACACCTAGGAGATCACAGAGAATAAGACATTTCATCTGTCTCTCGTCCGACTCTCTCTCTCTCTGAAAGATGAGTTCCCCTCATGCTGCATCTGCCTCAGTATTAATGAAAGCCCGTGGGGTTGGCCAGGCCGCTGAGCCTGCGATCAGCCCTAATTACCCCGGCTCTCCATTTGTCCCTGTCTGGTCGTCCTCTACTCAGACAATGAGGAGAGAGGTGGCAGGGGGCAGAGGGCGTTGGTTGAACTTGGTGTTGGGCGTGCTGGGAAGTGGAGGGGCGTGGAACGGCTCACGATTCCCAGAGGGGTCACCCTCTCGGCAGGGTAGGAGAGGGGGTGAAGTGGCCTGGGTCAGAGCTGTCACCTTCCATCCTCCTGCTACACTTGGGACAGGCGGGAGGTAGACATTGAAGAAGGGGGGTGAAGGGGGGGTGAAGGAGAACTACAATAACACGAGCACAGCAGTCACACAAGGCCTGGACATGGAAACTAAGGGCAGCATTGTTTGTTTCGTTGTTTTATTGTTTCATCACTGACCTTCGCCATCTGATCTCTGTCTGATTTCTTTTCCCCCTGCTATTCTTTCGTTCTTTCTTCCTGCGTCATGTTGATAATACAAATCATCCATCCATCCATTATCTTTCTCCTTATCCTGCTAGTCATTGTTACGGGGGGGGCTCGAGCCAATTCCAGCATTGTTGGGTGAAGACTGGGTACCCCATGGACAGGTCACCAGTCTATCGCATGGCCAACACACACTCACTCACACCTACAGTGGTCCATTCATCATAAAATGTTTATACAATGTAAAGCAGCTGTCGCGTTCTGTTTAACTGATGTAAAAATTAAAAATTTATAAATGTTATCATTTATAAAAATGGTGCACAGTGGCCTTTAGCCTCATAGCTCCAGTGCTAAACCGAAGAAACAAAAGTCATACACCAGACATGAGCTAGCAATCAACTCTGTAAACTTGGGATCTCTTTATACACTGATCTGCCATAACATTAAAACCACTTCCTTGTCTACACACATTTATCAGCTCCACAGACTACAGACTGTAGGTCATCTGATTCGCTGTATATTTTGTTACTCTGGTCTTCAAAAAAATGAGGACCCTCACAGGACCACCACAGAGCAGGTACTATTTGGGTGGTGGGTCATTCTCAGCTCTGCAGTAACAACTGATGTAGTGGTGGTGTGCTAGTGTATGTCGTGCTGGTACGAGTGGATCAGAAACAGCAGTGCTGCTGGAGTGTTTAGACACTGTGTCCACTCACTGTCCACTCTATTAGACAGTCTTTATTTGTTTATTCTCATTGCAGATGTAGATGCTTGTGTTCCTCTAGTCCTTTATCAGTGGTCACAGGAGGCTGCCTACAGGACACTGTTGGCTGGATAGTTTTGGTTGGTGGACGATTCTCAGTCCAGCAGTGACACTGAGGTGTTTAAACACTCCAGCAGCAGCACTGCTGTTTCTGATCCATTCACACCAGCACAACACACACTAACACACCACCACCACGTCAGTGTCACTGCAGTGCTAAGAATATTTCACCTCCCTACATGCTCTGTGGGGGTCCTGTGGGGGTCCTAATCATTGAAGAACAGGGTAATAAAGTATACAGAGAATCGGATGAACTACAGTCTGTACGTGTAGAATAACAATGTGTTCCTATGTGGTCAGTGGACCTAAAGGGACCGTGTGTAGATATAAGGAGGTGGTTTTGAGGTTATGGCTGGCGGTGCATAAGCATAAGATGTGGCTGTAAATTTACAGTAGTCATTGTAAAGTTCATCTAATGTTCTAATCCTGGAAAAGTGTTAGCACACATCCTGAAGACACCTTGTGTCTTCATTTTTTACGTTTTCCACCTCACGCTTCCCGGTTCTTCTCACGTTCCTTATAATCCCAATAACTCACCCCCTCATGATGTCAGCTCCACATGTATGATCTCAACCAATACTACTATCTATTTTTATTTTATCTTTTTTTATATTTTTGTATATATTTGGAATATACATAGAGTATGTTCTTCTTTTCTTTTGTTGCATATATATATATATATATATATATATATATATATATATATATATATATATATATATATATATATATATATATAATGTGTGTGTGTTTTATGCCTGATGGACCCCAGTAAGAATAGCTGCTGTTATTATATAAGATAATGGGGATCCAAATAAAATGTAACAATCACAAACCACCTTTTAACCATCTACTAATCATCATTTCTTTAAAATTCCTTGGAATAAACCCTATTTTCCATTAACTTACATTGACAGTTAAGAAGGTTTTTGATTGGACAGTGATGATAAATATACCACTTAGTTTGTTTCTGCACTACTGTGTATAATCTCTGTTGGTTTATGATTCTGATTTTGACTATTGCTCATCTCTCTGGTTCTGGCTTTGTCTCTCTCACTCTTTCTTAATCAATCTATCTGGTTGTGTTCGGTGGGGATGTCTGTGGATTAGAGCTTTGGGATCTGCGGGAGTGAGTACAGGCAGTTTGGAGGCTGTGAATGCATGGGAATTTATGGGAGGAACAAGGGATGAATAAATGACAAAAAGACAAGTGCAAGTGAGTATGTCTGTGGATTTGAGTTTAGGGATCTGCCCTAATTGAGCACATGCAGTTTGGTGCCTGTAGGTTAAACGAAACCATAATGTTTGGGTGTGTTCAAAAATGAATGGGACTCTATGGGGGAAAAAGAAGGGGTGAAAAAAAACAACAAACAGACGAGTTCAGGTCAAACCAACAATGCTGTCGTGGTCGGGGGTCTACCCTGAATCAGTGCATGTGAAACTGTGTCTGTTGGTCAAGCAGAAGTTTAGTAGATTGGGGTGCACTTTTCCATCCTATTCATTCTCTATGGGGAAAAAATCTGGAAAAAAATCCCCCAAAAAACCTGAAAAAAATCTATTGTTTGCTTTGCTGGTTGTATCCATAAATACAGCAAACAGTCCAACATAAATGGCCCAGAATTACTTGGTAATAAAAAGTCTGGTTCCATTGACTTGCATTGAAAAAGGCTATGTTTTTTTCCTTTCTTGTGATATGAGTATTAACCAAACTCAACCTAGCAATATCGTTCATTGTTGAATTAACGGCACGTTTCATGCTGGACACAGAGCAAAAACGCATATGAGACTGTAAATATAATTACAGTACTAACGTTAGTGTATGTTCTTGAAAAGTGACACATCACCATCTGGATGGGTGCTGCTAAAAGCTTTAGTGGGGATAGTAAAAGAAAAAAAAAAGCAGAGGCAGCTACAGTGGCACTGCAGTTTCATTGAGTTGGGCATCTGCTCCATAAAACATGGCGCTTCGTTCTGAATGCTCTTCAAAAGTTCCTTCTCTTTTTCTTCCCCTCGTTTAATAATAAAAAACAGCCTAGACCCTAAAAGCATAATGAGGGGTCTGGGTTATGTGAACCAGAACAAGGTGAACTATTCACATTCCAGTTGAACTCTTTCTAATAGGCTGCACCGTCGTTTAAACAATGCTTCAAACGGCGGAGATCATTCAGGATGCTTGCTGAAGTGTTTCACGGCCTTCCCGCGCTAAATGAACGTTAAGAGGAAGGACGAGCGCTCCTTTTCTTTCTCTAGACACGCGGCTGCAGATGGAATAACCTATTTGAGGCTTATAATGTTCCTCCTATGGCCTAATTTCATCTTTAATTTCATGGTAATGTTCTCAATTGAAATCCAACACAGTTCTGGATAAAAGTGCATATGAAAAGAAAAGAGAGAGAGAGAGAGAGAGAGAGAAAGAGAATGGTCTTTACAGCTAGCTCATGCAAATCAGGTCTTTTTACATTGCAAAATGAAGAGCGTATTGTACCAAAGCCAAATACAAAAGTTCTCAGCAGGCTCTTTTTTTTTTTCTCCCACCCGAAAAGGCAGCGGCGCTACGTGGCACATAAAAAGCGAGAAATGGGCAGCAGGTAGTGGTCCATTTTGGAATCCCCTTTTCATCTCTCATAACTATAGTCCTTATACTTCATTAGGGCCTATTTAGTGGAATAAGGCCGGCGTTCCTGGATGTGGGAGGCTTCAGAGAAAAAAAGAGAGAGAGAGAGAGAGAGAGAGAGAGAGAAAGAGAACGAGCAACGAGCAAAGTTTGGTACCTCGCTTCTCTAAGAGAGAGCTCATTAGCAGCAGCTTCTTACAGCAAGTCTGGGAAGCCGTAAAAACAGCTCTTGGAAAAAAAAGCTCTTCTTCTCTCTTTCCAGCATTTGAAGTGATCACGCTGTGATCTTTGCCATCTTTGTGATCTTTGCTATCTTTTCACGATCCACGATGTCCACGAGACTACTCCATTCAGTCTCCTCGTCCTACATCGCCAGCGCCCTAGCCCCTAATGGTCTGCCACTTAGTCTGTATCACTCTTGGCTCTGTTTTAAGCTAAACATTGTACAAATCTTGGTGTTCGTCAGCTCTGCACATTGATTTGCCCAACGCATGCAGCCCAGAGAAGTTCTTCGCTCCAGCTGACATGCTATAATGTGAAACTCAACCCTAGCTGACAGTCCTCTCTATTGATTACCCACAATAAAGCCATTCTGTTCCAACTAGCTAGGTCAAATATGGGATTTTCTAGTTAAAGACATAGTTTTTAGTAAATTTAATTTAATAAATAGAGTTTTAAAATATTAAACCTATTGCTTACCATACCAATATAATAATGTCAGCATATACAACCATTGGCAGGCATCTGCTCGTGCCTTGTTGTCAGCAATAATTATAAATAGAGGCCATTCTAGAAACTTCACCCATCCTTTGTGCTCCATCTGCTTACAGACCTATACTTACTGCACAATGCATGTAGTGCTTGGACCCCAGTGATCACTACTTGCAGTGTTATTTGTAGATTTGTCCATTTAGCTCTCAGCAGACACTGCTCGTAAATCAATGTGTCAATTTCAGACAAAAACCAAGTGGCGCCTGCATTTCGTGGTTGCAGACAATGATAATGCATGTGTATTTACATATTTGTTTACAAAACCAACTTCCATTACCTCAAAATTCACTTTATTGATACCAGGGGTCAGGTTAGGCTTGTGGTTTTAAAAATGTTTTAAAGGGTTTTAAACAATCTTCACTTAATGCAATTTAAGGGACCTACTTAAAATGTTTACAACATATGGACGTTCTTCAAAGAAGCAAGATTTGTAGTTTTAAACACTCCAGCATTAACAAAAATGATCAATAGAATGTGAAGAAATAACCATCTTGGTGGTATGTCAAAGACATATATGTATCTTGTTGATATCTAGAAAGATGTCTACAAGTTGGCCAGCTAACCAGCCAGCTTTGGCCTATCCTATCGTGTCATGCCACTTAGTATCTGAAGAGGTGATAGTGAGTCGCTGTAGTACCACTTTGTACCTTAGAAGATGATAGTGAGTCACTATAGTACCACTTTGTAACTGAAGAGGTGATAGTGAATCACTGTAGTACCACTTTGTACCTGAAGATGTGACAGTGAGTCACTGTAGTGTGGAGTGGAATCTGTCCAACATGGGAGGATAAAGAATTAGCGCTGCTGCCCCGACGCTGTATTCTAACCTCTTGTCAGTTATGTTGATCACAGTGAGTGCCGTCACCCACTCTTGTCAAGAAACCACGTTCAGCAGCGAAGAAAAGAGCTAATATAAACAGAACTAAAACAAAACTGTGGTGCTGCTTTTCACCACTGGAGATACTTTTGGAGAGTAATGGGAAGAAATCTGATGCTGAACTCACAACTTTTTTTCTAGACTGGTAGGTAAACAGAGGAGGAGGGCTGTGTGCTTCTTATGATAAGGGAGGACACCAAAACTTTCTAGTGATATCTCACAGAGTCTACACCATCACAGCTCTCTCACATCTCTTCTAAAGAACCACACAATAAACGATTAGTCTGTGGCATAAAACCAAGAAGCTTGAAGGGAACCCCGGCTGGTAACACTTGTACGCCTTGATATGTTGTAACGTGATCAGCGGGTAGTGACGTCAAATGGTTGCAGTAACCGGCCGTTACGCTCGAGCACAGCTAGCTAGCTAAACATGCTACTGTTCAGTCTTTACAGTTTGAGTTAGAACTCAACATTTCTGACATCAGCGGCAACAACACACACCACGTTAGTGTAAATGGTGAACAGAGAGGTGTGGAGGAGAGAGTGGACACAGTGCTGGAGTTGTTGTGAAACTGTGTGTTGGTGGTGATGGAGAAGGAGAGTGTCTGTTAAAGGAGCTCCGCTTTCTAGCAGGAAACATTCACACTCAGTAAACAGCTACATACACTGAACGGGAGTGTCTCTGAGCTTTACACTCCTTTATTAGTGAAGTAGTATGTTCACTACTAAGACTGTACTTTCACCTTCAGGATCCACAAACGAGGGAGAAGCAGCTGACGCTAACGCTAAACGTTGTTGGCGGGACGCCAGGAGAGAGTCCAGCGCATGTTCATGTTTCTTCACGCGGTTCTCCATAATCTGGGTCTTTCTGTGGAACTGCATTGTGTTTTAGTCTACGCTTAAAACCAACAGCCTCCGTCAAGTCTCTCACCAGTGGTGGTCTACTGAACCACTCAAACTCATCCAGACTGAAGTGAGGAGAGCAGAGCGGGGGTCTTTGGGTAGCTGTGTTGGTCCACATGCTGCTTCACTAACTATTCTCCTTGTTTATGTTTGTGAAGCTGTTTAGACTAATATCAGTCTTCACACTGCCTTTCACTGAAACAACATCAACAACACAATGTACATGGTTTTCTTTAAGCTAGGTTAGTAACTAACATTCACTCCTTCACACCACAGTCCAGTTTAGCACTGCAACCATCTGACCTCATCTACCCAGCAGGCATTGCACGTCAGAAACAATGGGTGTGTCCATATGTTAAATATTTGGAATAAAAGTGTTAATTTTTTCAATAAATCTGGTACATTTGTGATTTTTTTACAACACGTCTTAACAATTTAGGGTCATTACAACATATTAAAGCTTACAAGTGTTACCAGCCGGGGTTCCCTTTAAGAATGTATGGCGTAGTACTGTGATGCATGCTGGGTGTTGTAGTTACTGATCGACAAAACCATGAATTCTGCCAACTCAGTTTACTTTCTGTTAAAGGTTCACTTATACTTTCAGTGCTGCACTGTATAAAATTACACATCAAATTAAATGCAAGTTTTAAGCCAGAATCCCGTTTAGCCTGCATGTGAGCTTATGGTTTCAGGGCTGCCAACTCCCCCACAATTCAGTCTGATCTCCCGCCAAACTTGCATTTTCTCCCACAATTCTATCCAAGTACATTAAGCTCATTGCTAGATCCAAGTCTCCCAACATACAATGAGCAGGCTGCCGTTTGGATGATAGCAAGCGGTTTGTATAGCTGAGAGAGGCTCCACCCACTGTACGTCACGGAAATGAGAACTACACTTGTTTCAACCACTGCATGTCTGAGTGAAGAGACTCACATTGTTGTCATTGGGGAGTTTCTCGGCTGCCTGGAACTGAAACGCTGCAGATGAGGTGATGAAGAGGAAACGTTTCGTTCAGCAGCTTAACTACGTATTAAAATGTTGATCCATACATGGAGTTGGGACATTTCTGACCTCCGACTAGGAAGTTTATAGTGGTTAATGCTCCCTGAAGTTGGAATTCCAGTTCGGAAATCTAAGCAATTGCCACGCTGAGCTCATTAAACACAGCTAATTGCTGCTTTTCAAGATATGGTTTGTCGTTTCTCTGTGGAAGATGCTTGTAATTGATTTCCATCTGCAGCGTAAATGGAGTGATTTGTGCTGAATGTGTAGATAGAAGTGTTACTATGTTACTCCAAATCTCTGCTTTCATGTTTGTGTGCAAGTTTATGTGCCTGGTAAGTCTCACTTCCAAAAAAAATAAGGATAACATTAAACTGAACAACATGTAGGTCCCCCACGGGTAAACACAATAGCAACACATGGTTTTGGGAACATCAGTGACGGTGGTTTACATCATGGGAACGGCTGCAACTGTCTGTCCTACAGAGATATCACACATATCTGTGTTCGGTGCTTATGTCAAATCAAATCAAATTTATTTGTATTGCGCTTTTAACAACTGATGTCGTCACAAAGCAGCTTTACAGGAATTTAGTGAGAAGAAAAGTTCAACAGAGCATCAATAAGCCTAAGAAAAAAATAACAACACAGAAGGAAATCATAAAAATCATAGAAAAAACATAGAAAACCCCCCGCTGACCACAGTCTCACAGTCAGAGCAGACCCTCACCACTCCACCACCCACTACACTCCCAGTGCTCAGTCTTACAGTCAGAGCAGACCCTCACCACTCCACGACCCACTACACTCACAGTGCTCAGTCTTACAGTCAGAGCAGACCCTCACCACTCCACGACCCACTACACTCACAGTGCTCAGTCTCAGTCAGAGCAGACCCTCACCACTCCACCACCCACTACACTCACAGTGCTCAGTCTCACAGTCAGAGCAGACCCTCACCACTCCACGACCCCCTACACTCACAGTGCTCAGTCTCACAGTCAGAGCAGACCCTCACCATTCCACGACCCCCTACACTCACAGTGCTCAGTCTTACAGTCAGAGCAGACCCTCACCACTCCACGACCCACTACACTCCCAGTGCTCAGTCTCACAGTCAGAGCAGACCCTCACCACTCCACGACCCACCACACTCACAGTGCTCAGTTTTACAGTCAGAGCAGACCCTCACCACTCCACGACCCACCACACTCACAGTGCTCAGTCTCACAGTCAGAGCAGACCCTCACCATTCCACGACCCCCTACACTCACAGTGCTCAGTCTTACAGTCAGAGCAGACCCTCACCACTCCACGACCCACTACACTCCCAGTGCTCAGTCTCACAGTCAGAGCAGACCCTCACCACTCCACGACCCACCACACTCACAGTGCTCAGTTTTACAGTCAGAGCAGACCCTCACCACTCCACGACCCACCACACTCACAGTGCTCAGTCTCACAGTCAGAGCAGACCCTCACCACTCCACCACCCACTACACTCACAGTGCTCAGTCTCAGTCAGAGCAGACCCTCACCACTCCACCACCCACTACACTCACAGTGCTCAGTCTCAGTCAGAGCAGACCCTCACCACTCCACCACCCACTACACTCACAGTGCTCAGTCTCACAGTCAGAGCAGACCCTCACCACTCCACCACCCACTACACTCACAGTGCTCAGTCTCACAGTCAGAGCAGACCCTCACCACTCCACGACCCACTACACTCACAGTGCTCAGTCTCACAGTCAGAGCAGACCCTCACCACTCCACCACCCACTACACTCACAGTGCTCAGTCTCACAGTCAGAGCAGACCCTCACCACTCCACGACCCACTACACTCACAGTGCTCAGTCTCACAGTCAGAGCAGACCCTCACCACTCCACCACCCACTACACTCACAGTGCTCAGTGTTACAGTCAGAGCAGACCCTCACCACTCCACGACCCACTACACTCACAGTGCTCAGTCTCACAGTCAGAGCAGAACCTCACCACCCCACGACCCACCACACTCACAGTGCTCAGTCTTACAGTCAGAGCAGACCCTCACCACTCCACGACCCACTACACTCACAGTGCTCAGTCTTACAGTCAGAGCAGACCCTCACCACTCCACCACCCACCACACTCACAGTGCTCAGTCTTACAGTCAGAGCAGACCCTCACCACTCCACGACCCACTACACTCACAGTGCTCAGTCTCACAGTCAGAGCAGAACCTCACCACCCCACGACCCACCACACTCACAGTGCTCAGTCTTACAGTCAGAGCAGACCCTCACCACTCCACGACCCACTACACTCCCAGTGCTCAGTCTCACAGTCAGAGCAGACCCTCACCACTCCACGACCCACCACACTCACAGTGCTCAGTCTTACAGTCAGAGCAGACCCTCACCACTCCACGACCCACTACACTCCCAGTGCTCAGTCTCACAGTCAGAGCAGACCCTCACCACTCCACCACCCACTACACTCACAGTGCTCAGTCTCAGTCAGAGCAGACCCTCACCACTCCACCACCCACTACACTCACAGTGCTCAGTCTTACAGTCAGAGCAGACCCTCACCACTCCACGACCCACTACACTCCCAGTGCTCAGTCTCACAGTCAGAGCAGACCCTCACCACTCCACCACCCACTACACTCACAGTGCTCAGTCTCAGTCAGAGCAGACCCTCACCACTCCACCACCCACTACACTCACAGTGCTCAGTCTTACAGTCAGAGCAGACCCTCACCACTCCACGACCCACTACACTCACAGTGCTCAGTCTCAGTCAGAGCAGACCCTCACCACTCCACCACCCACCACACTCACAGTGCTCAGTCTTACAGTCAGAGCAGACCCTCACCACTCCACGACCCACTACACTCACAGTGCTCAGTCTCAGTCAGAGCAGACCCTCACCACTCCACCACCCACCACACTCACAGTGCTCAGTCTTACAGTCAGAGCAGACCCTCACCACTCCACGACCCACTACACTCACAGTGCTCAGTCTCACAGTCAGAGCAGAACCTCACCACTCCACCACCCACTACACTCACAGTGCTCAGTCTCACAGTCAGAGCAGACCCTCACCACTTCACCACCCACTACACTCACAGTGCTCAGTCTCAGTCAGAGCAGACCCTCACCACTCCACGACCCACTACACTCACAGTGCTCAGTCTCACAGTCAGAGCAGACCCTCACCACTCCACCACCCACTACACTCACAGTGCTCAGTCTCACAGTCAGAGCAGACCCTCACCACTCCACCACCCACTACACTCACAGTGCTCAGTCTCACAGTCAGAGCAGACCCTCACCACTCCACGACCCACTACACTCACAGTGCTCAGTCTCACAGTCAGAGCAGACCCTCAACACTCCACGACCCACTACACTCACAGTGCTCAGTCTCACAGTCAGAGCAGACCCTCACCACTCCACGACCCACTACACTCACAGTGCTCAGTCTCACAGTCAGAGCAGACCCTCACCACTCCACGACCCACTACACTCACAGTGCTCAGTCTCACAGTCAGAGCAGACCCTCACCACTCCACGACCCACTACACTCACAGTGCTCAGTCTCACAGTCAGAGCAGACCCTCACCACTCCACGACCCACAACACTCCCAGTGCTCAGTCTCACAGTCAGAGCAGACCCTCACCACTCCACGACTCACTACACTCACAGTCCTCAGTCTCACAGTCAGAGCAGACCCTCAACACTCCACGACCCACTACACTCACAGTGCTCAGTCTCACAGTCAGAGCAGACCCTCACCACTCCACGACCCACAACACTCCCAGTGCTCAGTCTCACAGTCAGAGCAGACCCTCACCACTCCACGACCCACTACACTCACAGTGCTCAGTCTCACAGTCAGAGCAGACCCTCACCACTCCACGACCCACTACACTCACAGTGCTCAGTCTCACAGTCAGAGCAGACCCTCACCACTCCACGACCCACTACACTCACAGTGCTCAGTCTCACAGTCAGAGCAGACCCTCACCACTCCACGACCCACTACACTCACAGTGCTCAGTCTCACAGTCAGAGCAGACCCTCACCACTCCACCACCCACTACACTCACAGTGCTCAGTCTCACAGTCAGAGCAGACCCTCACCACTCCACTTCCACTACACTCACAGTGCTCAGTCTCACAGTCAGAGCAGACCCTCACCACTCCACCACCCACTAATTAGCGTCTTAATTAGATAGATACTTTATTGATCCCAGAGGGAAATTCTTCAGTGTGACACGCCCGATTTCAAAGTCAACAAATCCACCTCTGATCCTCCTCTGATCAAACTACTCAAACAGTACTGATATAATAACTGTACCACCTTGTACTTCTGTTCAGCTGCTCAGGTGTGCTTATATAATCATATGATATCACTAAGATGAATTGTGGTACAGATGAAGAACAGTCAGAGTGATGATGCTAGTTAATGAAGGTAGAAGGTTAGTGGTTTTGGAAATATGTTAGTATGTAGCAAAACACTTACAAGTGTGGACTTATTGGAACAGGCTGGTTGTTTTGGGTGGCACAGTGGTGTAGTGGTTAACACTGTCGCCTCACAGCAAGATGGTCCGGGTGGTCCTGTGTGGAGTTTGTATGTTCTCCCCGTGCTTGAGTGGGTTTCCTCAGGGTACTCCGCTTTCCTCCACAGTCCAAACACATGCATGTTAGATTGATCGCTAACTCTAAAATTGCCTGTAGGTGTGAGTGTGTGTTGGCCATGTGATGGGCTGGTGACCTGTCCATGGTGTACCCCACCTTGACGCCCAATGATGCTGGGATTTGCCCCAGCAACCCTTCCCCCCAACCCCCGTGACTCCGACTAGCGGGATAAAGTGGAATATCACATATAGATGTTTGTTTTGGTCATAAAGCTGTCATCACATGGCTGGTGCACTGCAGAAAGTAAGTGCTGCAGAACCTCTGCATGAGAGTCAGTGGAGCCCAAACTCTCTCGATATCTGTCGAAAGCGTTTATTTAAATTGTGCTAAGCTTAGGTCGACTGAGAACTTAGTCAAACCATGACAACTGAACCGTGCTGTTTACATGATCTTATCATTAAACAGGCTCACAGCCTCAGGTGAATTTAAGCCGCCTCCGAGTGTTCGCTGGAAGTTGGTACACATCAGACAGTCTGCTAGTAAATATGACTTTGTGCTGATCAGGTGCTTCGTTGAAATATATATCTAACAAATGAGAACTGAAAGCAAAGAAGCACAGAGATGAATTTCCTGCTTTTTATTTGTTACACCGAAAAGCATATAGATCACAGCAGAAGCACAAGAGATTTATTTATTTGGGCCCAATCTGTCAAAGGTTTGGGCATACATACCCAAGTTTTCCTTATTTGTGCTATATTAATAGTAATAATATTAGTGAATAAGTGTGAACAGATCAAAGCTTTAAAATAAGTGGTATGGAATTATTGCTGGAGCAGAATAAAACATCTGGTTGTGTTTAAAGAATGTTTAGAGGGTCTTTTAGAAATGAGCTCATTTGCTCTGATGCAGGTTTACATACTTTGAACATTCTGACCAGCAGCTTCATCATGAGGAGCCACATGAGCTGCTTCTCTAACAGGACTGAAGAAGATAGTGTAGATGCTGAGATCTTGTTCTGATCAACAGGTTTAGGGGTTTTATAGCTCTTATAAAAAAATTGATTTTAGATTTAAATACAGTCAAATGTTTGTTTTAGTAATATTTGTGTACATGGGCTCCAACTTTACTATTTACACTCGTCTTTCAACACATCCAGATCAGAATGTCATCATAATTACAACATACAGTATATCTAGTCAGGTGTATTCAAACTTTTGACTTGCAGTGTATTTTGGAAGAATGTAGATAGACCTCGCTGGTCACTGTAGTAATCTTTATTCTGTCAGAATCCACCTGATTAAATTACAGCTGTTACAGTGACATGCAGAGTGGCTGGCGGAGACCGCTCTGGGATTGAACCTTAAAGAGGGGTCTTCACACCTTTCATTTACAGAAATGGCTCTCAGAATGAATCTATATGTTGAATTTTCTTTAGGGAATCTGAATATGTAAGTGAAAATAAGGGATTGTCACTTCTCTCTCACATTTTTAAAATGGTGCTTAGATCTTGTTCTGACATTTTCATTTATATTTAAATACACTAAAATGTTTGTTATAGAAATTTTGGTGTACATGGAATTGAATTTGGCCATTTTCACTTACTCACTTTTGTTGCCAATGGTTTAGACATTAATGGCTGTGCCTTGAGTTATTTCAAGGGCACAGCAACTTTACACTCGTATACAAGCTGTACACTGACTATTTTACATTGTTGTAAGTGTGTTATCTTCAGTGTTGTCCAATAAAAAGATATAATAACATAGTTACAACAATGTGAAGGGAGTTTTGTGAGATATTTAATTAATATATATATATATATATATATATAAGGGTGTAAGAAAATATCGACTATATATTGGGATATTATATTATGTTCTGGGATACTGTATCGATTCTCAAAAACACATATATATTCATATATATATATTCCTGGCAGACAGTGAATCAGTGAATTTGACTATTAGCCGGCAGTGTTGTAATTCATTTTCAGCTCCACTCCAACATTAACAAGCAGCACAAGGGTGCAATGCTATTGTAAGCATTGACAAACCTGTTCATATAGTGGTGTGTTTTAATAGTAGAATTAAAAAATCACAATATATCACTTTGCTTGTAGTATCGCTGTATCACGATACGTATTGTATTGCCAGGTTCTTGCCAATACACAGCCCTAATATATATATATGGCAGTGTATTGTGTATAAAACAAGAAATAAACATGGAATATAAAATGTGCCATAACTTTTGACCAGGCCAAAATATATTTTTTATGTTTTCCTATATGGCGATTGAAGCAAATAAACAGTAACTTTTGCATATGACTGGAAGTTACCAGCCCGTTGTTCGTCAAACGACGTACGCAGAAATTCTGAAGATGCGCGTCGTCCAAATGGGGTTTGAAACCCCGGCTGAAGTCATACTCTGCTTATTCTCCCGGTAGAGACTACACCTCCCTTAATGAAAAACTCTCAGGTCTTCCAGAGCGGAACGCTGGATAAAATCTTCATATTTAGCAGGTGCAGCCTTGCGCGAGGCCTCAAGCAGAAAAAGCAATCATTTCTGCCTGCCGTCGCAGGAAATAAAGGTCCAATCCTCCCCCGAGCTTTCGCCACGAGCGGACTCGCGCGCAGTAGCATGCAAACCACATTAACGAGCGACACGTCTGCATGCAACGTGTCAGCCCTCTTACCTCCCAAGTGCCGGGGAACGGCTGAGTGTCGTCTTTCCCGGCCGCAAAAACGTTGGGCGATGGCCCGCGCTCTGCTCACGAGGGCCTGTAATGTGTGGGTCTGTCTTTAAAGGCAGGTATGCGAGCCCATTAAAATACAGATGGGAGCTGACACAACCTACAATTGCACGAGACAACTTTCTTTTACGGCGGCATGTCTGAGTTCAGTTTCATTTGCTGCCCTGTACAGCTTCGGAAGGAGCAAGAGGCGTAATTAACTACGCAGATTCCACTTTAAACCACTGAGGAATGTTTTTTCCAACAGAGATGGAATGTAACTCTCATCTAATTTCTCTGTGAAAGCCAGATCTTTAAGTAAGACCCCACTCCAGTATATGTGTATATATAACCTAAGTCTGATCTCAGTTTTATTCCCCGTGTAAACACAGTCACTAAAGTAGCTTTTTATCATCTGAGAAATATCAACAAAGTTTAGCCTTTTCTATCTATTTATCAGAGAAACTCCTTCATGTGTTTGTTTCAAGCAGAGTTTATTGCTGTAAAGGTCAGAGTTGATCGCTGTAATGGTCAGAGTTGATCACTGTAATGGTCAGAGTTAAACACTGTAATGGCCTGAGTTGATCTCTGTAATGGTCAGAGTTGATCACTGTAAGGGTCAGAGTTGATCACTGTAATGGTCAGAGTTCATCACTGTAATGGTCAGAGTTCTTTACTGTAATGGTCTGAGTTGATCACTGCAATGGTCAGAGTTAATCACTGTAATGGTCAAACTTCACCCCTTTAATGGTCAGAGTTGGTCACTGTAATGGTTCGAGTTGATCAGTACAATGTTCAGAGTTGATCAATGTAATGGTCAGAGTTGATCACTGTAATGGTCTGAGTTGATGACTGTAATGGTCAGAGTTGATCATTGTAATGGTCAGAGTTGACTGCTGTAATGGTCAGAGTTGACTGCTGTAATGGTCAGAGTTGTTCGCTGTAATGGTCAGAGTTAATCACTGTAATGGTCCGAGTTGATCACTGTAATGGTCTGAGTTGGTCACTGTGATGGTCAGAGTTGATCACTGTAATGGTCTGAGTTGATCACTGTAATGGTCCGAGTTGATCACTGTAATAGTCAGAGTTGATCACTGTAATGGTCCGAGTTGATCACTGTAATGGTCCGAGTTGGTCACTGTGATGGTCAGAGTTGATCACTGTAATGGTCCGAGTTGATCACTGTAATGGTCCGAGTTGATCACTGTAATGGTCCGAGTTGGTCACTGTGATGGTTCGAGTTGATCAGTGCAATGTTCAGAGTTGATCAATGTAATGGTCAGAGTTGATCACTGTAATGGTCTGAGTTGATGACTGTAATGGTCAGAGTTGATCATTGTAATGGTCAGAGTTGACTGCTGTAATGGTCAGAGTTGACTGCTGTAATGGTCAGAGTTGTTCGCTGTAATGGTCAGAGTTAATCACTGTAATGGTCCGAGTTGATCACTGTAATGGTCTGAGTTGGTCACTGTGATGGTCAGAGTTGATCACTGTAATGGTCTGAGTTGATCACTGTAATGGTCCGAGTTGATCACTGTAATAGTCAGAGTTGATCACTGTAATGGTCCGAGTTGATCACTGTAATGGTCCGAGTTGGTCACTGTGATGGTCAGAGTTGATCACTGTAATGGTCTGAGTTGATCACTGTAATGGTCCGAGTTGATCACTGTAATGGTCCGAGTTGGTCACTGTGATGGTCAGAGTTGATCACTGTAATGATCTGAGTTGAATGCTGTAATGGTCAGAGTTGATCACTGTAATGGTCTGAGTTGATCACTGTAATGGTCCGAGTTGATCACTGTAAAACCATCTAACTGCACTGTAAAAAATCTAACTGTAAAAATGTTGTAAAAACGATTTCAACTGATTAGCAGCAGTAAAGTTGAACCCACATTTTAAATCATGTTTTTACAGCTTATAATGGAACTCGCGGAGCAAACTTAAAAACTTATGTTGAATTGAAATGCATTAGTTCTTCTGTTGAATCTGCTGATGTGCATGTGCAGGAAGATTTTTCATCGTTCACCGAAGGACATTTAAATCATGGAAATGGCGAGGCCCTGTAACACTGAACAACATTACTTCAAAGATAACTTCAGTGTTATTTTACTAAAGTAGCAGCGTTCTCTCCTCATCTCTCCTCATAAAACAGATTACTGAGACACTCTAGTTAGAGAGAGACTGCGTCACGGCTTGTTCCCACCTACTGCAGCACGCCACCAGTGGTTTAGGTGGTTGCTAAGCTACTGGCTGGCATCTAAAACAATAGCCCAGAGCTTAAAAATCCGCTCGCATAAATGCTAATGGCTCGAGAATGGTCTGACTTGTTGCAAAGTTGCAAATAAGTTTTTTTTTTGTGCTTGTATGACAGAAACATTAAAACACCAGAGAGAATCGGAATAACTAGTAGCTCCGCTTTTGTCTGCCGTGTTGGGAAAAAGTTCTGCCTGTGTTGCATCATGGGATTGCCTTAGCGGCTGAGGAAGCGTTCGATGATTCCCTAAAATCAGGTCTAAATAAGGTTTCTCAGTAGACAGCATCTTTAAGGTATGTAAGAATTGGGACAGTCTACATGTGGGAAGCGCATACTATGACGTAAAATGCTGCCTATGTAGACACTCACTAGGTTTTAAGACACAGCCAAAGTCTCAGCAAATAAGACTTTATTGACGTTTTAAAGAACAAATGTGACATTCTTTGTCATGGTACAGTGATATCCTGCATGCCCCGTGCCTTTGCTAGCTGGTCTGATGTTAGACTTGTCTTGTTTAATGCCTAAAAATGCAGTTTTTGCTTCTCAGAGTTCATATGCAATTGATATTTGTTAAACAGGCCATGTGTTCTTTTCATTTGGGTGAGTAGCTATGTAGCCTAGCTATGGCTATGGAGCCCCTTAGTGTGCTTTCATAGCTTTCTTTTCCCTTTCATTCTGCTTACTAAAGGTTTGGTTTGTTTCTTCATCTGATCATTAAACATGTTAAGCTTCATATAAAATAATACTACTAATATAACTAATGATAATTTTGATAGTCAAATTAGTGGTGAACGTTCCAGATTCATGTTTTAAAGAGTTATTCACTTTTAACTTACGCCTCACCTGTTTATTAATATATTATTTGTATTTTTAGCTGCACTGCTTCAGATTTGAGGATGTGGACACATTTTTGGAAGTTAATTGCCAGCACTATAAATCATAAATCTAATTTGAGATTGTTGCAAGAAGATATAGTTTTGTTTGTTTTTGGAAATAACGCTAAAAATTAGAGATAGACTATGTATCGGTATCGGCCGATTTTTTAATTTCTGTAAAATTAACCGGGTCTTGATGGGTAACCAAGATAACGACATTTAACACTACTAATCTGATACGGTTTTTAGAGTACACCCGTGACTGAATACAGTGAGTATCAGCAGAGCTAGCACAAAACAAAAAACCCAGAACACCATACAGACCAGTTCTGACCGTTACGAACAGAACAGCAGCAACAATTCAATATGCTACATTTATTGACTGCAGTTTTTTGTTTAAAATAACAGAGTCTGTGTTTAATAACTGCAGTTTTTACTGCATTTATTTAATTAACTTTTTTAGTTTTAAATTAAGGGTCTAAATGTAATGTATTGGGGATATTTGTATTTGTATTGTATTTGTATTTGTATTTGTATTGTATTTTGCTGTTGCACATGAGCTCGTTAAAAATGGTAATAAACCAGTTTAGACCATGTTCCACTACATGTAGCCCTGCTGTGGCATATGGCCCCGCCTTCTATCGGTATCGGCTATCGGCCGATCGCGCTGAAAGGTGAACGGCGATCGAAATCGGCCTCAAAAACACTGATCGGTCCATCTCTACTAAAAATAATGTTAAAATCATAGAACTGGGTAAGACAAATTACAAAATAACTAAAAACAGTCTTTAGTTCTCAAAATGAAAGATATAAGTAGAAGTGCTATGGTACAGGGTGGATGATGGTGCTTGTATACTTTTCTTGTCCTGAATGTATCAGAAGCCAGAGAGAAGAGACAGATCCTCCAGGAAACTTTGCTTTTAACGTAGAAGAAACTCTTGCACTGGAAGGACTTTCCTACTGCTCTTCTGGACTTCTTTACACGCTAAACACTGAAAAACCCAAAGAATGGACATACACATTTAAAACTGTACAGAAGGTATTACTGCCTCTTCCTGCTTCCTGCCTCAAACCTTCTCAGTAAAAAAACTGCCTACTAAATGCCCAGGCTGTTACAGTGTTCCAGGAATGCAAGTTCTACTTTGGCATTGTATCTGTACTAACCCCCACAAGTTCCTTCAGTAAGGTCTTGATAGCTTCAAGTGTGTGTTAAATTAACGTATATCAGTTTACTAGTGTATTGCTGTTACCTTGTACAACAAATTCTTTTGAGGTAGTCTAACTAAAAATGTTTTAGTAACTAATTTCAAAACAGTCTTTAGTTGGCAAGACTGACATACAATTTTGAGTTACCTTGACATATATAGTTCTGTCAAATTCAAATATTAGATTATGGTTACAGAAATATAAGTATGAGTTGAGGTAAATTAGTAATTTAAGTTTAGCTTTTATTCAAGACTTAGGACAACATAAATTTGTACTTGTTGGGAACAAATCAGACCTAAAGTTGTACTAACTTACAGAAGGTAAGTAAATCAGTTACTTAATGATTTTAAATTGAACTCACTTTTTAAAAGAGCTGCACTGACTACCTGTATCTTTTAGAGTAGGTCTTAAACTTCTGTACTCGTCTATAAAGCTCTAAATAATCTAGAACCTGCTACATCACGGAACGTCTCTCTGTTTATCTTCCAGCAGGAGACCTTAGATCTGCAGATACTGACCTTCTGTAAAAACACCTTCAGTAACATACAGAGAACCTGGAGAGACTCTTTCAGCTCTTCTGCTTCTAAACTGTGGAGCTCAGTTCAGCTTCTATTAGACAGTCAGGATCTGTGCTCAATTAAAAACGTCTCTCTTTAACTTGGTGTTTAATTAAAAGTTTAATATCTTAGTACTTAGTCCTTTGGCTAATTAAGACTCAATTATGTTATTACGGAGGAAAACTGTCTTTGAGCTGCCATTGGTATGAAATATGCTCTATGAAAAGATTAAATGAGCCTGGATTGGTTGCAGAGTGACAGTTGAGAAAAGTTAAAACAGCAATCAGAGAATGACCAGGTCTGATCCACCAGGATGGCCTACGTATTCCTATTTGGTAACTGGCCTGCAGATTGGAGGGCTGTTAGCAACTGAAGCCAAGATACTACAAGTCTGCCGTGGTGCCCTTGGGCAAGACATTTAATCTGCATTGCCCCAAACGGTGCTGCTCTGTTTGGCAACACTGCTGCTCCAAGTCTCATACTGCATTTAGATGAAGCTTGGAACTCTGAAGTTTCTACTCAGAGAGCTGAGATATTGTTTTCAACTCAACGTGGCTGTTCAGTAATAAAGGGAACAGCCTCTCTACATTTAAAGGGAACCCCGGCTGGTAACACTTGTGAGCCTTAATATGGTGTAATGACTCTAAATTATTAAGACACCTTCTTAATAAAAAAATCACTAAAAGTAACAGATTTATTAGATTTTCTGTAAAATCCCGCGGCACGTGGGTCTCCATTGTTGTATCTACAGACGTGATCAGCGGTGGTGACGTCAAACGGTTGCAGTAACCGGCCGTCACGCTTGAGCGCAGCTAGCTAGCTAAACATGCTACTGTTCAGTCTTTACAGTTTGAGCTAGAAATCAACATTTCTGACATCAGCGGCGACATCACACACCACGTTAGTGTAAATGGTGAACAGCCATGGTGAACAATAAACGCTGTCTCTGATTGGCCAGTCGTCAACATGTGATGCTGTATTAAAGGAACTGGGACTAGGACAGAGGCAGACGTCCACAACATTTTTGGTGATAGACAACTTGTAAGGAGATGATAGTAAACTGGAAACCACCTCCAGCAAAGCAATGCATTTCAGTCTCGTTGGGCAGCATGTAGCGATCTGAATGGACCCACTTTACAAGTCTAGTGCCAGTCCATAGTCAGTCACTGCCCTAGTTTATACCATTGCAGTCCAAAGAAAAACAAGAATATCTAAAATAGTAACTTCACAGGAGAGAACAAAAACATTCCATACTATCAGTGTAAGTTAATGTAAAGAGGTTTTACTCTGAGTGACTCTGGAGCACTTCTATTGGTCCACTCTTTATTAAATTGATACAGGATGTGAAGAGCAGCTGTCGTGTTCAGATTAATTAGAAAACTAAAAATTTAGATATGTGATATACTGTTTAGTCTCATTTCACAACAATGGTGTGAACTCAAACTAGCTGGATGGCATTGTATTTGAGGGTAACCAACATAAAGATTTCATAGCACATGCAGAAGTACTGAATAGCATAGCACAGCTGATGCCAGTGATATATATATATATATCAATGATAAACATCTCCAGATTTTTTTTTAGAACTGCAATGGCATACTGCACAATCTATGTACATCTGCATAAATGGTTGTCATTCTCCCATCTCTTCACTCCAGAGAATGGTCTACTGCAATAATTACTCATATACATAATGTATGAACTCTAATATCATTAATCTACATGTGTTATACCTGCTATATGCAGATATGGAGTCAGATTCAGAGATCAATACAAGAATAGACAATCATTAGTAGAGAGCAGAAACCATCATCTACATCAGTAATCCTCAACTCTACTCTGGGGACTCACCAGCCCAGCATTGTTTCAGCTATTCAATGCATCTGATCCAACTCATGAAGGGTTTGGTAATTGCCTGATGAGTTGGATTAGGTGTTTCGTGGTAGACAATACACACAACTATGCACAGCAGTAGCTCCATAAGACTGGAGCTGTGAACCTCCGATCTAGAGTTTGTGCAGATGTTGGTCTAAAGTATGAAATTAAAGAAAGAGAAAAAAAATACTAACAGGTGTGTAATAAAGCCTGGCTCTGGTCATCAGTCTTGGTTAAAACTAATTCAAACCGAATAAACAGCTGCAAAACTGCAATTACATCTTGGTACAAACGAGAAGAAGATTATATATTGCTTATATGCACTTGGGGGATAGAATTTAATTTTGTGAAATATTAAAGGGATTTAATTATCATAGCTGTATCAAGTTTTAATTTCAATGTCTTTGCTGAAGCCCAATGATGCCATATGGTATCTTTTTGTCCCATTAAATGAGTATTTATTTATTTAATTATTTATTGAGTATCACTTTCTCTGTGCTATGAACCCACCCATTGCACATTTTAATGCATCCATAAATATGGATAGAAATATTTGTGAACATATTTAATAGATTGCTATCATGATTATACATTAGCTTTGTAGCCTATGTTCGCCAACTATTGTTGCCATGATGATATATATTTTCACTATGGAAACACCTCTACTAGACTTGCAATAATACATTAAAACCAATCTTGGGTTTTAATGCCAACCAAGGCCTCGCTAGTTTAAACACTGACTTGTAAGACATGTCTTACTTGGTAAATTGTGGGGCTTAATACTGTTAATATAAATATTTATAATTGCTTCTGGCATACTGTGATGATGCTTATTTCCACTATGGAAACACACCTATTGGACTTTCAATGATATGTTAGAACCAAGCTTAAGTTTTTATTCCCAACCAGCACTAGTTTAAACACATTTAAACTTGTAAGAAATGCTTTGCCTGGTAAGTTATAGGGGTTAATACTAATACTATTCCCATTGAGGCAATAGCAGCTCCTAGCACTACTGCAGAGGTGGCCTTTTTCTGTCCACTGCCAGTGTAATTTTAGAGGGGGTCTTGAAGAGGGGCTTGATGGGAATCTGTGTTGCTACTGTGTAATGTAAAAGTTTTAGTTGGACTTATGACACTGGAAAAGCTGTGGCTTTGAAGCCCCAGGTGGGAATTGTTGTTACTATGATGATGCTTATTTCCACTATGGAAACACATCTACTGGATTTGCAATGATACTTTAGAACCAAGCGTAGGTTTAAAATGCCAACTAAGGCAGCACTAGTTTAAACACTGTCATTTAAACTTGTAAGACATGCTTTACTTGGTAAATTGTGGGGCTTAATACTGTTAGAATGAATAGTATTAATACTAATACTATTCCCAGTGAGGCAATAGCAGGACTCTGTGTTACTGCAGAGCTGGCCTTTTCTTTTCCACTCCCAGAAGCCTCATGCTCAGTGTAATTTCAGAGGGGGTCTTGAAGAGAGGCTTGGTGGGTGTCTGCGTTGCTACTGTGTAATGTAAAAGTTTTAGTTGGACTTATGACACTGGAAATGCTGTGGCTTTGAAGCCCCAGGCGGGAACTGCTGTTACTATGATGATGCTTATTTCCACTATGGAAACACATCTACTGGACTTGCAATGATACTTCAGAACCAAGCTTGGGTTTTTAATGCCAACCAGGGCAGCACTAGTTTAAACACTGACATGTAAGACATGCCTTACTTGGTAAGTTGTGAGGCATAATACTGTTAGTATGAATAGTATTAATACTAATACTATTCTCTTTGAAGCAATAGCAGGACTCAGCACTACTGTAGAGGTGGCTTTTTCCTGTCCACTGCCAGAAGCATTGTGCTCAGTGTAATTTCAAAGGGGGTCTTGAAGAGGGGCTTGATGGGCATCTGGGTTGCTACTGTGTAATGTAAAAGTTTTAGTTGGACTCATTACACTGTGGCTTTAAAGCCCCTGGCAACTGAAATCCATTTTGTTTCTAATTAAGTTAATCTTCTTCCTCTGGGCTGCAATATACATGTACAAAGTATGTCTCATGAATATTTTCCTAAAGTCTAATAAATGTCTGCTGTGTTTTACCATACATCCCCCTTTTTGACATAAAAAACTGGGTGGTCCTAATAGTGGGTAACACTTTTTTAAGCATTTTCTAACCAATCTCAAGGCTAACATGGCTCACCATGATCTCTCTTAGAACACTCTAGACATGGATGCAATCTGGAACTGAACTTTGTTCTTCACACTGGAGCACAAGATTTCTTTTGCAATAAGATATTGATGCTACTTTGTATTGTATGTATGATTATTTACATCTGTTCTAATCATATCTGGTGTTCTTACTGGGGAACATACACTTACTGAGAAGATAAAGGCTTTTAAACAATCAGCTTAGGCGTCTAAGACTTTTGTCCAGTAGTGTATATGACTTCATCACCACCAGTTAACGTGAATTTTTGGTGCTGGAATGAGCTAAAGCTTCTCATTGGTGGGCTTGTACATGTACAGCTGTGTGATCCACATTCTTCCTGCATGGACCGTTACGCTCTACATGTCTACACTATGTCAGTAGTTTTCTCAAGGCTCTGTTCGCTGCCATAATAATGTAAACAGAAAAGTGGGTAACCCTTCACTAGGCATTTTCTAACCAGTCTCAAGGCTTACATGGCTCGATGTGACCTCTCTTCGTCTCTGAGCAACAAGTAAAAGTCTTAGTAAGCCAGCAAAATGTCTTAGTAAGCCAGCAAAATATCTAACTATCCATCTATTTGCATGTTAAGTCTGTCTGAGGTTCAATCAACCAGCTCTCCATTATGTAAGCATTCCGTGAGGCTGCATCCTCTGGAAGCTCATCCATCAGTAAAGTGGATAAAAGCCTTGCCTTCTTTAAAGTTATCGCCACATAAAAACTTTTTAGTGTGGACACGGCAGCGTTGTCTACAGCACGGCCAGCATATAGAGCTCACTTAACTGAGGGCAGCTTCAGAAATTTCCACTCAGAACAGAGTCTGCAGCCACAACCTGAGTAACTACGTTTTCCCTCAAATCTTTATTTTTTTGTTTAAATTCTGCTGGAAAACTTAAAAATACATTACTGTGCAAAGCGTTTAGGTACTTGGGGACATTGTTACAATTAAAAGCTTTTTTTCAGCAAAACACAAAGCAGGATCACAGTAAATAGTGCTTTCACATACATTGGTGTGTTTATTTAACCCTTTCAAGCTTCTCCTTGTGGAAACAACCCAGTATTATTTACAGTTCTCACCTGCTTTGACTGCTCAGTACTTCATTAAGCTAAATCAAGATTGCTGCTGAAGGAACTGAATACATTCATACAATGTCTGGGGCGTCCAGAAGAAATCTGGAACTACACTTTGTTCTTCAAACTGGAGCTCAAGATCTGATCTACTTCTTTCAAAAAAGATATTTACTAATACTTTGTATTGTATTTATGATTATTTACATCTGTTCTAATCATATCTGGTGTTCTTACTGGTGAAAATACACTTATTGAGAAAATAGTCTTTTAAGCTATCAGACTTTTTGTCCAGTAGTGTATATGATTTCATCACCACCTGGTGTTGCCCTGGTGTTGCACTGGTGTAAGTGGATTAGACACAGCAATGCTGCTAGAGTTTTTAAACACCTCAGTGTCACTGCTGGACTGAGAATAGACCACCAACTAGCAAAATCCAGCCAACAGAGTCCAGAGTCCAATGGGCAGTGATCTGTGACCACTGTTTATAATTTTATTTCACTTTACTGGGAATATAATATCATAGCACTGTGCAAAATTTAGAGTCCACCCTTCATTTTCTTCATTCTTAATTAAACTGCTCTTTAAGCAGGAGGTCTTCCTGAGGAGATGAGATATAAGACAAGCAAGCAAGACCTGGTGGACCACCATAACTGTCACTGTCAGATAATACAGAACTTTATTTTTGAGATATAGGGGAAAATCATCCGCAGCTGTTCCTGTCCATCCTTCCGCTGTGCGTAGACACCTCAGCGCTGTGGGTCTAAAATGATGTGCAGCCATCAAGAAGCTCCTCACTGAGAAAAGGAAAGAGGAGAATTCTGCAAATCAAGCAAAGAAGTTGTTGGCGTTGTCAGAAAAATGGACTGACAACCCCAGAGTCCAGAACTCTATGTCTTTGAGTGTATCTAGGATTACTTGTATAATGAGAAACACTCTTCTACGACTGAACTTTGGAGACCTAATGATAATCTATGGCCATTATAATGACACATGAATCCTTTGAGGCTGTAATATAAAATATACTCAAATATCTAACAGAGTTTTAAGTTTTTAAAGTAGAGCTGCTGTATTAACCCCACTGAGGGTCCTCTGTGTTTGCTAACACTAGCAGCTGAAGCTAACCACAACAGGTCAAGATAAAAATGAAGTTGTCCATCTCTACATTATGACCACTTCGAGTTCTGGGCTGGAATCATGATGTGTTGATCACTATTTTTAGAACTAACACTTTGTAACTACATTAAGCAACCAACTATGAGGAGCTAACACTATTAGCGCCTATGCTAATGGTCACAGAATGGGTGTTTTTGCTCATATTAACATTCGACGTAGGAAAATAAAACCATTATTTGCTTCTACACGTGATACACAATGATTGTACTTTAAAACAGTCATTTGTGTGAGTGTGTGAGCAAATATATCATTTGATTTTAGCCAGTTAACATGTTAAAGGGTGAGTGTGATTAGCCCATGTAGATGCTTAAAATGACCCAAAAAAGACCATTACATCATTAATTCTCATAAGTACAATGGTTCACGCTGTCTTGCTGAGTATGTGGGACATGATCTAATGTTAGAACTGTAAGTTCAGTTGGTTCATGTTTGAGTTCTTGTTTTTGCCGTACGCAGAGGGGAAATATTTGTTTCAGGCAAATATTTCTTCATTAAATCCTGTGATGACATGTGTGAATGGAGAAAATTCAGGATTATATGAAAAGATGAACTACGCAGATCTCTGGAAAGACTTTTCAAGTAAATTTAAATAACTTTCAGGATTAATACGAAATCCTGGTGTATCAGTTCGCCGTTGCCTGCATTATACGCCCAGTAAGTAAGTTATTTCCTGTCGCAACGTAAAGCTGATTTGTTCAATAGCTATGCATATAATACATCATAAAGCCTGTAGAACATAAAGTGGGCTGACAAGATTCAGGAGCATACAAACAAGATTGTTCCAAATGTGTGAGCGATATGACTACACCATTGCTGCTGAAAATATAAAAAAAATCAATGAGCACCGAGCACGGTACTTGAATGTGACGTTACCGGAGATTCTAAGCTTGGTGCTCACTGAAAGCAGCTGTTCAGTTTCATAAGCATCCTGCGTGTACAGTAAATGCAAAGCAAAGGCTCAGCGGCGGCTGAGGTGCACTCAATCCTTAGAGGGCAGGGACTGATGAGAGCATGAGAGCACTTTCCTGCTCCCAAGGCTGAGCCCATTCTGCATAGGGAAGAGCTGAGCCCACCAGGGACCTTCTAGAGAAGTGCATACTATTGTTGGCCCAAAGCATAAAGGCTTTTAAATACAACAACCTTGCAATATGTGTAGATATATGTATATGCTCAACCTTGAAACATATATCAGCTCCACTTAGTTCCCCATAGTTCTATAGTTACAGACCGTAGTCCATCTGTTTCTTTGTATCCCACCTTTACAATGTTCTTCAATAATCAGCACCCCCCACACAGGACCACCACTGAGCTGGTATTGTTTGTGTGGTGAATCATTTTCAGCACTGCAGTGACACTGACACAGGCGAGGTGTGTTAGTGTGTGTTGCACTGGTACAAGTGGATCCGAATGGTTCACCAACCAGCAACAGTCAGCCAACAGTATCCAATGGGCATTGATCTGTGACCACTGATGTAGGACCAGAAGAAAACTGCAGAAACTGATGAGCATATCTGCTTTTACAACTACAGAGTGGACCTTTAGAAGTGTCTAATAGAGTGGACAGTGAGTGGACACAGTGATTAAAAACTTCATAAGCACTGCTGTGTCTGATCCACTCACACTAGTACAATATACATTAACACACCACCACCTTTTTAGTGTCACTGCAGTGCTAAAAATCATCCACCATCTGAATAGTATCTGCTCTGTGGTGGTCCGGTAGGGGTCCTTAGCACTGAAAATTAAAAATATACAGAGACTGTAAAGCTACAAAGTGCACCTATATGGTAAGTGGAGCTGATGTTGTAGGAACAGGGTTATATGCTTATATACACGTGTGTGTGTGTGTGTGTGTGTGTGTGTGTGTTATATATATATGCCAGGTTGAGCATGCATGCATAAAATGATGGAATAGAGAAATTCATAAATTCCCATGATGTGAAGGATGCCACCAGCTTAACACAGTGCTTCCTGTGCACTCAGTTGCTACTGTTTTTCTCCACACAGCAAAATATCCCTCATTGACTTTGGCCTTTGCCTGCTGAGGATCCAGCCAAGTGACAGAAATTAATTTTCTCATTTTCTTTCTGCTGACATTGAGCGAGGCACCAGCATAAATCAAATCAAATAAGAGCCGATTTCGCCTCTATTTCCACTTCAAGGCTGCAGCCACGGAGGCGCGATTAATGTAGCTCTTTCTAGAACAATGATGAAATGAAAAAAAAAAAAGGAAAAGTTCGAATTCAACCTTTTATAGACTCGGAACAATCTCCTCCTAATAACAGCTGAGACTGGGAGACCTCACATGACATGCGTTTCAAAAATAGCACGTTATTTGTTCGTATGAATGGAAATCCACGTTTTACATAAGTCGCCGCTCGCCCCCAAAGATAAGATTGCAGGCAGACGGGATGAGGTCGCAGACAGGGTCAGCCACCATGCAGTGAACCCTCGAATGAAGTGCCTCGCTTAAAGGGCACAACAGCAGCAGCTCGACGAGCACTGTGACGTTAGCGTCCCTCCAGCTGTCAGCTACCTCCCTTCCCCCTCTTCCTGTCCTTTCATTCAAACCCCAACCTTTCAGTTGGCCAGAAAACGCTAGGCAAAAAATGGCTTAACCTTAGCCACTAGGCTGGTGGCACCACATATTTAAACTTAGGCAACCCAAATGGCCACATAAGCTGCCATAAAGGTCTTAGACCCAACGGTTTCCTCTTACTGGATTCAAATCACTGACCTTTTGGTTTGGCCTGACATGACTGGTGTTAGAAATTCAGCCTTCAGGAATCACCTTCAGCGTAGACTTGAGTTTATTGACACATACATGAAATGTGGGTACAGCTCAGTCGATCACATCAGTCTGTTAGCGGTCGGAAAGCAGTCTTAATCACGTGCACAGACACATCTTCTTAGGTCATCATCTGTTGTTGGTTCAGTCTCTAGAAGTCCAGTCTATCTCTGACTCAGTCCAACTCAGTAACTCCAGTTTAGGTAGGAGATAAGAAAAGGGGTAAAATGGAAGGGGGAAGATTTGGGGGTGTCAGGGAGGAGACAAATGGTCATTTAAATACAAACAAAGGATGGGGGATGATCAACTCTCTGAAGAGAGAGGGTATGAGATGGTAATAGCAAAAAGTCAATTTGGTAAGTCTCCACAAATACCAGGTTACAAGAAGTACATATGTTGATAATTATTTCTCTCACTGGCCTGAAAAGCCCTAAAACCTCAGCCGCAGTCACTTATCCAACCCAAATTGCCACGACTCCCTAATATGTCTTGAACGTGACAATTTCATGTTCTGGGATTCAAACCACCAAACTTTTGACTTGTCCTGAAATAGCCTGAACTTCAGCTGCTAACCTAGCAGCACTACATATCTAACCCAAATAGCTTCATAACCTGCTATAGATGTCCTAAACCTGTCCACAAATCTCTCGCTCATCCCAAAATAGCTTACTTGTGTCACTACATATTCAAACATATTCAAACCCACATGATCACATAAACTGCTGTATATGTCTTAAACCATTGGGATTGGGATTCAAACCATTTGTGTGGCCTGAAATGGCTGGCCAGAAAAGTCTTGAGACTTCAGACCCCACCAACCTAAAGTTAAGGTATCTACCCCATATGGTCACTTATATATGCCACATGTATGTCACAGACCCCTATTAATTAGAACTCAGTTAGAGTTCAGTAAGGTCCAGTTTGAGGAAATTTCCTCAGGACAAGGTCCGGACCGTCATCATTTCTAACGTGTGTTCTGATTCAGTGGTGTATCCTGTTTACTGAAGTAGTCTAGTATCAGCATCTTATACCATCAGCTACTGAAACACCAACACATCACACATACCCTTCAGTATATTTCAGTATATTTACTGTTTAAATACTGAACTGAATTATTTATAAACTTCTAATAAAAGTCTTTTACTCACTTCAATAAAAAACAAGATCTACATTAAAAAAAACTGAATGCTTTAGTAAAAAAAAGAGAATCTTAAAGTGTTTATTTATAGAAACAGTAAATAAAGCATTAACTCAGCTTGACCGGTTGGTTTGGGAGGAATAAACTGCCTTTGGGAGGAATAAACATAAATCTCAGTCAGGTTATTCTTTCTCCGACCAGCTTTAATTTCTGACTGCTGCTTCTCGCTTCGTACCTCGCTTGTGTGTGTGCCGCCGGCCCGAATCTGCACAGATCTGATTGGCTGAGGAGCGTCTTTTAGACCAATGAACGTAATTGGACTGTGAGGTTACTGTGCCGCAAAGCCAGAATACCGTAAATACAAGAAAAGTTTCGCCACTTAAAATAAACACTGTCAACATTTACATCGTTCTCAAAATAGTTTATCGGTTTGGGTGGGCGTCGGACAATGTCTGGATCCGGACCCGGACCGCGTTCCGCCTATTAGTGACCTCTGCACTATAGTTTCCTGCTCTAGCATTCAAATTACCTACCGTTCACTCGTCCCAAATCCAGAAACTGGCTTATGGCATCACATACTTAAACTTATCTAACACAAATTTGCACATAGACTGCCATAGATGTCTTAGACCCAACATCTTCCTGTTCTGGGACATAAACCACAGAACTGCTAACTCTCCTGAATTTGCCATAAGACTCCTGCAATTGGCTGAGGTCCAATCCCCAGCCAATCTTGTATTAAAGTACATTACATAAAGTACATTACTGGATCCATGTATCCCAACATACAGTGAGCAGGCTGTTGATTGGATGATAGCAGGTGGTTTGTGTAGCGGGTTTGTGAATATAGAGAGGCTTAGCCTACTTTACATGACTGAAATGAAGACTGCATTTGTTTCAATGCTCAGTTTGTTGTTTGAAGTTTCTTGGCTGCCTGAAACCCAAATACTACAGATGAGCAATTTAACTATGTAATAAAATGCTGCGATCCATACTTGTATTACAGAAATTTCTGACCACAGACTAGTGTTCCTGATTTCCATCTCTAATGTAAATAGAAGGATTTATATGGAATGGGTAGATAGAAATCTAACTGGCTTATCTCTGCATCGCTCCAAATCTTCCTCTAACACATTCCTCAAAGCTGGCAGCCCTAAAAGCACCTACCTTTCATCTGGCCTGAAATGGCTGCCCATAAAAGCCCTGAAACTTACATTACTGCATATCTTCTCTAAATCACTGCCCCGACCTGTCATTGTCATTGTGATATTTATTATTTATTTTATATGTCTCAGATCTGGAATTCAAACCACCATCTTTTACTTGCCCCAAAATTGCCCAAAACCTCTTCTAGCCTAGTGAAACCGGGTACTCAAACTTGAACCAAAATGGCCAAATAAACTGCTGTACAGTGGGCCTAAACTGACATACAGTGGGCCTCTCTATTTTTAAAACCAATGAGCTATACAATCCACCTGCTATCATCCAATCAACAACCTGCTCCCTTTATATTGGGACACTTGGATCCAGTAATTGGATCTTTATGTCATGTACTTTAATACAAGATTGGCTGGGGATTGGACCAAATAGCAGGAGTCTCATGGCAAATGCAGGAAGAGTAAGCAGCCCTGCTGGGTCTAAGACATATATGGCTGTTTATGTGATCATTTGGATTAGATAAGTTTAAGTATGTGGTGCCACAGGCCAGTTTCTGGATTTGGGACAGGTGAACAGTAGATGATTTGAATGTCAGAGCAGGAAACTGTAGAGTCTACGACATACATGCGGGGTAGATACATTACCTTTAGACTGGTGGTGTCTGAAGTCTCAGGACTTTTCTGACCAGCCATTTCAGGCCACACAAATGGTTTGAATCCATGCCAGAACTGGAAACTGTTGGGTTTAAGACATATACAGCAGTTTATGGGATTGTTTGGGTTCAATATGTCTCAGACCCAAGAGTTTCCAGTTTTGCATCTGGCCAAAAAAAACCTGAAACTTCAGACAACACAAACCTAAAGCGATTGATCTAACCCAGTTGGCATACAATGACCAGAAACCTCAGTTGCTAGAGTGTGGCACCGCATACTCAAATTTGTCTAACCAAAATGACCACAATAACTGCCATAGACACAGTCGAGTCACATTATCATGGCCATTACCTGACAATGCAACATGGCTAGAAATGTCCCACATTGGTTGGAAGAGCCGACCAAGACTTCCAAGTACTACCCTGGACCCCTAAACCCCCAGACTTGAACTCATTTGAGTATCTGTGGGAGCACCTGGATGGTGGTGTTGGCTTTATGGATCCTCCCCAGCCTAACATACATGTTAGGTTGATTGGTCACTCTAAACTGCCTGTTGGTGTCTTTGTTTGTTGGCCATGCGATGGACTGGCGACCTGTTCATGGTGTACCCCACCTTCGCCTGATGATGCTGGGATTGGCTCCAGCAGTCCGTGACCCTTACTAGCGAGATAAAGCGGAAGATAATGGATGGATGGATGGATATGAGATACATGGTTGCTTTTAATTAGCGCCACGGTCTCAGAACATATGAGACATGTTGGTTTGGAGCCTGTGGGAAGAATAAACTTCTCTGTCTCGCTCCTTTTCTTTTTTTAGAGCACGCCATCTGACTTGCTTTACTCTCCACCTGCTGCTTCTCACCTGTGTGTGTGCCGCACTCCCGAATCTGCACAGATCTGAGCGCGGTTGGTGATTTTACTATGCACGTGATTGGTCAGTGAGGTTACTGCCTGCACCGCAAAGCCCGTATACCATAAAGACAAGAAAATTTTTTGCCACTGTCAGAATTAAATCGTTCTCAGTAGTTTATCAGTTTGGGTCCACATTGGACAACGCCTCGCCTCAGACCCGGACCACGGCCCGCCTATTAGTGACCTCTGCTCTAATGTATGTAATCCAAATGGCCACTTGAACCCTCTTATGTGTCTTGGTGCCTTAATCAGGTATTTAAACCCAGCAACCTTTCACTTGTCCAAAAATGGTTGGCCCGAAAGGGCCCGAAACTTAAGCCAGCCTAACGGCACAATGTACCCAAGACTACTGAACCAAACTGGCCAGATAAACTGCCATACACGTCTCAGACCGACAGTTTCATAGGGATATTTGCTCTGAGATTCAAAGAGCTGGAGCACAGCCAGAACTCAAATGTCAGAAAGTAATACTCCGAAGAGCCTGGAAGCAGCAGGCTACATGATGATAAAAAAAAAATCTTTGAACCAATAAAAAGGAGAAAAAGATGAATTACCAGATATTAACTTTTTAGCTAGAGGTGTTATTCACTTTTAGAGGGAGGCCGTTACGCGAAGATATTAGCCGTGGAAGGTGAGTAAAAAGAAGCTGGGTTAGTCTCCCTTCAGCTCCCTTCGCACTTCTAATTGCTTTACACATTGAACTCTCTTTCTGTCAGAGGTAATTACACAGCCTGCTGAAGCTTATTAACAAAGATTCATTAATCCTATTAATCCTGACTAACTGAGCCTGATCACCCTGATAAATTTCATATTTGAAAGTTCAATCCATAGTGCGCAGATCCGTCGATAGCCGGTCCGGCATGCTAATGAAAGAGCAGATGGATCCGCTCTCCTGCTGCGCTCCCTGCGCGGAGGGCGGATGTGCACGCCGGGCCTCGGGCGGCCGGGTCGATGCGATATCTGTTTTACAGAATAAAATGATGCTGCTGGAGCGACAGGTTCAGCGCAGGGACAAAGGAAGCCATGCTTCAGCTGCTTTAGCTAACTTGCCGCTCCACTCCGCTCCCCGGGCTGCCATTCAACTCAGGAACGAAGGAATCGGAGGCCAGCACTCTCCCTTTCATAGAAAAGTATAAAAGCCACCCCAGTGCACAGAGTGGAGCTGGATACTGCAGGAACCTGAAAACAGGCCATTTCATTTACTAAGATTGGCCAATTTATAGTGGCAGCGAATAGAACCAGTACTTGCTAAGTGTGCCAATGTTCAGTACAGTGAGTTTAACTGTTAAAAATAAAAAGTCCTTTTGAGCTGCCGACAGGGATCTGACAAGCCCACATACAGTCAGAATGATCTCTAATAACTAATAATGACTTGTTCATCAAGGTTAAAAATATCATCAACAGTGATTGTCATTGAAATACATTAAAAACTAACAAATTCTTTCATGCTTAATATGAAAAATATATTTTTTAAATAATATATTCATAAAAATGGGTGACATGGCATTGTATCACTTAGCACTGTCTCCTTACAGTAAGATGATTTGGGTTGGATTCCCAGTCCGGGTGGTTCTGTGTGGAGGTTGTATGTTCTCTCCGTGCTTGAGTGGGTTTCCTCCGGGTACTCCGGTTTCCTCCCACAGTCCAAACACATGCATGTTAGGTTGATCGCTCACTCTAAACTGCCCGTAGGTGTGAGTGTGTGCGTGAGTGTGTGTTGGCCAAGCAATGGACTGGCGACCTGTCCCTGGTGTACCCCGCCTTTGCCTGATCACACCGGGATTGGTTCCAGCCCCTGTGACCCCGACTAGCAGGATCAAGCAGAAGATAAGGGATGGATGGATTTTCATAATAATCAATAAAACAACTGAAAAACAGGAATGGAATATGGATTAAATGGATCTTTTAATAAAACAGATGTATTTAATGATATACCTTAACACTTTGTACTTTGTTAAAAGTTTCAAAGCAAGTCAATGTACAGAAACTAAAATGTAAAAGCAATCCGTACAGAAGTGTATTGTTTTTGTAATGTCATTAAAAAAAAAAAAGAAATTGAGTAAGTAAGTGATAGAAACAGGGTCGTAGCAGGAATGTGGGAGTGGATGTGCGCATGGTGGACGGTTCTGTGTTGTAGCCTAGGTTCTCCAGCTGCTGTTATCTGGGAACTTGTGATGACGAAGTGCCGGCGCTCTCATGCTTATTAAACCGTCTCCGAAACACCTTATGAGATGTTTCCAGCGTGTTCCTCCATTAAAAGATAAGTACCCAAACCACCAAGTATCCATCTCTCTATGTGAGCACCTTCCTAACAGACTCCTTCCATTCATTACAAGATGGATCACAGCAGTGGAGAGTGGAGAGTTCCTGAGTACTTGTTTTGTATGTACTGTTTAATAATGCATTATTATAGAACTGATATAACACAACATATTCAGCTTATTACATAAAACTTTCTTTTTAGGGAAAAGTTTATTGGTGCATCACATTATACCGTCACATTATATAAAGTCTGACAGTCAGAACTGGTTAAAATGTCACAGCACTTGCAAAGGTAATGCTGGAGTTTGGCATTTCTAGTGTAAATACTGTAAATAATTTGAGTTATTAAACGCTTCCTTGCAACGGTGGAGTCTAACATGCAGTTACACACATGTTAGTGTATGTGTAAGAGAATAGAGGGAGAATATTCTGTTCAAACTATCAGTATACACAAAAAAGCAATTAACAGATATATGTAATTTCATAAGCTGCCTTCCTGAAACCCATCTGTAACTATGGCTACATCACTAGTACTTACATTGTTGCAGCATGTGTTGTTCATATGTAACTACACATTCATTATAGACACTTTATTTAAAATCCATAGTCTATAATAAACTCAGCAAGCTGCTGTCCACTGGTCAGCCTCAAGGTGGAGCTGTAGCAGACTGGTTCACCCAGTTGGTCCTTCATAGATTAGCTATGGTAACTACACCCAGGATACCTCTGACAACTATTTATAAACCCGAATAAAGACCAAAGACAGAAGAGAAGGTTAAGATCTCAGTTAATGTGTGGAACATGCATCACCAGAAAAGAGTACTTCAGGAAGAAGAACTGTTAAACCAACTACTGTGCTGCAATTGAATCTATTGAGTTTGCCGCCAATCATCACTGGAATGTCCAGCACAGTGTTTCACATACTGCCAGTAACCCACTGGCACATCAACCAAATATTACAGTACTGTAGTGAAGTAAATGATAGTTACAAACAATGTTGTTTATGAAGGCATAATAAAGGCATTAGGTGCTCCAGTGCTTTCTCGATTCTGGTGCTTCTAATGCGGAAATTATCTGAACTGCGGGTCACAGTACAGGTGCTTCTACAGCCAGTCAGGCTCATAATATTCATGACATGCAAAACAAGAACTCCACAGTAAACAGCTAAAGCAGGCACTAAATATAGTTGGAGGTTTAGAACCACCCCTACAATTTCAGCGTACAGAGAAACATCACAGAAACACCATACACAACAGCTTCCTAGCCTTCCTGAGGATTAGACATCATTTTTGGGAATGTTCCCAGTTTTTTATCGATTGTAACATTTTGTTTATTTTCATTTTTTAACCCAACAACTGCTCCTTATATTCTGTGAAAGTTTCACGATGAATGGACCAATAGAAATGATCCAAAATGGAATACAACCTCTTTACCAAAGGCGTAGAATTGACATGGACGGAAGTGATGTGTCCCCACCAATATCCAATGATTACTGAACTGGCTCTACCAATAATTTGATCCCCTCCAAGAAGAAACACCCGATTTGTCAACATCTCAATCTCTCATTAATCTAGAGGTGCTCTACTGGAGTCCTTCCTCCCTGTAACACATATGGTCAGTGTGATTGGCTGTCATGTGAGACTCTGTAGCTACGTTTGGTTGTTAGCAGCCATATGCGGGACCTACTGTGCAAGACTCGGGTGCAGCGTGGGAGACAACTGGGTGTCAAAAGCGATTGCAGCAAAAGAGGGTGGAGCTATTTTTGAAAGGTGTAAGTCACTTAAAGTCTAGTTTGCTAATGAAATGAGTCCATCATAATAACGGTAATGACAGGGCTAGGTTTGGCGCACAGCATACAGCAGGCTAACATTGTCTGTAGCTGTGAATCACATGTTTTGGAAATGAATAGCCCAACCAACTGTCAGCTCTCTTACAGTCTCCAAGAGTAGCATGTAACTTCAGGGGTTTGGTTTGTAGAGGCATAGGTTTCCACCAATGTCAAGAGCAACTCTACGCTCTTGCACTTCACATTGAATTTTAGTAATTTTATAGGAAAGGCCAAAAATCTACTTCACATGGAACCAGACATTTGTCCAAGGTATTCTGGAGCATTTCTATTGGTCCCTTCATCATGAAATTATCACACAGTCGTGTTCAAATGATGAAACTGAAATGAAAAAAAAAAATGTTTGTATGTTTTTTATTGGACAGTGATGATATAAGCATGCACTTCCAATGCACGGAAAGGAATTTTTAAGGTGGTGACAAGAGATGGTAAATTTTTTAACATTATATTTCCTTTATTTGCATTTTAAACGACAACCCCAGTCTGCATCGAGTTAGGCGGTGATCATAAGCTCTAGACCAGAGGTCACTAATAGCTGGAAGTAAACTCACTGACCAATTGTGTGCGTTATGAGATCACCAAACACGCTCCTCAGCCAATCAGATGTGTGCAGATTCAGCAGGTTAAAAGTCCTGGCTGGACAACCAAGAGCTTACTTCGCTCAATAAACAAGAGAAAGTCTGAGAGAAGAATACAAGAGAGAGATAAACTGGTAAGATGTTAAACCGAGTTAACAAGAAGACGCATATTTTATTTACTTTATCTCACTTTTTAAAAAAAGCATTCTGTTTTTTTAAGACAGCCCTTGTGTTTACATCAAGTGAGGGAAAAGTTTTACAAATAATTCATTCAGTTCAGTATTTAAACAGTAAATATACTGAAATATACTGAACAGTATGTGTGATGTGTTGGTGTTTCAGTAGCTGATGGTATAAGATGCTGATACTAGGCTACTTCGGTAAACAGGATAGACCACTGAATCAGAACACACGTTAGAAATGAAATTTCCACCAACTGGACCTTACTAAATTCTAATTAAATACCCTGCTCTAGACTGTTTTTCTTTAGCAGCAACAATATACGCCCCCTGGAAAGTAAATATGCAAAAAAAGGATAAAGCCGAGACTTGCTACTTAGTGGAATTAAGCCGTTCCACCTTAAATGGTCCTGCAGCTAAATTATAGAGCCAGCGCACCATTAACGTAAACCCTGACTGTTAAGCCCATAACACTAAAACCACCTCCTTGTGTCCACACTTATCGTCCATTCTGTCAGCTCCACTGACCCTATAGGAGCTACACGTTCAGACTGCAGTTCATCTGATTCTCTGTATACTTTGTTGCCCTGGTCAGCATCCCTACAGGACCACCACAGAGCAGTGTGGTGTGTTGGTGTCTGTTGTGCTGGTGTGCTTGGATCAGACACAGCAGTGTCCATTCACTGTCTCCTCTATTAGAGACACTATCAGACCAGTATTCATCTGTTGCTGCATGGTGTGTGTTAGTCATCCTCTAGTCCTCCTGCAGCCTCCAATAACAGTTAGCGTTGGCCATCACAACTGCACTCTACTATCTAGCCAGCCGCTCATTAAAAGTATCCAGTAATTGTTAGTGAAACATGCACAGATAGAGAAAACCCAAGGCCAGTGGAGCAGAGAAGAAAAAGATCCGGGTTTTATTAAAGCAGTCTGCAGGTGATGATGAGGACAGTGGTGGAGAGGCAGAAACATCAAAGATGAGGAGTGAGCAGGGAGCAGGAGCCACGTGTTGGGAACAAGCTAAGTGAGCTGGATCTTGGGGTTCAGTGTAGGTTTGATTGTTTCCACGGTTTACCATTCAGTTGAAGCACACAAGCATTTAAAGAATGCTTTCTTTATTTGACAGCCAACATAGCAATGAGCAAAACTGACCCTTACAGAAAATAAGTATACTTAAAGTTCATTTTATTAAGTATACTTTATGTAGTTACTATACTAATGTCGTTGTAACAGTAGAACACTTGTATATGTACTATTTTAATACTTCTTGGGACTAAATTGGCCCATTTTTTTAGTTTTTAAAAGTATACTTTTAAGTACACTTTAAGTGTAAGAGTAGTAAACCAAGTATACAACTAGTTTACATCTTTTGTACTGCAACTACACTAAAAGTAAACTTAAGGGTTTACTGTTAGTTTACTAGCTTGTAAGTTTTCTTTAAGTGAACTTAACATAATACTTATAATTTACTGCTTATATTATTGTTGTACTTTAAAGTATATGACTAGGTTTAAGTATTTTTTCTACTTAAAATAGAACTTAACAACGTTTACTTACTCACCAGTGGACACACGTAAAATAAACAAGACACACTCAGATTAAGAAACATATTTGTATCTTTATAAATCTTTAAAAATCTAATTTTAAATAAATATTGTGCTGGATATGTTTTTGTGCAGAGCAAGAATACTTACTTCTACTATCTCAATCAAAAGATTAAGTACAAGTAAAGGCCAAATATACTTAGACTGTTCTATACTTGTCAGTACAACCCAAGTGTACTTAAGTATAACTGTGTTTAGTATATCACTGAGAAGTACATAAAAAGTAAACTGAAAGCATACTCACTTCCTTTTAGTTAAAAGAAGTAAACTAATGGTACACTTGAATAAACTTCTTTTTTGTAAGGGGTGTCTGTGAGTCTGTAGTCTAATCAAACAAGTGAACACGGCTCAGAACAGGACAGGGAAAAGGAAGGAAGGATGGAGGAAGAGGGAGCAGATCCAATTAGAGGTGCACTATTGAATGTTCCTGTGTGACAGCAGTAGATTAGAGCACAATAACATCATTAATATGATCAGGTTGGACTACTTCAGTCAACTTATTTACTGTTGCGTTGATGAATGTCGGAATGAATGGCAAGTTATGTCGCAAGGTTACACTATTCATTCATCTTCCTATCCTACTGGGAGGCAGGAGGTGCTGGAGCTTGTCCCAGTGCTCGTTGGGGACAACTGTGGACAGGTCGCCAGTCAATCAGATGCACAGTAACATGAAATGAAAAAGAATACACACAGGGAGAACATCCAAACCCCACAGGGAATCAACCCCCAGCCCATATTGCCTATTCATCATGAATTAAATCAATACAACAATCTGTGATGCTTAGATCAGACAGTCCAAATAGTATCTGCTTTATGCATGATGTATCTGACAGAGGAGGTTTTGAGGAGAGTCTTTGCAGGGACCTCTGTTTCTTCCAGAAAGACACCACAAGATGGGCAACAAGATGGAAAAAAAAATATCTCCAATAAGATGTACATGGATACAAGGATTTGAAGGCTAGTAAGAGTCTTTGGTGTAGGCCCCATCCTAGGCCTAGATCTTGAATCATTCAGACCATTGCACATCCTGCCGAATATGGACAGCAGGGGCAGAGCCCACTACATGGACAGCAGGTACACCTGGAGCACACTGGTGTTGATGGGGGGTGGCAGGAAGGAGTGATTGAAAAGCAGCAACTGAAAGCAACAGAGTAGGAATCTAAGGATGTATTCACACTAAGCCTGGATGCCTTGCACTGTGCCCGAACACAATTGTCCCCCCTCCCCAACCCCATGCAGGCCTGCGCTTACATTGCACCTTAACATTCTGGGTCCGAGCCACTTAGGTCATCAGTCCGAAGGTCATTATAGCCGTTATCTAGGTTTGTACTTGAAGAATTGTAAGTGGCGTGAGTGTGAGCATGGCAAAAATGATGCAACCACACTGTGTATACTGTCCGCCTACACTTGCCATTCCTTCACTGTGTGGGCGGAGCTTTATTCAAACTGAACTAATCAGAAGGAAGATTTGCAGATCAGGTGCGTATATGAGCCTCGTATCATATCATTACACAGAGTTCTGCTCTTCTGAGCTATCTAAAGCTCTGATGAGCTCTGATCTCACACGAGGCTGAAGTTGTGCTTCCTATTCTCCAGCTTCTTGTTGGAATTCTTCCATTCCACCTTAAGTGGTGCAGCACAGCAGACCAGAGTGACCCCTCTGCTGCCGGGTTTGTTTAATAGGACAGATGCAACATTTATGGGTTATTGCTCTAAGCTTGGGCTAGACGCCAACTGTTCCCAAATTAGAGAACAAGTCTGAGTATAGTTAACCATGCCCAGACACAGTACCCTCAGTTACATCCCTGTGCCATCCAGATGCACCAGCATTGAGATAGGATGGGACTGTTTCAGCTCACGCCCACTTTACAAAAAGACTCAGTCATAGACTGCTTTAGTCAGGGACTGCCTCAGTCAGAGACTCCCTCAGTCAGAGACTGCCTCAGTCAGAGACTGCCTCAGTCAGAGACTGCTTTAGTCAGGGACTGCCTCAGTCAGAGACTGCCTCTACCTGTGCAGCTTCTAAAGCTTTGCTATCCAGATTTCAAACAGAGACTCTTTTCTTTGGTATTTAGTTTATTAAACTGTAAATACTGTTTGACCAGAGGAGGATGGGTCTCCCCTTATGAGTCTTGGTTCCTCCCAAGGTTCCTCCAGTCTGAGGGAGTTTTTCCTCACCACTGTTGCCTCTGGTTTGCTCACTGGGGGGTATATGCTGTAAGTGTCTGTTTTCAAAACTCTGTAAAGCTGCTTTGAGACAACATCGGTGTAAAAAGCGCTATATAAATAAACTTGACTTGACTAATGTGAGCACACCAGTGGGGAACCGCCATGGCCCTCTACGCCCTCTCAGAGGGCCTAAAATATTGTTAACACACACATACACAGATATATATTTATAATTTTATTTTATCTACTTACAGTTTGACAATCAACATCTAAAAAATTACAAAAATATAGACAAATAAATTATTCAAATGTGTCTATTCAGTCTGTGTTGGAACGTGAGGGGTTAAGTGGAAGCCTGTGAGTCTGTGTCTTCCCCTATAAGGACTGTGATGACTCCGCAGAGTGTTGGTGATTGGTGGTCCCGCTGTTCATGTACAGAGGGGGCCAGGCAGTTATAACTCGGCATGATACCAATTTTAAATTACAGTAAAATTGACCAATCATATCTTCCCTCTAAGTGGGCTAACTGTATGATCATTTCTGCCTGCTGTGGTAACGCTAGCTGGAGAAACAGCTAGCTAGCGCTAGGCTACCACCGCTACCGCTACAGAGGTGGACATCTTTGCCAATTTGTTATTCAAGCCGTTATCTAGATTAACTTTTAATGAGAAGTTGGATGAGGCTTAAGGCTTAAGGGTCATGGTTCTCTACTGGAGCACACCCTAAGACATTGGCACACTGTGATTGGCTAGAGTTTTGAATGAAGTTCCTGGCCTAACGAGCGCTGAAGCTTTCATAGATACAGGCCTATGTGACAGCTGGTCGGTGCCACTGAATAATAAAGTGTAAAAGCTACTGAAGCATAGATGTGCCTTTATATGGTCTTACTGATTGAATACAGCTAATTACTGGTCATCAGGTCAACTCAGAATGCGGTCAGCAAGGCAGATGCCAAGGGAAACCAAAGCCTCAGATGGCGAAGATGAGGAGATAAGATAGATAATACAGAAAAGAGCTGGACTGGCTTCACATGTATCTGAGAACTGAACTGAAGTGCCCCTCACAGAGAAAACTAATGCATAAGTCTTAGACGCCAGTAAAGTAGACACTGAAAGCTTACTGAGCTCTAAGCAAATGTCAGCGAAGCAAGAGCGAGTCTGAAGTGTCTGGTGCTCGAGAGTGTGATCAGCGATATTGAAGTCATAGGTAAGCAAGGTCTTAGCTTTCGGGTTCACTGGCCTGAGACAGCGTTTGATAAAGTCTCATCGGATAATGAGACTGATTATCTTGGTAACTTCTTGGAACTGGTATGACTTCTTAGTAAGTGTGATGTGTGTCTGCAAGAACACGTGAGCATCTGCATTAAACGAAAGCCAGAGGCTGTGTGACTCTGGGGGTAGAGGATGAAGAGGGTCCCTTGTTACCCTGCTGTCACAAACTACAGTCCGTGCAGTTAATTAAACCATCAGCCGAATGATTAAAGAGAATAATACAATGCAAGTAAGGGAAGCCGGGATGTTTTCAGTTCAGCTTGACACAAGACCTCACATCCAAGAAGAACTGGCTCAGTAATCCTGAGCTCTGACACCCATGTTGTCCATGAGAGGCTCCTTGCTGTCGTTGACTTGTCATTGATAAACCAATAGGTATTAGTGAAGTTACTGGTACAGGTTCCAGAAGATGTTGAACTAGACATGATTAAATATACTGCTAGCACCTCTGATGGGGCTTCAAACATGCAGGGTGAATATCAGGACTACTACTAGATGTTATCATCATCATCAAAGCTTGATAAACCTGCCTTTTCAGCTACTGAGATAGATAGATAGATAGATAGATAGATAGATAGATAGATAGATAGATAGATAGATAGATAGATAGAAACGGATGAATAGATAGAAAAAGAAAAAGAGAGTTATAGACAGATAGATACACACAGAGAGATAGAGAGAGAGAGTTATAGATAGATAGATAGATAGATAGATAGAGAGAGAGAGAGAGAGAGAGTTGTAGATAGATACACATGAATAGACAGATAGAGAAAGAGAGAGTTATAGATAGATAGATAGATAGATACACACAGATAGATAGATACAGAAAGAGAAAGTTATAGATAGATAGATATATAGATAGATAGATAGAGAGAGAGAGAGTTGTGGATGGATACACATGAATAGACAGATAGAGAAAGAGAGAGAGTTGTAGATAGATACACATTAATAGATAGAGACAAAGAGAGTTGTAGATAAATAGATAGATAGATAGATAGATAGAGCGATAAAGAGAGAGAGTTATAGATAGATACACACACATAGATAGATACAGAAAGAGAAAGTTATAAATAGATAGATACACACAGATAGAGAGACACAGAAAGAGAAAGTTATAAATAGATAGATACACATAGATAGATAGATAGATAGATAGATAGATAGTTATAGATATTTTAGATATTTTAGATAGTTTAACCTGATGATTAGGTCACAGTGCTCCATTATAAGTCTATGTGAAAAAAACTCACCTGCTTTTCTTTCATTTCTTTAAAAAGTATAAATGAAAGTAAAACATAGTCATAAACAGCATACCGTTTACAAGACCTACACAAAGTACCTACGTTATTTAATAGCTGATCCTGGAAGAATAATAAGAGTAAGAAGAAGGAGTGCAGTACAGGGCTTTGCGTCCAGTCACTGTAATTACATTCTGAACTGAGGAACCGGCTGCCACTTGGCTATCTTCTCATACCCTTCACCTTCTTTGTGGTCATCAATTCTATTCATTTTCAGCTCATGGCTGCTGAATGTTGGCGCCAGGTCTGAGATAGATCTATCTAGCTTTGAAAGTTGCATCACTTTCGTAATGAAAACTGTGAACAAGCCCAAACACGTTCTCTAGGATCTGAGACCTTAGTAAAAGTTATTTGAGGGTGCCTAAACATTAGCATTTCATGGTTTTTCACTCAAAAACAGTATTAAACAAAAATAACACACTAAATACACTAATCTCACTTAAAGCGTATGAAAACATAAACACATGCCAAGAAGATGTATGTGCACCTGTCAAGTATCTTTTCCTGCCTGTTCAGTTCTTACCAGTTCTTCATGACAGGATCATGTAACACTCCACAAACACAACTACAAACAAACCGACTCTGTGAATATACTATGCTGTGTAAGTTCTGTGTTTAAACACTGTTGACTGTTTTGCTATGTTTTAAGTAATCCTGATAATAAAAACAAGCAATTAAGGAAATTAGGTGATCATTACATTAATTGCTCTCACAAACACGGGGAGAAACACCTTGGAAAATTCCACGCTTCTCATATTAGCCCACCACAAACATTACAAATTAACAGATTAACCGAACTTGACAGCGAATTCCCACGCCGCTCTTCGCTGCCAGTCCGCCCCTGCATGTGAGGGCAGTGAATGGTCTGTTAAATGGTCTGGCAGGCTTTATCTAGCACGCCAGAGCTCCAAATGTGAATGTTTTCCAGCACAGATAGACAGTAATACAGTCTGTGTATCTTTTATGTTAATCAATCTGAGACCCCACTCCCCAGCCCACCCCCCAGGATTCATCCTGCACCTTTTTAAAAATGTGAGAGAGAAGTGAGAATCCCTTATTTTCACTTACATATTCAGGTTTGATTCCCTAAAGAAACTTTCAATGCATAGATTTATTCTGGGTGCCATTTCTGTAATTGAAAGGTGTGAAGACCCCTCTTTAAGGTTCAATCCCAGAGCGGTCTCCGCCAGCCACTCTGCATGTCACTGTAACAGCTGTAATTTAATCAGGTGGATTCTGACAGAATAAAGATTACTACAGTGATGTATGTCACCAGCAATGTTTATCTCTATCTATCTATCTATATATATATATATATATATATATATATATATATATATATATATATATATATATATATATATATATATATATAATTTATCTATCTATATATATATTATCACTGTCCAATGAAAAACAAGAATCTCCAAAATTGCAACTTTACAGGAGAGACCAAAAACATACCTTACTTTTAATGTAAGTCAATGAAACCAAAATTTTATTCCAAGCTATTTTGGAGTATTTCTATTGGTCCATTCATCATGAAATAATAATAATTATCGTGAAATAATAATTGTGTAAACAACCATTGGCGTGTTCAAATGATGTAGAAAACTCAGAATCAACAAAAATGTCTGTCTATGTCTTTGTTTACATCCCCAGTCAAAGCCATGTGCTAACATTTTTGTTTTGGTTGTGTGCTCCTCCTTGTCTTCGCCCTCTAGTCACACCCCTCACCTGCTCTGAGTTTGAGTCTCCTCCCGTTTCCCAGGTGTTCCTTGTTTCCTGTGTCTTTATTTCCCCTCTGTTTGCTCCCGGTGTTTGTCGTTCATTGGTGTTTCCCTGAAGTTCCTGTTCTTTTCTGTTAATTAGTTTGTAAATCAGTATAGTAGTATTTTTGTCTCATTGTCTCGTTACTTTGTTTTGTTTTTTGTATTTTTCTTATTACTCTCATCATGAACTTAAATACAAGTCACGTGTAATCACCTCTCAGTCATGCGGTGGTGGTGTATTAGTGTGTGTTGCACTGGTGTGAGTGGATCAGATACAGCAGTGCTGCTGCTGGAGTGTTTAAACACCTCAGTGTCACTGCTGGACTGAGAATAGTCCACTGACCAGCAACAGCCAGCCAACAGTGTCCTGTGGGCAGTGATCTGTGACCACTGATAAAAACCAGAAGAAAACTGCAGCAACTGATAAGCATATCTGCCTTTACAACTACAGGGTGGACCCACAAGTTAGGTGTATCTAATAAAGTGGACAGTGAGAGGACACAGGACACACGACCATGTCAGTGTCGCTTGCAGTGCTAAAAATGATCCACCACCAGAGTATTACATGCTGTGGGTGGTCCTGTGGGGGTCCTAAGCACTGAAAATAAAATATACAGAGAAACAGACTGTTAAGTCAAAGTGCACCTATATGGTAAGTGGAACTTACCAGAGGAATAGGGGTATATGCTTATATGCACGTGTGTGTGTGGGTGTATATACATATATATATATATATATATATATATATATATATATATATATATATATATATATATATATATATATATATATATATATATATATATATATATATATATATGTGTGTGTGTTTAAACCAAAACCAGATGTTTTATTCTCCTCCAGGAATAATTCCATAGGGGTTATTTAATAGTTTTGATCTCTTCACAAGTATTCACTATTACTATCAGTATTAAAATACTCAAAATAGGAAAAAAACTGTTTTTTACTTACATTCCGCACACAAAAAAAGTCTGGACACACCTACCCAGGCTTTTATTCAAAGAAATAACTGGCTTATTATTGAGTTGACAATTTCTTAGTCACTGCACACATATATATAACAGCCCATGAGAAAAACATAAGAATGTCAACCAATAGAATCGGTGTGTATACGTCCTAATTACATGTATTCACTAAAACCAGTAACAGGTTCAAGTTGTGTTTGATTTGTTTATGCAACAGTATATAAATATATTAATTATAAAGCAGTTATTTTCCAAATGTAGTGTCTTTGTAAGTCTTTCGGTTCACTGATCAGTTCACTTTGTACCAAACGCAATGCAGTAAATAGTAAATGAGTTAACGAGTGAACCAATCCGAATGCAGCGAAAGTTCTTTCTTTTATTAGAACTACATATCAGAGAACCACTGAGGAACCTTTATATTTCAGAGTGCAGCTCCGGGAGGCCTCTGTTAAAAAAAAAAAGCCCTAAGGACTTCCCGGAAGACAGTGGGCTGTGAGCTGGGTCTTTATTTTTTATTTATTATTTTATTTTGGGGAGAGAGGAAATTACTACAGGACCTGCTCCTGTTTCTCCGCAGGCACATACTGTATCGTTAAGATAAGGTTCTGGTGGGAACAGAATTGAGACATTGGGGCCCTGAGAGAAGCCCCCAGGCCACAATACTGCAGAGGGCCGGTGGATCACAGCCCAGCCTGGAGCATTGTCCTGTCCATTATTGTAGGACAGGATGGCTGACCTAGGATCAGTTCCTGGAGCTGAGGGTTGGATATGTAAAGGAGCAAACCTGATTCCAGCTCATTACTCTGAGAACCCCATCGCGGCCCTCAAACAACATCCCGGAATAGCCGCATCAAAGAGCCCTCGGCTCAGCCATCTATCTTTAAATCTTTCAGGATCGGCTTTTTTCGGGCGGCGCGGTGTCAAGAGCTCTCAGAAAGCAGGGGAAGTATAGGGCAGTGATGAAAGGACGTGTGAGAATGCTGAGAGTGTGCAGGGAAAAGGTGAAATGACCGCTGATTTGTGTCAGGCCTTGGCGTGGGTGGACTGCAGGCTGCAGTTGTCTCTGAATTGACTCCAATTCAAAATGCATGCGCTTTTGATAAGATTGCCTGCCATTATCACGCGCACAACAGCCGAGATCTCGCTCCGTCAAGTAAATGCCACGCAAAATAAATGGACACGGGACGACCGTTGATTTTTAACCGTGACGAATGGCATTTAAAGTTTGCCATCACGTTAATGATGTCCATGGCTCATGCATGGTATGACTTCAGGGACCAAATTCTGAAACTAAACTCGCTCCTGTAAGAGACTTCATTACATGCATGACACATAACAAGAGCGGTCACCCACAGGTCATACACCAAAACTAACAGAAGTGGGCAATTATTGCTCTTTCTAAAAAAAAAAATAATAAAAACCCTGCCTAACTGTCTATTAACTGCTTCTCTCCATGGCTGTGAGAGGTAAGGAGACAGACAGGAACTCATAGCCAAGCCTCCAGGAGAAGATTTCACTCTCAGCTCTCTGTTTAGATTCGTTTGGTATGCGATACACTACAGACGGCGGCCAGCGCTGGGTCTGGCTGCAGGGTTCCAGGCCGCTGGAGGTCTCTACAGTAGGATGCACACTCTTCTCCACAGCCTCCCTAAGGGCTTCCGGCTGCTGGCATCAAACTTTAGCTCCACCAACTCTTTCTAAGAGCACTAAACTGAGTTTTTCAGGCTTAGGACTGAACAGGAGATACGGTCGGACACACAGATATTGAGATTTAATCTTCTACGTTTCTGTTTTCTCTTCTATCCTTTCATAGTTGATTCGATTCATTGTTTTAGACAAGGGCGTAGGAGCAGGTTTGACATTGGGGGGGGGGCATTTACTAATATAAATCAAAGCCCTTTCTATCTCCTAAAATATTAGCTATAAGCTGATTCCACTGTAGGTAAGGTAGTAAATCACTGTATGTATAGTGATGTAGAACAACATTTGTGGAATTACAGTAAATTATTAATAAATAAACAAAATATGACTTTATCTGTACTTCTGTTTATTATTAGATAAATCCAATTAAAGATCACAAACTAAACTACATACTCCACATTACATGGTACTGCTGTCAAAAACTCTTAAATTATACACCAGTGTCTGGACTATATACATACACAACTGCTCAAAAGTTTAGGATCACTTTAGAATTTCATTTTATGCAATTCATGCAATTTTCATGCAATTCACAAACAATATTGTCCATTTCACAATTAATTTAATTTAATAAAAATGTTTGTATTAAAGTCTATTTTTGTATAGAGGCTTATTTTGCATATAGTCCTATTATCAGCAATTCTCAGTCCTCTGTCTAAATCTCCTGGTACGGCCGCCAATCCAAGTTAAGGATGTTATTGGACCTAATTGGTTGTTAGGACACTCTTCCTCAATTGTGATGCACAGCTGAAAAACATTCTACTAATAAGTGAGTATAAAAGGGAGAACAACATTCTTGGTTAGTTTAGTATCTGAAGCATCAGCAGTTGATGGCTTGCTGACCGACTCACAATGACCAGAAAGAAACAACTTTCTTTAGAGACCCGTCAGTCCATTGTTGTGTTAAGGAAGAAGATACTCCATTAAAAACAAGAACATTTCACTGTGATCCCAAACTTTTGAACAGTAGTATATATAACCAAAAAATAGTATATGCTGAAATGCTAAAATGAAATGACAATAAATGTATGTTAAGGTTTCCTGACTAGACAAGACTAACATTAATGTTAGACAGTAAGGCTGTGTCCCAAACAGCACCCTCTGAAACATTACATACTGCACTACTGACAGCACTTCTAATGATGGAGTCCTTTTATTTATTAATTAACTTATTTATTTTATTTATTATATTTTATTATTTTACGTGTTAAATGTAGTAGCAGTCTGCAGTTTGGGGCGTGGCCAGAGAGTAATGTAACTTTACATTTCAGAGTTTCTTTCTGACTAAAGTTAATATAAACGTTAGGTAACTCAAACCCTCCTAGTCTGTTACTATAGCAACACATTATACTAAAGCTGTTTTATTGTAGTGTATACGGTCATCGTTGCTATTTTTTGCTTTTATCACTGACCTCGCGTTTAAAACTAGCACGAGCTACCCCTCGCTCCAGCCAGTTGAGAGCCCCACCCAACCTAACAACCAGAGCCTGTTGCTAACAGCAAACACAGCTTGTGAATTGCATACGCTGCCAAAACATGCTTTTAAAATAAGTTTTTAAACAGTTTCTGCTTTTCCTGTTGTTTAATTTCCCCCCATCCCTCCCGGTTCCTACATCAATGGTTTTAGATCCTCAAACAAAATAACATAGGACCGCAATGACCTGGGCATAAATTGAGGGATAAAGGTCTCGTGTGTGAATAAATCAAATCAGACCTAAATAGAACCTGTCCAGCAATGTGAAGGTCGAAGAGGTCTCGAGGTTTCAGCACACCAGTGACGAGGTGGGAGAATTCCCAGTGGGCTGGTGTTTTGTTGGTGCTGCGGATTGTGATAATCATAACGAGCATGCATTAAAGCATAAGAAAGGCTCAGACGAACTATAAAGGTAACCTGCAAGTGTATATCTGTAGTTATGTAGGGGTTAAGCAGGCAGCCCCCACCTCTGGTTGTTGATTGTAACTAGAGATGGAAGGACTGATCGGCCATGTATCGGTATCGACCTATTTTCAATCAAAATATGTGATCGTGATTGGCCGATATTTCTCCAATTTAGCTGATCCCGAGAGCTGATTGCTGGCGTAAAACAAATGAGCCTAAATTCTGTATTTCCAGCTAGCGTTTCATCCAGAAAGAGGAGCCCTGCGTGAAACCCCCTCCGGCCAGCTCCCTGCAATTCCTATCTGAACCACTAGGTGGAAATACATACCCTTTCGTTTTTGTCAGACTGACTAAAGCAGCAGCCTCACGAGAACAGTTTACGTGTTTACCGCATGTTCGGAAAGAAAACATCGTCCGTCTGGCAGTTTGTTACCGTATGTGACTCAGACTCATCCAGGACAGTTTGTAACATCTGTACAATTAGTAAAATCAGCGTCTCTCACAGGAGAACCAAGACAAAGACATTTAACATACTAATCAGATACACACTTTAGAGACACCACACAACTGAATACAGTGAGTACCAGCAAACAGCAGAGCTAGCACACACAGCTAGCACAAAACAAACAACCCAGAACACCATACAAACCAGATCTGACCGGTACAAACAGTACAGCAGCAGTAACAGCTAGAGAGCTAAAGAACCACAGCCAGAGTGATTGAGTTTATAGTTCTAGATAAGCAGCTCTTCTCGGCTGTAGAAGACGTTCATTCTGCTGCTTAATATTCCACCTGGATCCACGCTCTGCAGTTCTTAGTAGAGATACTTTTCAGATGTGGCTCTTCCGGAGCTGTACCAAGCGGTTTACTTCCACATAGACCAACTTCTAATTTAGTTACAAATATTATACTGTTTCATATGAGCTCGTTAAAAATGGTAATAAACCAGTTTAGACCATGTTTCATGACTTGCTTGCGCTAATAATATGTAGCCCTGCTGTCGCATACAGCCCCGCCCTCGATTGGTATTGGATATCAGCTGATTGGCCGAACAGAATCGGGCTCAAAAACGCTGATCAGTCCATCTCTAATTATAACCCCTGCAGTGGCTATTCTTATTTCTCGTTCCACCGTAAATAGTGCTGCAGTTACATTCAGGCGACGGTTCAGGCACTTGCATGTCATGTCAAGTCGAGGGTTATTTAGATGCAACTTTCACAACAGATTGTTGTCACAAAGCAGCTTTACCCAAAATCCAGCCCCCCAGTAAGCAAGCCAGGAGGCGACAGTGGCAATAAAAACTCCCTCGAGGACGAAACCTTGAGAGCAAGCAGGCTTAAAAAAAAGAGGAAGCCATCCTCCTCTGGTCCACAAGGGACAGTAAAACAAGCACAACAGCAGTACAAACAGGATTCGATACACAGCTACATGCATCAATAAGTACAAAGAAAGAGGATAAAACTCGGAGTCCCATCAGAGCAGCAGTCAGAAGCAGCTCAGTGTTTGTGAGGCAGGAGAAGAAATTACTGATTGGTTTGTAAAAGAAGGAGAAGAAAACGTCTTCATGTAACTGTTGCACTATTATGTATGGAGAGAAGGAGAACTGAGATATGGACAGAAATACACGCAGTCAATATTTAGCTCTGGTTTGTAGTCTGTATACACGCTGTAGACTTTCTGTTCCTTCTTTGGATGTTATTTTCGTAAAAACTTTGTCACGGCATTCCTGTCCTCCGCTGCTGTGGTGTTCCTGAGACATCGCTAGTTACTTAAATCTCTGCATAATTTCATTTGTGTTCATTAGGGCTGGGTATCACCACTGATTTCCAGGATTGATACGATCCCGATTCACAAGATCCCAATTCAGTTCAAATTTCCGATTCGATTCAATTCAATATGGATTCATTTAGAGATATTTCAGTTACAATAATATGTTTTGTTTGAATATGAAAAGAGATTTTCAGAGAACTAATGTTTTATGGTTATTCACCATATTTGGCCAAACCCACTTTCAAGCATGTGTTTGTTCTGCCTTTGTGTTAGAACTTCCGCTCAGCTAACCAAAATGAATACAGGTACATGGGAGGAGACCTGAGAGACACTAAGAATTTCGATTGGGACAACACTGTCTCATCCAAGGTTAATAACACAGTGGGTGGATGATATGAAAAGGTGGCCTGAGGTTAATAACACAGTGGGTGGGTGATATGAGAAGGTGGTCTGAGGTTACCTACGGCGACATTTTTAATTATTTTGTACTCTCGGAAGGTGTAGATGGTTCAGCAATGAAAAAAACTATACAAGTACTGAAGCGTATCAGTACCTGCACAGTGGGAAGGTGGGCCGTGTACTCCTACACAAAGATGGTGAATTAATATTTCTGAAAGTCGGTGTAAACCCAAGTCCAGCCAGCTGCCCGAGCCACTCTGCGTGGGTGTTAGTTACAGCCCAGATAGCCTAGTGCGGTGGACACTGACCAGAAAACAGTTACTTAACTCGCAAACACCCAACGCGTCTACTATCTCGGAGCTTCATAAGCAAGACATTTCTCTGGATAAGGAAGCTAATTTTAAAGATCAATCTCGGGTGTATAGGAATCGATATCGGATTATTCAAACGAAGATCGATTTGAAACAAAAAATCGATTTTTTGAGCACACCCCTAGTGTTCATTGCATAAAAGTTAGTTCCAGCAGCTCCATCTGAAGCGTTCTAGTAATGTCTAGTTCACACTACACTTATTTTAGCCTGGTGTTCAGTCACCGACTTTTTTAGTAGAACGGCAACAAGAAAACCTCGCCAATCACTCGGCGCTCACTCAGCCATGTAATGTGAACAACTGAAAGATGTTCGCCGAGCCTTTGCCAAGTGCTCGCCGACTAATCACAGACACCCAGCAAACATCTAGCTTTAAATATCTAGGCCAGTCAGCGACTGTGAGTCAACAGCAGCGTCTAGCTACAGCCAATGGGATCACGTAGAGAGAGAACCACGTCCCTGCTGGCCCCATGCTTTTATCCATCTTCTTAACTTTTTTATCTTTCTTACAGATCAGCGCAGTAACAACTTGTACTGCTGGTTTGTTGACATCCTTTTTGGAAATACTGTATGGTCTAGCTCTCACATACGTTTAGTTTTCATGTGTTCTCGTGACAAAAATGTGTTTTTGGACACCAGCCAGATGAGTCAGCAATTCCCCAGAGTAAAAGTTGTGTAATGTGTGACTCCGTGTTGCAGATGAGTAATGTAGTGTGAACAACACAACAACTGAAAGACTCAACCAGTCATGTAGTGTAAACAGCAAAGGTATCAAGAGTATTTACATTCATTACTCAGGTAGAAATATAGATACTAGGGTTTAAAAATACTTCTGTAGAAGTTGAAGCATTAACTCAAGCTTTTTACTCCAGTAAAAGTGTAAAAGTACTGCTTTCAGAACTACTTAAAGTATAAAAGTAATGTAAGGAAAAAATGCCATTAGAGACAAAAGCTTAGGTCGCACCACAGGGGTCTATAGTGCACTAGCCCACCTCCCCAAAATCCCCATTCTTCTAAAAGCCATAATGACTATAATGTTATATTAAAATGTTAATTTTGATAAATTTGGGATGCGCTAGGCTTCCTGTTTCAGCTCATATACGCCCATTGAACAAGAATGTAGTTTAGTACAATGTAAATATATTAAAGAAGCATATCTGTTACTACTGAGCATCAACATGTGTTCCATGGAGCAGAAGATATGATGACTAGTTGTCTATAAGTATTGTAATGAAGTCAAACTTCAAAGACATGTTATCAATAATCTTTACTGGAATGTAAATGTACATGAATGAAAACAAGCTGAAATGAAATACGAGTAACGAGGATATGTTTAAAATGTAAGGAGTAGAAAGTACAGATAATGGAGTGTAAACGTAAGGAGTAGAAAGTACTGATAATGGAGTGTAGATGTAAGGAGTAGAACGTACTGATAATGGAGTGTAAATGTAATGAGTAGAAAGTACTGATAATGGAGTGTAAACGTAAGGAGTAGAAAGTACTGATAATGGAGTGTAGATGTAAGGAGTAGAAAGTACTGATAATGGAGTGTAAATGTAAGGAGTAGAAAGTTCAGATAATGGAGTGTAAATGTAGGAGTAGAAAGTACAGATAATGGAGTGTAAACGTAGGAGTAAAAAGTACTGATAATGGAGTGTAAATGTAAGGAGTAGAAAGTACTGATAATGGAGTGTAAATGTAAGGAGTAGAACGTACAGATAATGGAGTGTAAATGTAAGGAGTAGAAAGTACTGATAATGGAGTGTAAATGTAAGGAGTAGAAAGTACTGATAATGGAGTGTAAATGTAAGGAGTAGAATGTACAGATAATGGAGTGTAAATGTAAGGAGTATAAGTACTGATAATGGAGTGTAAATGTAAGGAGTAGAAAGTACTGATAATGGAGTGTAAATGTAAGGAGTAGAAAGTACTGATAATGGAGTGTAAATGTAAGGAGTAGAACGTACTGATAATGGAGTGTAAATGTAAGGAGTAGAAAGTACTGATAATGGAGTGTAAATGTAAGGAGTAGAAAGTACTGATAATGAAATGTAAATGTAAGGAGTAGAAAGTACTGATAATGGAGTGTAAATGTAAGGAGTAGAAAGTACTGATAATGGAGTGTAAATGTAAGGAGTAGAACGTACAGATAATGGAGTGTAAATGTAAGGAGTAGAAAGTACTGATAATGGTGTGTAAATGTAAGGAGTAGAAAGTACTGATAATGGTGTGTAAATGTAAGGACTAGAGTAAAAAGTTAGAGGAAAAATAATTACTCCAGTAAAGTATAAAAAAACAACATTTCTACTAAAGTAAGGTAACAAAGTATTTGTACTTGACACCTTTGGTGAACAGCACAAAGATCTGACCACTCAAGCAGTCATGTAGTGTGAACCAGGCATAAGAAACATCTGTGATGAAGCTTTTCAAGCTCAAACGGATAGTTAGTTCTGTATATGTTGTTAATAAGCTACAGCTGTTGCACTCTTTAAAGGAAAATTTTATATGAAGCCAACATCAATTTAAAAGGCTAAGACAATATAGCAGTCACTTTAAGTGCCTGGGTTAAAGTGCATGCGCACTAGAATGTATGGAGAGAAGGAGAATTGAGATATGGACAGATATGCAAGCAGAGTGTTTAGCTCTGGGTTGTAGCCTGGATGTTCTACCAACTGCTGCTAACCTGGATTGTGATGAGTGGAGGGTGTGGGGGCTTCCATGCCAATAAATGGCCCCGCATCTTTTTACAGTGGTTTAAAATGTGAAATTTTCTACCAATAGAAATGCTCCAAAATAGCTTTCTGGTTCCATTAATTTACATTTAAACCAAATCATGTTTTTGGCCTCTGCGGTAAAGTTGCCATTTTGAAGAGACATGGTTTTGTGAATTATGTGAAGACAAACAGCAGCAGCAAGAAATGAAAGCATGAGCTGCCAGGAAGACTCCAATGCTATGTCACCCTTTCATTCCTTGCTTTACTCTAACCAATCGCAGTCCGCCACCTGTCTTCATAGGATTTAACTTACATCCTAGACCTGGGCCTATGCCAAAGCCTCTTCCTTTATGTCTTACAATGACTAACCTTCAAATTGTACAGCTTATTAAACATTGTTTTCTGTGATGTCACTTGTTGTTGAGTCTTTCCTGCAAAACTCAAAAGTTCTGAAAAAGCCAGTGAAGGAAGGTGGGGAGATATCCAAGCAGGTGGGTGGTGGATCGTTGACATTAATTCACTTACTTAGCTTGATTTAGTTACTTGGCTGATGTTAACATTGTTTATAGCATTTTGACTTTCATGATTGTATCACAAGAGTTTGCATGTTCTCCCGCTTTCCTCCGACAGTCCAAACACATGCATGTTAGGTTGATTGCTTACTCTAAATTGCCAGTAGGTGTTAGTGTGAGACGATGGGATTGGCTCCAACCCCCCGAGACCCCGACTAGCGGGATAAAGCTTAAGATAATAGATGGATGAATGCATTATATCACATTCAAGACTAAAACTTTCATCAGTTATCATTTTATCATATCTAGCCAGCTTGTTCATCTGAGAATGGCATATAAAGAAGAGATATGACTCCCACATCATATAACTCCCACTCTGGAAACAAGGCCCAATCCAGTCCCTCAGTGCAAAAGAAACTATAGGAGAAGAGAAAGACTTTTTTTTTTAAATATATCAGTAAAGGGTTGGACGGCTATTGCTACGGCCCCGGGAATCACAGTGAGATCCATTGTTTCCAAATAAATAAAAAAAAATGGTGAATCAGAGGCGGCCAATCTACCTAAATCTGTCCACCATCAGTCAAAGACTACACGGGAATGTTCGCTCTTTATGTATTTGCTGCAGTGTGAAAACCACGACTAACCAAGAGGAAGAGGAAGTTATGAAATTTAAACTTAAGTTTGGGAGAAGGACCACGCCAACTCCTCACCTCTACCATTACACACTCCATATAAACCACTCCACTGCCCTCACCTTCTCGAGATGAAAATTCACACCCTACCACCTTCTCTGGCTCCTCCCTCTTCTTCTGACCTTTTCCTCACTATTTGCTTGGCAAAAGGAGGGGGGGCTTCAATCCCAGCAGCTGAAGCCACCCAGAACTCCAGCCCCAAGTTTCTCAGAGTTCCCCTCCCTTGCCTTGCTCTAAGTGGTCTAAACTCGCGAACACCTCGATGAGCCCTAAACCTTTTGGAATAATGTTCTGTAGACAGAAGACTCGTAAGTGGAGCTTTTCAGAACCCATGGGTCCCAGGGTAGGAATGCTTTGGTACTTGAGGGCCACAGTTGACAGAAACATGAGTTCTACTCTCTGTACGGCTCTTTCAGTTTGTGCTTGTTTGCGAGGTGCTGTGACTGCAGTTTCCTCAACAGGTGAAATATATGCTCAGCTGGGTTTAAGTCAGAAGACAGACGCGGCCTGTCTACAACTTTTCACCTTTTCTTTCAGATGAACTCCTCAGTAGAGAGCGCAGGGCTTCAGGTCAGTGTCGTGCTGCATTATATTCGCAGTCTTTTTCTTCTCAGCACTTCTCCCTCTCTCTCTCTCTCTCTCTCTCTCTCGCTCCAGTCAGTTGGACAGAGAAATTCTTGCTTTAGAACTCTCTGCGCTCATCTTTGGACTTTCTTTGGAAATTCTAGCAAACGATCAGAGGTTTGCATCTCGTAGTGTCACACTGGATCCGGACGTCTTGTACCACTCTCAAGCATGACTGTACCTCCTCCCCACTCCTCTTACTCACATGGAGCTTAATGTTCCAGCCTGAGCACTAACGTCATCAATCCGTGGGTCATTATGGCCGTAATCTAGAATTGCGTACATGAATTGTAAGTGGCGCGAGGGTCCGAACACCAAAAATGCAGTCGCAGCTCCTACACGAGTGCTGGGCCCACGTGATATACAGTTGTGGTGCATGGCCGTGCACCTACACTTGGTGTTCATAATGTGGGTGGAGCTTTATTCACACTAAATGAATTAGATACTGAAGCGATGCAAGAGCTACGACAAACCTGTTCACTCATGGAGTTCTGCGCTTCTCTCGGCTGATAAAACTCGGAGTATCACTGCTTTGTTTCTTCATATACACAGAACTTCTGAACTATCCAAAGCTCTGAAGGTCTGGAGGCTGAAGTTATGCTTCCTGTTCTCCAGCTTCTTGTAGAAATCCTGCTGTTCCACCTTAAATACTGCAGCTGGACTTTTCTTACACAGTAGACCAGAGTGACCCTCTGCTGCTGGGTTTGTTTAATAGGACAGATGCAACAGTTCTTCTTCAGAGCTTGGACATAATTAGATGGGTACTGGGTCCAACTAAACCCACAGTGATCAAACAAAATGGACTTTGCTGGTCAAATGCGCTCGGGCATGGTACAGATCATCCACACCCTGAAAGACACTTCCACTCCTGTTCCTTCTTTAGGTGAAAACACTTGTCACGGCGTTCCTGTCATCAGCTGCTGTGGTGTTCCTGATACGGCCTGATCGGGGCTAGTCTCTTAAATCTCAGCATAATTTCTTAGAATAATTAGTTCCACCAGTACAATCTGAAGCGTTCTAGTCACAAATAACACCCTTTTTTTCTTTTCCACAACAACTGTATCATTCGGCTGAGCAACGGTTGCTAAGTAACGACCGCTTTGCAGCTAATCATTAGCACATTTCTACTGTGACAGCAGAGCAAGTAAACAAACTGGAATTAGCCAGAAACTAACAGAATACAATCCAGTAAACAACACGAGCTGTGAAATGCTTTACAGACTGCCTGGAACAAAACAGGGTTCAGGTTAATCTGGTGAGCAGTGATGAATTGAAAAAGCTGAGCTGAACCTCGGCTTGCAGCTTAGTGATGCTGCCTCTTCCGGTTCCAGCCAAAGATAAATGTGACTTATATTTTCTAAACATATAATAGTTTCACATTGCCAGCCTGACCCTCACCTACAGCTATTTCCAGACCCAGTATATTTTCATTGCAAAGTCCAAACTACTAGAGATACTCTATCTGGTTTTGGTTGGGCTGGTTTCACATTGTATTATACATATGAGGGCTTGTTTGATTGGTCAGATATTTGGGAGATTCGCTGCCGTGTTCAATCAAAAAAACTACCACTGCAGCCAGAGTATTAACACGCTTTCCTTGATTTCTGCTTCTTTATGATTGGTTTGGTTAATTTAAACGTAAGCAGTCAGGTCATTGATACAATATGGTTTTTCCATCCTTGAGCCAAAATGAAAAGTTTTGCTTTACCATCGTTTCATTTCTTGTCTGAGTATCTATAAAGAGTCAGGTGTTAAATCAGATCTATTTTGCCAACAGTACAGAGCTGGCTGGCTGACAGAGACCAGCACTTCTCATCAATCAATTGTTTAGTGTGGATACGAGTGTTCACACCTGTCAGGACAAACTGAACTAAAGAAAAAAATCAATGTATCTGCACCAAACAAAGTAAGTGTGAAAGGACCCTTAACCTCAACCCAAAACCTACCTGGGACCCTACTCCAAATCCCAACCCCAAGAATTGTTCCACCCCAAGGCCCACCAGCTTATACCTACAAAGCATAGCAGCCCACAGAACCACTAAAGAAGGAATGAGACTCTCTGGGTCAAATCAACACTACAGTCATGGTCGGGGGGTCCACAATAAGTCAGTGCATGCGAATCCGTATCTGTCGGTTGAACAGAAGTTTAGTAGATTTGCATGTGCTTTTCTATCCTATTCATTCTCTATGGGAAAAAATTGTTTTCCAGAATCAGAAAAGCTGTATACAAGCCCAAATCACACAATCAGGCCGGACAATCTGGAGTTAGAAGGGTGTTGCGGTGTTACGATGGGACGAGTTATGCAGCAAAGATCTGAAAGAAGTCAAGAAGCAAATAACAATGTAGTTGCCCGTTGCAGGCAAAGACTTGTGTAGATTTGCTCTAGACATTGGTGGGGACCTATGAATCTAACCCCAAACTCTGCTCCCATTGCCTGTTTTTTTACCCAGTGAACACATCCATACTATTAAAATAAAAAACGTACGTTACGTAAATCTAACGTTAGACATGTCAACTTAACAGCCTATGTAGGCTAATAATGTCCTTGCACAAAGCTTCAGTTTTCTCTGACACAGAGCATTTCAACTGAAGTTGAAACATGCTACTCTGGCAGACTGAAAGAGAACTCACAGTTGGCAGTGTGTTGTTCAGTTCATTTCCAATGTTATTCACAGATACAGACGATGTTAGCCTGCTATATGTTGTGCGCCAAAGCCTAGCACTGCCATTAACGTGATTATGATGGACTCATTTCATTAGCGAACTTGACTTTTAGTTACTTACACGTTTTGCTGCCATCCTCACTCGCTTTTCACACCCATGTGTCTCCCAGTAAGTCTTGCAAAGTAAGTCTTGCATATGACTGAAAAGTTCTCCTTCCAGTTTAGGCGCTGCTATCAACCAAACGTAGCTACAGAGTCTCACATGACAACCAACTAGACCACTAGAGGATGCTTTACAGCCTACAGGTGGAAAAACCCTGTTTTAGACCATGCAGTGTCTAACTAGGTTAAAAAGTTCAACTAAAAATAAAATAAAAATCTTTTTCTATGTTAGCACTATGTTAGTGTTAATGTTAGTAGAGATAGCTCCAGTGGGGCTTCAATGTTACTCTGTATTAAATTATCTTACTATATTGGCAGATCATAAAAGTCTTATTTACTTCAAACATTAAAATAAGCTGCCAGGATAGATAGTATGTTTAGAAATAGTTTAAATAATCATATAATATTTCTACCACAGTCTCAAAATTTTAAATAGAACAATATTTCAGCTATATTTAGGAACATTTCATCTGCCATGCATAACTGTCTTTATACTGAAAGTCCCAGAACCACTGAATCCCGACATCAAATTAGGCTGCGTCAAATAATCTTACTAGACTGCCAGATGCAAGTATTATTTACTCAATAAAGCAAAACCACTTGCCAGGATAGTCGATTCAACTTTATTGTCATTGCTCAGAACAAGTACAAGGCAATGAAATGCAGTTAGCATCAACCAGACGTGCAAACAGCAGCATTGTTCAATAAAAGCAAACAGAGTGCGAATGTTATAGATATAAAGAATATGTGAATATATGGATTTATATTCATATGCATATATACATATGCATCTACTTTCTACTCACAGGCTGTCAGGCTTGTGAACACCTCATGCACTACCTCTCTAACCTCTCCTATCTGAACTGGTTTTAACTGCACCTTACAACTGTACCTTACAGTCACTGTACTGCTGTTTACATACAATACTGTTTACATTCACTACTCGCACAAACACACTATTGTTTACATTTGTTACTTGCAACTTGCACTTTATGGCTGCTGCTCTTCATACTTACACATAAAAGCACACATAACTTTTATTTTTTATTCTTTAACTATAAAAATACTTTTATCTACTTTAACTTATATTATTATACTTTGTGTATTTTGTATATATTTTTTATTATTTCTTTTTTTTGTTATCTTTATCTATTGGTGAATGGAGGAGCAGCAAAGTAAGAATTTCATTGTACAGTGTAACTGTCTGTTCTGCTGTACACATGACAATAAAACTCTTAAAGGTCAAGTTTACTTGTATAGCCCTTTTTACAATGATGTTGTCACAAAGCAGCTTTACAGGAGTTTAAAAGCATGAAAACATGAAATCATAACACTTTATCCACTGTGAGCAAACCAGGGGCAACGACAACTCCCTCAACTGGCACACAAGCAGAGACCCATCCTCCTCTGGTGGAACAGTTGTTACAGTTTATTAAACTAAAGCTGAGTCTGAAGATAGGAGCTTTAGAAGCTGCACAGGTGCTACATCAGGTGGATGATACAGTGATGCAGTCAAGAATGTAGCAAATGGCGTGAATGGAGAGGAGGACTGGTTGGTGCCAGGTGACGTGGGGGCACTGGTGGTCAGTCCTTTACAGTATTCGGCGAGACAGGTGGGTGGTTATTTCCTCGGAAAGAGAAACATATTAGGTAAACATATTCTTATATTATATTAGGTACTAATATGCTTAGAAATAACTTAAATCATCTTATAATATTCTTAAAGCAATCTCAAAAATTAAAACAAGTTCATATATGAGCTAAAGTTAGGATGATTTTACTTGCCAAGTGGAGGCTAACGTCCTCAACTCATTAAAAAATGTGCTTTCATAATCTTTTTTTGCCCAAATTCCTAAAACAAAGAATCCCAACATGAAATCACACTGATTTATACTAATGTGAGTGTTTTAAGCAAAGCAATTCTTTCTGCCCAAATAGCTTTACATAACATTTTCTCAGCCAGCCTAACTCCGAGTACTGTATATAACCTGCAGCTATCTACAAGACAACAAACCCATTATCTAAGAAAGAGTGCTGGAGGGCTGGAGCCCAGCGCCGCTGAGTAGTTTCCCTGCTTTCTGCTAAACCTGATAATTAGCTGAACTGAATGATGAGTTTTTCAGCAGGTAAACCAAAACAGACTCCGACCCTCCAGAAGCGCAGCTGGGGACCCTGATCTAAGAGCAAAAGCCTTTTTATTAATGATCATAGACTGAGAGCAGGTCACACAGAGGGGCTTCAACAGTGAATAGGCCTTTGTATGTTTCATGAGCACTCGCGAGAGCTCCGGATTGTCCTTGAACCGAAGCCATTAATGAGATGCACGGGAACCGGTGACGCTGAGCATGTCTGATGTTTGGCCGCATTGCAAATGTAAAAAATCACACCAGGCCGTCTCCATCCACGCCTCCCTCCTCTGCAGGGGAAGGACACGACCTGCCTCGTCGCCCGCCTGTCTCTCACCTGTCTGCTGCCTGTCAGAAACACAACACCACTCTCAGCCTGGCCCGATCTCAGGATCCCTTTGAAGAGCGGAGGCACTGGGTCTGACGACGTCTCCATTACCACTTCATACAGAAAGGCAACAAACCACCTCCTAGCACGCTTCAAGGCTCCTCGTCAGAGGTCCCCTAAATAACACGGGCCGGAGCGCGGGCGCTATAGGATAGCTGTCTTTTATCCAGCATGATTTACTTTCTGTGGAGCGGTTGGTGATGGTAACATGCTGTGATGTGCGCACCATATTCTCAGTGTCTCCTGAGGTAGAAAAAAAAATCTGGTAGTCCGCATCTTCCCGTAACCATTCCTGCCATCCGAACTCCAGCATGTGTCAGCAGCTCTTCTCCTTTGCCGGATGCATTTCAGCCTAATCGCCACTAATGAGCTAGTCAGGATTCTTCAGCGTGTCAGCAAAAGGTCCTAAGAACCATAGACACCTATTGTGGGAGAAAAGTGAGAGCGAGAGACAGAGCCAGACGAACAGAGAGAGTGAGAGAGAGAGAGATGTGATGACTGAGCTATTACACAAACAGTGCATTGTGGAAACCAATGGAAACCAAAGCAGTAACAAGACTTGAGGTCATTGCTGGGAACTATTTTAAGGTGCTTTATGTTCCCTTGAATTCTGGTTTTGTATGTGCTGCTATGTAAGCCGGTTCTTTCTGACAGTATGTAATGTTATAATAGGCTAGAAGAAGAATGCTGGAGAATAATAGAATTATTGCAACATGGAATTATGGAAAAACATGGGAATTTCATGCAAACACTGTGTAACTGCAAGGGTGTAGTAGTGGGTTTAACACTGGGGGGGTACATTTGCTAATATGAATCAAAGCTCACCCCCTACCTATAAGCTGATTTCACTGTAGGTAAGGTAGTAAAGTACTGTATGTATAGTGACGTAGAACAACACTTATGGAATTACAGTAAATTACAAATAAATAAACAAATGACAACATTATCTGTACGTCTGTTTATTATTAGATGAATCCAATTAAAGATGACTTAAACTATAAAAGATACACAAAAGATGGTACTGTGGTCAGAAAATTTTTAAATTATACATGCAATGTCTGGATTATATACATATATAACCAAACCATAAAAATGAAAAGCATAAAACTGAAATGAAATAATAAAACAATGTATGTTGAGGTTTCCTGACTAGACAAGACTAACATTAATGTTAGACAGTAAGGCTGTGTCCCAAACAGCACCCTCTGGAACATTACATACTGCACTACTGGCAGCACTTCTAATCCTGGTGTCCTTTTATTTATTTGTTTATTTATTATATTGATCATATTTTATTGTTTTATGTATTTAGTGTAGTAGCAGTCTGCAGTTTGGGGCGTGGTCAAAGAATAATGTAACTTTATGTTTCAGAGTTAATATAAACGTTAGCTAACTCAAACCCTCCTAGTCTGTTACCATAACAACACATTATACTAAAATCATTTTTATTGCAGTATATAGGGTCATCGTTGCTGTTCATAGCTCTCATCACTGGCCTCACGTTTAAAGGTAGCGCAAGCTATCCGACACTCCAGCGAGGCGAGAGCTCGGGTCAGTGGCGCTGCTGACCGCAGGATATTTCTGACCAGGCATCTCAATACAAGCCTTAACAAAGTGAAAGACCACCTAACAACCAGAGCCCGTTGGTAACAACAAACAAAGCGCGTGAATTGCGAACGCTGCCAAAACACGCTTTTAAAATAAAGTGTTTTAAACCGTTTACACTTTTTCTGTGGTTTAATTTTTGGGTGGGACAAATTTACCTGCTTCTGATATTGGGTGGGACAGGTCCCCCCCATCCTTCCCAGTTTCTATGCAAATGTATAACTATAACTAGCTATCCAGCCAACTAGCTACAGAGACAGCGACATACTACTGGTGATTCTGATGCTTGTTATGAAGAAAAGGACCACAATACACTGAAGTGACATTAAGTGAAGGAGATAAGTCTTACATTTGTGGGCTTCATTGGTTGCTTGATCAGTTTTTTTATCAGCGATTCACAAGAGAGTCTGAGAAATGTCTCATAACACTCTGTTTGGTGGTGCCGCCATTGGAGGACCACATATTCCCAACACTTCACCCTACCCTTCTATCCCAACCACTACACCACCGCACTAACCACTACACCACTACACCACTGTGCTGACCACTACACCATCGTGCCGCCCAGTTATTTTTCCCATAGAGAATGAATAGGATCGAAAAGTACATGCCAATCTACTGAACTTCTGCTCCATCGACAGACACCGTTTCGCATACACTGACTCAATGAAGACCCCCGACCACGACTGCACTGTGTTATTTTGACTGTTGGTTTCCATCCCTGGTTTTATCCCCCATAGAGACCCATTCATTTTTGAGTGCACCCAAACATCATGGTTTCCTTAAACCTACAGCCACCAAACTGCATGTACTCACTCAGGGCAGATCCTCAAACACACTGACCTGCAGTCCTCAGTCCTGTCATTTATTAATCCCTCGTTCCTCGCACTGCTGAAGCTACGCAACTGTCCTGCGTTTCCTTCAGGAAATGCACTTTTCTAGATATATTTGTATTTGTTTAACTATCCAGTGAGGACCAGAGGAGGATAGATTGCCCTTTTTTGATTATGGTTCCTGATCTGAAGGAATTGTACTTGCCACTGTTGCCCCTGGCTTGCTCACTGGGAGGCTTGGACCAGGATTTTCTGTAAAGCTGCTTTGTGAAAACATCTGTTGTAAAAGGGACATATAAATAAACCTTGACTTGACTTGATTGGACTCAACACCATCTATGGACTACTTGCACAATGTAGCATGCTGCTTTCAGGGGATGCCAACAGTGTGTAGACCTAATAATTGAGCTCAGGTGTTTCAGACACACCCATTGCTCACAGGTGTATAAATTCAGGCACACAGCCATGAATCTCCATACACAAACACTGGCAGAAGAGTGGGTCGTACTAAAGAGCTCAGAGGCTTTAAACATAATGCTGTCGATAGATGTGAACATTGCTACAGACAGTCCAGTTTCTGTCCTGCTGGATCTGCCCTGTTTAATTATACTATACTATGTGAATTTCAAGCATCTACAAGCAACAGCAGCTCAACACTAGGCCACACAAACTCAACGAGTCAGACCACAGAGTGCTGAAGAATGGAGAACATGATTCTCCAACATATAAGTAAAAAACTCCTCGCATACAGGCTAACAGCACTAGCATTATAGTGTCCAGGCTATATCAGCATGCTGGTCCTAACTAAAGTCTTAACAAAATGATTATAATTCTAAACATAGTCTCACATTAACAGACTTGTTAGAGAGATTCTGGTACCTTTCGCCACTGCAAGAACCAGATACAACAAGAAAAAGGAAATTTGACTGACATGCAAAACAACCAATCACAAGCCTGCTATTGTCTTAGGCGGTATAGAAGGAAGAAAGATGCATGCTTGTAAAAAGATTTACGTGTATACGTGTATACAGAAGTGTGATTAGCCAATCAGAATGCAACTGGCAGAATCCTTGACAATATGGAGAGACTGATGCACTCTCTGTCTATATGTGAGCAGACCGGACCAATCGTGGCCAAGTCTATTCTAAAAATAGCCATCAACGCATCAAAATCCTACTCCAGTTTACATTCTGGTGTACTTATTGGTCTTGAACTAGGCCGCACTGACATAATCCTCACCTGAAAGCGTGGAAGACTGTAAGACTGCTCATCCAGCAAAAGCAGAATTTCCAACTGAAGCGTTTCATTTAAGCACCTACTGCTTGTCTCGGGTGATGCTCACACATAAGCGTTTCCAAAGTGGTTGTCAGTCAGTGTCTCAAAGATATAGTGACTCTTGTCAACTAGGGGTTGCCCAGCTCTGGTGCTTTAAGCTTGATGTTGACTATTTGCTGATATGATGAATATGACACTAACAACAAAGATGCTTTAGACATGACAACAGGTGAGAAGCTGAGTTATTTCAGGGTTCACTTTCCTGGAGGCTAGTTTTTCTGACCAGTGGAGCTCATTCTAAGACTTCCTTGCCAACCTACAGGACTCCAAAGATCAGATATCAGATACCTTTATCTCTGGTTTCCCAATACTATGTTGAGGGAGAAGGAGCATAACTATAATCCTCTACAGTTAATCTTATTTCCACCAAGTTACAGGGCTCTAAGTTTCTCTGGATCTTTAAATCACTACTGAGCTCTAGCACCTCAGCAAAGCCGCCTTGGGTACACCAAAGTCGGACACGGGGTTTCGAGATTCTGGGGTCCAAATCTCTGGTTCTCTAAAGACTAGCAAATGCCACCCAATGCTCATCATGCTCTACTGACCTATGTACTTTGGCTGTCTAACATACACTCATTGACAAAACAATCACACTCCTAGATTGAAATCTGGGATTGTTTCCCCCACTGCCCTATAAAAAGGCCCTCAAGGGCCACTTTTGGGTCATGTACCTCTCGGTGAGAGATCTGCTGGATACACTGCTTGTATAACATAGTCAAGGCATTATATCCAGTTAACAGACTTTGAGAGGAGCATCATCATACTGAGAGAAGCAGGATGTTCATATCTCAATCAGTTTGTTTAAATAACTTAGTTAATATAAGAATATTAGATCCAGTGTCTAGCTGCAGTGTTTCTGAATTAAGGTTTGGTTTATTTAATATAAGATCACTGAACTCTAAGGCTGTCATTGTAAATGATACAATAACCTACCATAAATATGATGTGTTATGTCTCGTAGAAACATGGATTAAACCTGAGGAATATTTGGCATTAAATGAAGCCACCCCCATAGGCTATAAGTATGTACACAGCCCCAGACTGTCCGGTAAAGGAGGGGGTATATGTGTCATTCATAAAAATTAATTAGACCATAAGTCAGAAACACAATCTCATTTTCAATTCTTTTGAATTCTTCTCATAAACATCACCAATCCGACCACTAATAGAAGTGTACTCACCCTAGTCAGCATTTATAGACCACCAGGACCTTATTCTGAGTTCTTAAAAGAATTCAGTGACTTTGTTGCAGATCTAGCAGTGAGCGCTGAGAAACTAATAATCGCAGGAGATTTTAATATTCACTTTGAAAACTCAGATGAGAAAGCCTTTTTTAATCTATCTTAGACTCTATAGGTCTCACTCAGAATGTAATAGGGCCTACACATTCCTGTAATCACACACTAGATCTAGTTTTGACTTTAGGTGTTGATATACATAATCGTACTGTTCTTCCACAGACTTCAGTAGTTTCAGATCACTACCTAATTTCATATGAATTGAGTCTTAGTAAAAATGTATGTACATCACCCCGTTATTGCATGAAACGTTCAATATTGCCAAATACATCTCAGAACTTTATTGAAACTCTTCCAGATTTATCAACCATAATTTTTCCATCATCAGACCCAACCGAGCTAGACAGAATAACTGACTGCGTAGAAAATACGCTCCGACTAACTTTAGACAACGTTGCACCTATAAAAATTAAAAAGATGCAACAAAAAAAGCTTGCTCCGTGGTACAACAATGAAGTACGCACCTTAAGACAGACAGTACGGAAATTAGAACGCAAATGGAGAGTGACCAAGCTAAAGGTATTTCACTCTGCTTGGAAAGACAGCCTTAGCAGTTACAGAAAGGCACTTATTAAAACACGCTCAGCATACCTGTCCACACTCATCGAACACAACAAAACAATCCTAGAGTTTTATTTAGCACCATCGCAAAACTTACCAAAAATCTGGCAGGATCTGAACCTCAAATACCCGCCAACCACAGCAGCAATGATTTCATGGACTTTTTCAATAGCAAAATCGAGAATATTAGACAAAAAGTTCTACCAATACGGGTAACCTATCCTTCATCCGGTTTGGCTCAAACAGCACAAAATGTGATTTAGAAGAAAGACTAGAAACATTTCTCCACTACAGCAGACAGAACTAGAAAAACTTATCTCTTCCTCAACTTCTGCTACATGCACACTCGATATGATTCCAACAAGCCTATTGAAACAAGTATTACCAGCTATTATTAAACCTATCTTAACTATCATCAACTCTTCTCTTAGTCTGGGTCATGTACCTAAGTCTTTTAAACTAGCTGTGATAAAACCCGTGATAAAGAAGCCAAATCTTGACCCCAGAGAACTGTCCAGTTATAGACCCATTTCCAATTTACCTTTTATCTCTAAGATTTTAGAAAAGGCTGTAGCTCGACAACTCTGTTCTCATCTACATAAGAACAACATATATGAAAAATTCCAATCTGGTTTTAGGCCACATCACAGCACAGAGACAGCTTTAGTTAAGATAACAAATGATCTTCTTCTTGCCTCTGATCAGGGCCACGTATCTCTACTGGTGTTACTAGATCTAAGTGCAGCTTTTGACACTATAGATCACACTATTCTCTTGGACAGGCTAGAAAATATAGTTGGAATCACAGGAACAGCGTTATCCTGGTTCACATCTTACCTTAGTGATCGCTTTCAGTTTGTAAAGATAAATAATGTATCGTCTAACACTACAAAAGTGAAATATGGCGTTCCACAAGGTTCTGTTTTAGGTCCTCTGTTATTTACACTATATATGCTACCATTAGGCTCAGTTATAAATAGACATGGAATTAGTTTCCACTGTTATGCCGATGATACACAGCTGTACATATCAGCCAAACCAGATGACAAATCCAGATTAAATAAGATAGAAGATTGTGTAAGAGATATTAGACTTTGGATGCTACAGAACTTCTTCTTTTAAACCCAGATAAACGGAAGTTCTCCTCCTCGGCCCAAAGGCTGCTCGGACTAAATATTCAGATTTAATGTTAAATCTTGCTGACTTCTCTGTAGTTCCTGGTTCAGTAGCCAAAAATCTTGGTGTAACAATTGACTCAGATCTGACATTTAATCAACACATAGGTAATATTACAAGAACAGCGTTTCTTCACCTACGAAACATTTCAAAGTTAAGAAATGTGTTATCTGTGTCTGATGCTGAAAAGTTGATACATGCTTTTATAACCTCAAGGCTAGATTATTGCAATGCATTATTGTCAGGATGCTCCAGCAGGAACCTGAATAAACTTCAGTTAGTTCAGAACGCTGCAGCTAGAGTACTAACTAAAACTAGGAAATTCGATCACATCAGTCCAGTTTTATCAGCGCTACACTGGCTTCCTGTTAAATTCCGTATCGACTATAAAATTCTATTACTGACGTATAAAGCCCTGCACGGTCTCGCACCGGAGTACCTGCAAGATCTAATTTCCTATTATGAACCCGCCACGTTCACTCAGATCACAGGATTGCTGGTTTTCTAATAGTTCCTAAAATTCAGAAGGCTTCAATGGGGGGAAGAGCTTTTTCCTACAAAGCCCCAAAATTGTGGAATAATCTCCCAGTTAATGTTCGGGACTCTGACACAGTCTCAATATTTAAGTCTAGACTGAAAACATACTTGTTTAGTGTAGCTTTTGGTTATTAATCTTCTCTTTTAGATAAAGGCAGGAGATCTGGGGGTTCTTGGACACAGAGGTTTATGGTAAACTGAGATGTTGGTGCTGTTGTTCCACCACTTCACACGATCACACAGGTTTGTTGATGGTGGAGTGGGGGGATCCCAGTGTCTCAGGGTGGTCTCATGTCCATGTTACCTTCTGGTTCTCTCCTTTTAGTTTAGGCTGTTATAGTTAGATCTGCCGGAGTCACCAACCACACTCTAAAATTCTGAAAATTCATATTCTCTACAGTCTTACTCCTGAGCCCAACTAACTCTTTCTCTTTACTCTTCCTGAGGAAATGACTGTCCTCCCGTCTGTTGAAGGCTGTTGAAGGACTGATCATCGGGCCATCACCCCACCATCACCAGCCAGCTCACCTGTCCATTTACTGCTACACCCTCAGTTACATCACTGTGCCATCCAGATGCACCAGCACTGAGATAGGATGGGACTGTTTCAGCTCACGCCCACTTTACATAAAGACTCAGTCATAGACTGCCTCAGCCAGAGACTGCCTCAGTCATACACTGCCTCTATCTGTGCAGCTTCTAAAGCTTTGCTATCCAGATTTCAAACAGAGGCTCCTTTCTTTGGTATTTAGTTCAAACTGTAAATACTGTTTGACCAGAGGAGGATGGGTCTCCCCTTGTGAGTCTGGTTCCTCCCAAGGTTTCTTCCTCCAGTTGAGGGAGTTTTTCCTTGCCACTGTTGCCTCTGGCTTGCTCACTGGGGGATATATGTTATAACTGTTTTCAAAACTCTGTAAAGCTGCTTTGAGACAACATTGTTGTAAAAAGCGCTATATAAATAAAATTGACTTGACTTGACTTGACATGGACAAACTGCCCACCATCTAGCCGTTCTGACCAAGCTGTTAGGAGCTGTTGGGAGCAGTGTTTACGTGAGGGCATGCACACTTGGCAAACAGGCTCTGGGCGGCCCAGACAGATCACCAGTAGAAAGAATTGTCTGTTCCCTCAACAAGTATGAGCAGCTCCCACAGTTTCCTGGCCTGTTACGGACTCTCATGGCTGGACTACCACCTGGCATTGTTCAGCAGGGTAAAGCTCCACACACAGTGAGTGAGGGTTTCCCAGGAATGTCTCCACCAGATTGCAACACTTAGTTGTTCTGCTCGGTTGCCAGATTTATCACCAATCTAGCATTTATGGGACCAGCTGGAACGCCAGCTTTACAACCTACGAGTGTGCAGGACCCACAGGAACCTGTATGCCTCCATGCCCAATCGTTTCTCATGAGTTGTACAGTTTTCTCCTATAAACGAGTAATTTTACTCTAATATTATAATCACTTACAAATATCACCGTAACATTCACACATATGAAGTTTCATTCCATTCCAATTACTATTGTTTTGACAAAGGTATCAAAAGTATTCACATTCATTACTCAGGTAGAAGTATAGATACTAGGGTTTAAAAATACTTCTGTAGAAGTTGAAGTATCAACTCAATCTTTCTACTCCAGTAAAAGTGTAAAAATACTTTTTTTCAGAACTACTTAAAGTATGAAGTAAAAGTAATGTAAGGGAAAAAATACCATTAAGGACAAAAGCTTAGGCCGCACCACAGGGTTCTATAGTGCACTGGCGCCCCCCCCCCCCCCCAAATAAACATTCTTCTGAAATTTATAATGACTATAATGTTATATTAAAATGTTAATGTTGATCAATTTGGGATGCGCTAGGCTTCCTGTTTCAGCCACATATACACCCATTGAACATGAATGTAGTTTAGTACAATGTAAATATATTAAAGAAGCATATCTGTTACTACTGAACATTAACATGTGTTTCATGGAGCAGAAGATATGATGACTAGTCGTCTATAAGTATTGTAATGAAGTCAAACTTCAAAGACATGTTATCAATAATCTTTACTGGAATGTAAATGTACATGAATGAAAAAGAGACTATGTTTAAAATGTATTGAGTAGAAAGTACTGATAATGGAGTGTAAATGAAAGTAAAAAGTCAGCTGAAAAATAATTACTCCAGTAAAGTATAAATAACTAAAATTTCTACTTAAGTAAGGTAACAAAGTATGTGTACTTCATTACTTGACACCTCTGTGTTTTGTCCAGTTTTTCCTTCTCCTATGGTTTTATCCTATGGTTCATGTTGACGCCATCACATAATTGTCGACCCAATGTGAAGAAAGGAAGGTCAATTTTTCAACCTACACTAAATAAAAAAAAATGTGTGAAGATGGTTTGAAACATGATAAAGAAACAGTGGAACAGGTGAGGCTGAGGATGTGAAAATAGTCGTCAACAGGCGCTAACTGGAAACAGATGTGAGGAGAACATTGTTTAAGTAGTCTGTTCATGTTGGTCGACTCAAAATAGCGAGGCGTGTTTTTCAGCCTGTCTGGAGCTCTGCCTCTATTATCTGTTACACTTAAACATTATCCTTCCTGAATTCCCGTCCAACAAGCTGCCGAAGATTGCCTTTTGAAATCCATCCAGGTTGTGGTTTGCTTCTAATAGCCTGGATTACAGTTGCTTAAAATCGGCAGCTTTGTTTTTTTCCACACCCTAAATCCTTATTTTCATTTTTTAAATCTTTTTTCTCTAAACGGTTATTAAAAAGGTTAGTCTGCGCTAATGCGTTTGCGTGCGGCGAGCGGGCGATCAATTGAAAAGTCAATAGAGAAGCGTGTAGTGTCAACAGATAATTAAATTCATGAGCAAACCTAAACTGTGTGGAATGTATGGTATCAAGATGCACAACACACACACCCTGGGCGCACGGATCTCCCACACATAACCAGCTACATGATGATATAGGTGAAGGAGCGCTCAAGGGCAGATCGCGCATTCCTGACAATGAGGCTTCTAAAAACATCACATCGTCTTCTACACATGCTGGAGAAGATCCGCAGCTTCACGCCGCAGTCGCCCAACGTGGGTCAGCGCTGTGCAGCAAACATCAAGAGGACTGATGCTGCTTTCTATTGCCTTCTTACTATCAGCTAAATTGCTGAGAAAATGGGGCTTCGGGATAGCAGCAGTCGTTCAAGATAGCTTACAGCGAAATGTTTCTGAATGATCTTTCCAGGAGCCCGGCTGACAAATAAGAAGACATCTCAACATCCTCCGCAGCTTATCTCAGATCAGTTTTTTGTTTTTGTCATGTACAAGCGCATGGGAGATTCTTAGAATATGTCTACGCTCACCGTTTTATTAAAAACACATACTAGTACTGTGCAAAAACCCCAGTCTTGTATATTTAATTTCCAGCCAAACACAACATTTGTAATGTCAGCAATCAGGAAACATATTCTTGCTGTCCAAAGAGAGAATCTCCAAAATGACAACTTTACAGGAGAGGACAAAATCTGTCTTTACTTTCAATGTAAGTAAACTTTTTTCCAGGTTATTTTAGGGCATTTCTTTGGGTCCATTCGTAATGAAATGTTTAGGCGATATAAACAGCAGCTGTTGGGTTCAAACAAGGTTGAAAAATAAAAATCATTAAAAATGGACAATCAATGTTTTTCTTTGGGCAGCAATGATATATATATATATATATATATACTACCGCTCAAAAGTTTAGGATCACTTTAGAATTTCATACAATTTTCATGCAATTCACAAACAATATTGTCCATTTCACTATTAATGTAAGTGTATCAGATGATTTTTAAAGAATAAAAATGTTTGTATTAAAGTCTATTTTTGTATAGAGGCTTATTTTACATATAGTCCTATTATCAGTAATTCTCAGTCCTCTGTCTAAATCTCCTGCCCGCCAATCCAAGTTAAGGATGTTATTGGGCTAATTGGTTGTTAGGACACTCTTGCTCAATTGTGATGCACAGCTGAAAAACATTCTACTAATAAGTGAGTATAAAAGGGAGAACAACATTCTAGGTTAGTTTAGTATCTGAAGCATCAGCAGTTGATGGCTTGCTGACCGACTCACAATGACCAGAAAGAGACAACTTTCTTTAGAGACCCGTCAGTCCATTGTTGTGTTAAGGAAGAAGATACTCCATTAAAACAAGAACATTTCACTGTGATCCCAAACTTTTCAGCGGTAGTTTATATAGAACATTAAATAATTAAACAGTATTAATAGAGTAAGTAGTGCTTTTACATATGTCAGTGTGTTTATTTAACCCTTTCCAAGCTTCTCCTTGTGGAAACAACCCAGTATTATTTACAGTTCTCATCTAATACCTGCTTTGACTGCTCAGTACTTCATTAAGCTAAATCAAGATTGCTGCTGAAGGAACTGAACACATTCATACAATGTCTGGGGCGTCCAGGAGAAATCTGGAACTACACTTTGTTCTTCAAACTGGAGCTCAAGATCTGATCTACTTCTCTCACAATAACATATTCATGTTACTCTGGATTGTATGTATGATTATTTACATCTTTTTTTAATGATATCTGGTTAGGAGACTTTTGCACAGTTATATTTATATATACTGTTTTTAGTTTTAAACATCTGATGTATCTAGGAGTTGCAGAACTACAGTGATACTTACTTTCTTTCTCTCATTCCTCCCAGTGGAAATTAAAAGATTATTAGTCAATTCCACTGTCACTTCCTAATTATGCTGGTGGTTAAGCTGATGCACTAGGCTTTCAGCTCAGCTCCTGAAGTCTTAATCAATAGGAGAGTTCTTCTGGCTGGATCTAGCTAGAAACCAGAAAATAAATCACCAGGCATGTCAAGAATTTAACCATTTTGTTTCCAACTAAAAGTTAACAAAGACATAACAGTCTTACTGCAGTACTTGTAGAGCCTCAGTACAACAAGCACGTTGATTCTATTGAATGAAGATAAACAGAAAACCGATTAATTCATTCATTCATCAACACATTTTTGGTTTCCTTAATCAAACATTATCCTGCAAGAAGGTTTGTAGCTTTTAAAGGTACCCATTCACATTAAATCAGTTCAACAGGCCCAACACACTCTCCCAGTCCCACTAAACCATCCTCACTGCTACGACTCGTAGATTTAGGGAAGGATGCCACATCTGCTACCTCTGAGACCCACATGACTGGGTGCTCAGGCCAGGCACTGGTGACAAATTGTGACAGGCTGGGGGTTTATGGACAGATTAGGGAGTGTGGAGGTAGAGAAAGGTTTTATTTGATGTAATGGGTAGACGTATTTCTTACCACTTAAATTTAACTTTTTTGTTGTTCAGACTCAAAATAATAAAAAAAAGTACAGTTTGGTACTGATTCCTGCACCAGCACTGGTATTGGTCCATATGTGAATGGAACCCAACCCTAAAGGCGTCTACCAACTTTCACAAGCAGTGCACATCGCATTCTCAACTAAAAGCAAACGGCAAAGTTAATCTAGTAGAGATATACAAGAAAAAATCTTATCAGAATAGAAAAGATGCAAGCGAGGCAGACTTGTATCTGTGTGTGTGTGTGTGTGTGTGTGTGTGAGAGAGAGATTGAGACAGAGATAAAGAGAGAGAGAGAAAGAGAGAGCTGCAAGACATATGGGCTGACTACCATAAGAAACGGATGAAGAACAGAAGGTGAATCAAAGGCTCTGGGTGATTAGCTCGAATAGACAAGCAGATGTTCCTGATGTACAAACATACATGCACATGTGGCGCACACTCTCACACACACACACACACACACACAGACACACACACACCACTGTGATTTGAACGCACTGCAGACACTGCTGACATTCCAGCGTCGCTCAGGCAGAGAACCTTAGACACTGGAGAGATAAAGAGTGGATAAGATCAGCTCATCAGCGGCAGGCTGGACTGAAGCAGCTCCGCCACGCTGACAGACGCAGAGTCATGCAGGCGGCCACCAACAGCCATTACTGACAAAACGCAGACAGGTAGAAGGACAGACAGTGACAGAAAACCGGGAAGGCAAGCGGAACGCCCCCTCCCCCCGAGTGCTGATGATGGACAGACCTGACGGGACGAGACGTTTCAGTACACAGTAAAAGATGGCTTGATCACTGGAAGCTCTCTATGATATTAAATATAAAGATACCTAAGAGTTATTGGGAGTGATGCCACAGAAGAACCAGTTTTGGTTCCCTGAAGAACCTCAGATGGCCCTATCCCACCAACATGGATCTGGTTCTCAATTTTAGGCTCCTAGTTTTGAATCATTCAGTCAAACCCAAAGGTTCCAAGCTGAAACCAAAGAATAGTAGGTTCTCCTCAGCATTTACTGTGACTACATCCATGGGCGTGTCAGTTGTTGAAGAAAGAGAAGCAACAATAGTGAAACCCTGGAAGAGTGTGCAGTGTCTGCTGAAGAAACTCTTCTATCATAAATAGTTGATCCAGGCTTGTTTTTTTAATATAAATGATCAAACAGTAATAAAGGCACCAATGCTCCCAGATAGATAACCTATATAATAATAATAATAATATTAATGATAATAATAATAACCTTTATTTATGGAGCGCTTTTCATAGCAGTGGCAGCTCAAAGTACTTTACAGACAGTTTTCATCAGTAATAACATAAACTGAGTCTTAATTAGCCAAAGTCAAGTTCAACTTTATAGCTACTAGGATGTTAAAGTTTTAATGAAGTGCTACAGAGAGACGTGTATTAATTGTGTATTAAAAGTGACTCTGAGCTCGACTGTCTAATAGAAGCTGAACTGAGCTCCACAGTTTAGAAAGAGAAGAGCTGAAAGAGTCTCTCCAGGTTCTCTGTATGTTACTGAAGGTGTTTGTACAGAAGGTCAGTATCTGCTGATCTAAGATCAGCAGCTGGAACATAAACAGAGAGACGTTCTGTGATGTAGCAGGTTCTAGATTCTTTAGAGTTTATAGACGAGTACAGAAGTTTAAAGTCTGTTCTAAAATATACAGGTAGTCAGTGCAGCTCTTCTAAAACAGGACTGATCTGAGATCTGTTTAGTGTTTGTTAGGATCCCAGCTGCTGCATTCTGGACCAGCTGGACTGTTATCTTGGGAACTCCAGTAAGAGACCATTACAGTGATCAACTCTGACCATTACAGTGATCAACTCTGACCATTACAGCGATCAACTTTGACCATTGCAGTGATCAACTCTGACCATTTCAGTGATCAACTCTGACCATTACAGTGATCAACTCTGACCATTACAGCGATCAACTTTGACCATTGCAGTGATCAACTCTGACCATTTCAGTGATCAACTCTGACCATTACAGTGATCAACTCTGACCATTACAGCGATCAACTTTGACCATTACAGCAATCAACTCTGACCATTACAGCGATCAACTTTGACCATTGCAGTGATCAACTCTGACTGTTACAGTGATCAACTCTGACTGTTACAGTGATCAACTCTGACCATTACAGCGATCAACTCTGACCATTGCAGTGATCATCTCTGACTGTTACAGTGATCAAATCTGCTGTAACATACATGAACTCCATCCTGTTACTACAGTTTACTAGGGCTGTGCAGCACCCGTCATTCTCTTGACGTTCCTTGCTGCCAATAAAAAATTCCCTGAATAGCACCAAGATTCTAAAAAGCCTGAAAAGCTCTTCTTCTCTGTTCTGTTTTTCAATTACTGCCCTCCATCTGGATATCAAACAACCAGTTAAGCTGCTGTGAATGCTCTTTGTGTATTTGTTAAAATCCACTCTTCTATATTTTGAGTTCCTTTTTATCAGAAATCGAATGCTAAAGCTAAAGAATGGAAGGTGTGAGCAACAGGAACGCAGTGCTAATCCAACAGAATGAATTCAAACCCAAAAAGAAACAGAACACTAAATTAACATTAAGGATTAAAATACGAGTAGATTCTACTTATCATTAAAAGTTTATTTAATTCATTTAAAAACACTCACAGAAGCACATCTCAAATATACTGAACACACATGGAGCAGAGAAACAAAAATTACATTTCACTACCTACCTCTGTAGAAAGGTGCTTTAAAATCAGCCCAGAGCCCATTTTCCAACATATCAAGCAAATTTGAAGCAATTATTAGCGTCTAATTAAGCCTTTCTTCCCAGTGGGCAAGACTCCTAGAGCGCTTTGCTGGATATGGCCAGTTTTAAAGATATTTAAGGCACTTGTGTCTTCCACCCCCAGCTCTTTTGAAATGTTAAAACAGGTAGTCCTGCTGTGCCTGGTTGGTGCTCTTCTGCAGGTAAATGGTTGAAGTTAAATTAAGTAATACCTGCTACCAATGAGTCATAGCTATGAAACCAGGCCGCATGTACAGGTACATATATATATATATATATATATATATATATATATATATATATATATATATATATATATATATATATATAACCCCCTCCACCCCACAACTATCGTACTCTTTTCTCTCTAATAAACTGCAAGTCAATAAACAAAAAATGAGACAACAGAAATGCAACAAACAATAACATCTGTACAACAAAGATAACTTCTTAAACTAAATAAGGTTCCTCCTTATAACCGAACATCACACAGCTCCGTCTGAGCTTCAGAGGAATATGTAGACGACGTGCTCGAGGAGCGTCACATTAATATCAAAACTCGAGGTGAAGATTTAAAGCTGTACGTTTTAACATTTCACACACGTAACTGTTTCACTCGTGAGTGTAAATGTGAAACTCGTGAGCACAGAAAGAGGAACCGCACGCCCAATTTTCATAAACACACTTTTTTTCTCCTACTGCTTTATTTACTCTGGTGATTTGACATTTTTCCTCGTGTGCGAAGTGCAGTACCGTGGGCTGTTCTCTGCGTGCGAGAGAAATATTTGCACTCTAGTTTTCAGAGGGGGTGGTTTTGACAGTTTGCGGGGGGACAGGGGCTTCCATCTTGACTCCGCAAACTAGCTAGCAGTGTTAGCCTAGCGCACAGCAGGCGGAAATGATCATACAGTTAAGCCCGCCCACTAAGAGGGAAGATATGATTGGTAAGTTTTACTGTTATTTGAAATTGGTATGGTGATGAATTATAACTGCCTGGACCACTCACTACATGAACAGCGGGACCACCAATCACCAACATTCTGCAGAGGCATCACAGCCCTTATGGGGGAGACACAGACTCACAGGCTTCCACTTAACCCCTCACGTTCCAACACAGAGTGAATAGACACGTTTGACCAGTTTAAACTATATTTTTATAATTGTTTAGATGATTTTCAAACTGTAAGTAGATGAAATAAAATTATATATAAATTAAGCACAATGAAGTGGTACAGGTTAACACAACAGAGAGTTTAATACAGAGTTTATTAATTTAATGTTAAGCTTAAGTCAGTTAAGGAGGATAAGGTGATATCCATGCAGGTGGTCAGTAAACAATAGTGTAAATACAGTGATGTAAGTTACTAAACTAATGTTAGCTAATGTTTCTCCTGGTCTATATATATATATATATATATTAGGAGCAAAATGAAATAGTCATAAAAGATATACTGTTATATTATTATCTGAGATAATAATATATATTATAGTATCCCCTAAATGGCAACTTTACAGGAGAAAGCAACAACCTACCTTACTTTTAATGTAAGTCAATGGAACCAGAAGTTATTTTGGAGCATTCCTATTGGTCCATTCCCCATAAAGTTTCCACACAATGTAAAAACCTGTGTGAAAAATAAAAATCAACAAAAATGAAGATACTTGTTTTCCTTTGTGCAGTGATGATGTGTAAAAACAACTAAAAACAAAAATACAATATATACATTAATATACATACATACGCAATATAGAAGTAAAAACATATAGAAGTGTGTATTGGGGATGAACACTATTGAATAAAGTACAACATGTGAAACAAGTGAATGATTGAAAAGAATGGAAGGGCAACTCGTGCTGTGAAACTGAGCAGATATCCTGTGTATAGTGTGTGTGTGTGTGTGTGTGTGTGTGTGTGTGTGTGTGTGTGTAAAATCAACACTTGGTTTTAGCAATAACATTCTTCAAAACTGCTGCCCACGACGTTCTGAAACTCCATTGTCTCCCCTCACATAACAGACAGAGAAAGTCTCTCAGACAGACAGACAGACAGACAGACAGACAGACAGATATGTAGGCAGACAGACAGGCAGGCAGGGCTCAGAGCAGGGCCTGGTGTTTAACAGTGTTTTGACATCCTTTGAAGTCTGCTCCGTGTTAGCCTTTGATACGGCTAATGTGGCTACAACAGCCTGTCAGGATTAGTATAATTCCCATTGATGGGACCCTCCTGCCATGTTGAATCACTCGGTTTTTTTGGGGGTTTTTTTTGCACAGGAGATCTACCGCAGGCTAGCGGGGAGGAGTAGTGAAAAAAAACTCATCTTCTAGAACCTGCAGATAGATTCTAGAATCATTCCAGAGGAACACTCATACAGGCTCACTAGTAGGGATGTAAGAATGTATTGGGATGCATCAGTCTGATTCACTGCACTGAGTTTGGTTGTGTTCACATTACCAGGCTAAAGTGAATCAGATTCTTGGCCTTAATGGGACACAGATCAGATTTTTTTCAGGGCTGTGTTTGGACATTTGGATCTGATTTGTGGTCCTGCAACATGAGTGTGAACGTTCAGATCAGATTTTATGTGTGTTTTTGCCTGAACACTTTAATTCATTCTAGTCACAGAGAAATCAAGCTTAGACCCGGAGCTCCTTATATGGGAATAGGGTGGACTACAGAATGACGTACGACCACAGCGGTCTAGGTCAAGCACTGGCTAAAGAGATAAAAAGACCCCCAGCACTGGGCTGTAGAGCAGTTTAACTGCGTTCTCTTAAGTGATAGAACATCCAACAGGGCTGAAGTGGGACTTATTTATAGACCAGGAGTTACTTGATGCTGTGTGACAGAGTTAGAAACATTAGCTAACATTAGTTTAGTAACTTACATCACTGTCCTTACACTATTGTTCATTGCCCACGTGCTTGGATATCACCTTATCCTCCTTAACTGACTCAAGCTTAACATTAAGTTAATAAACTCTGTATTGAACTGTCTGTTGTATTAACCTGTACCACGTCATTGCCCTTAATTTGATATTATCTCATGGCTGATGTTTTCATTCCACCTTAAATAGTGCAGCAATTAAACGCTAACAACAGGCATCTAATTGCAGGTTCTACATTATTTAAGGTGGAACTTCAGCTTCATCTAATCTATATCCATTGTACATGTTTGATATATCTAATTTTAGGTTGTGGGGCACTGGATTTGCCCTTACTTACCCTCAAAAAACAACCCCAACTGTGTAAAAGGTAAATAAATGTAAATAAAAACAGAAAGCAAAGATTTGCAAATCTCATAGACCCATATATTATTCACAGTAGAACACAGTAGAAAAGTGAGAGATTTTAACATTTCAGGGAATTACTAACTCATTTAAAAGTTAAAGGCTTGAAAAGTAAGTGATGCTTATAAAAAAAAACACCTAAAATATGTAGAAAAATGTTCTTCAATGTAAAATTGTGATGAAATTTGAAAATACACATAAAAACAGAATTCAAGGATGTGCAAATCACATAGACCTGTATTTTATTCACAGTAGAACATATAACACATATGAGAAGAAAAGTATTGACTCATATAGAACTATCAACAGTTCTTACCAAGTTGGGACAGGAGCAACAAAAGGCTGGAAAAGTAAGTGGTACTAATAAAAAACAGCTGGAAAACAATCTGCGAGAACTGTGTCTATAAATCAACTATTTATAAGAAATGTTTCTCAATGTAAAATTGCCATGGCTTTGAATGTCCCACAATCTACAGTGCATAATATCATCAAAAGATTCAGGGAATCTGGAGAACTCCCTGTGTGCAAGGGACAAGGTCGACAGTACAATCTCAATTCCTAAGAAATTTTGACACTGAGTGAAATGTAAAAAATGTAAACACAACGATTTGCAAAAAAAGAGTATTTTATTTACAGTGAAAAATTACATAACAGTACATAATATCATTAAAAGATTTAGAGAATCTAGAGAACTACCTGTGCGCAAGGGACAAGGCAGACAATCAATTTTGGATACCCATAACCTTTGGGCCCTCAAGTGGCCCTGTATTTAAAAACAGGCATGATTCTCTACTGGATATCACTGCATAGTCTCAGGAACGCTCCCAGAAATCATTGTCTGTGAACCAGTTCGTCCTGCAATCCAGAAGCACAAGTCAAAGCTGTCTCATGCAAGACACGATACAGAAACGCTGCCATCTTCTCTGGGCATAAGCTCGTTTACAGTGGACTGATGGTGGTCAGATGAATCAAATGAATCAAAATTGAAAATTCTTTTTGGAAGCCACGGATGTCGCATCCTGCAGACGCCAAAGGAGAGAGAGAGACCGTCCAGTTATATTTATAAAACCATTCATAGTTTGTCTGAGTGCCTACATGCTTTATCTCACTATCATTAAGGCACAGGAAGTGGCCTAAAACATTACGGGGTCCATCGGTAAATTTCCCAACCTGATAACCCACTCCGACATTGCCAGAGATGTTTGTGATCCAGAACTAATCATCCAACGTCAGCACCAGACCTCGCTAATGCTTCTGTGCTCCTCACAGCAATGTTCCAACATCTAACCCCCCCCAGTCCCCCCAGAAGAGTAAAGGTTGTCACTGTTTATTCCCCTGAAATATAAACTGTCTATAAACTTTTGTGCAATCTAGTAAGACGCTTAATCTAGTAAGCGTCTTCCAACTGGTGCAAGCATCGAAAGTTTTATGTCTATTCCTTGGAGGAGACTGCACAGTTCAAATCCAGTGACTGGGGGTCCAGAAGGGGCATGACTAGACTGGCTTTGTTTCTCCCTCCCTCCATCATTCAGTACAACAGCTTGGAAAGATGCGGTGGCTGATCTCACGTCTCTCTCAGGAGAACCATGTGTCACCGTAGATGACATTGGTGCACTAATGTTTTCAAGTGGTCTCGGTTTTATTGGAAAAACAAGTTTCCCAGCAGGAACTTTCCCGCATGAACAGTGGGGGAGCACTTTAAAGTCAGGTGACGAGGGCAGGCATGCTTGAATTTTAGATGCAACGTGACTTGGTCCATGCTTTCTCTGAGAAGAGAAGCAAAGAGCCCATCGAGAGATTCAAGTCACGTTGTACGAATGGTAATTGATGGTTACCGTTGCCCAAAGAACCTCATTCATGTTCAAAAGCATGTATACTAGATTGCCAAAAGTATTCACTCATCTGTTATCACACGCTAAGAACTCCATAGGGTTTAATATGATGTCGGCCCAACCCTTGCAGCTATAACAGCTTCTACTATTCTGGGAAGGCTCTCCACACAGTTTACGAGTGTGTTTATGGGAATGTTGGACCGTTCTTCCAGAAGAGCATTGGTGAGGTCAGATTCTGATGTTGGACGGGAAGGTCTGGCTCGCAGTCTCTGCTCTAATTCATCCTAAAGGTGTTCTATCAGGTTGAGGTCAGGACTCTGTGCAGGACAGTCAAGTCCTTCCATGCCGAACTCAATCATTCATGTCTTTATGAAGCTTGCTTCGAGCACTGGTGGGCAGTCATGTTGGAACAGGAAGGGGTCGTCCCCAAACAGCATAAATTTGTCCAAAATCTCTGGAACTAAGGGACCAGGCCCAAATTCTGAAAAACAACCCCACACCATAATCCCTCCTCCACCAAACTTTACACTCAGCACACCGCAGTCAGACAAGTACCGTTCTCCTGGCAACCACCAAACTCAGACTTGTCCATCAGATTGCCAGACGGAGAAGCGTCATTGGTCACTCTAGAGGACACGTCTCCACTGCTCTAGAGTCACGAAATCGTTAGGGTGGGGGGTTTACTTCCAGCAAACTGTTGAGGACTACTACACATGTGGCTGGAGGTTAGGAAACAGTCGTGTGACCGGAAGGTCGTTGGTTTGATTGCCTGGACCAACAGGACATGACTGATGTACTTTTGAGTAAGACACCTAACACTCTACTGCACCCCGGGCACTGTGGTTGGTGCTGCCCACCGCTCTGGGTAGGTGTCATCACTGCCCCCAAGTGTGTATGGTCACTACAGTATGTACATGTGATTGTTTAATGGCACAGAATGGGTTAAATGCGGAGGTCAAATTCCGCTGAGTAGTTCTAAATTCCTGGTGCTGCATGTGGGGTTAAGTGATTGGTTGTGTTGCAATATTACTGTTTTGAGTGGATTCGGTGGCTTTTTGCAGCACTTAAATGTTTGCATTCAATAAAGATAATAAAAAGCAGATGATGTGTGAAAGCACACCAGCAGTTATGAGCCCCTCTCAGTCCTAGGTGTGGATTCCAGAGAGGATAACATGGAGAAGAAGCTCATGCAATGTAAATGCGCTGGCTCTGTGTAGTGATTGGTTATGGAGAACATTAGGGCGAAAGCTTTTAATGGGATCGTTGATAGTTCATCACAGTTCATCTTTGTGGTTGCTATCAAATTTAATAAAGCTGAAACAGATCAGCTGCGTTTCCCTCTTTTCCGCCAACAGAACTCATTAGTTCCATTCTTTCTGCCTCTGTCCAGACCTCCAGAAATGGAGCTATAGCAGAAGTTTTACAGCACAGCTGTCGTCAACGAGTGATAACAATGACCATGTTGGGTGAAAAGCAAGCAACAATACAAAAAAGTTTTATAGGTTGTTTTCAGTCCTGTGATTCTGGCAACACTCTATATCCAGATGGAGGCAGTAAGTAAAAAACAGAATGGAGGAGATGGAGGTGAGGAACCCATATTGTGCTGGTTTAGATGTTGTTACGAGAGAAACATACAAACAAAAATAACAGCATATTTTAAACTGAACTGAAAGATGAGCTGCTATCGAGGCAGCAGATACAAGACTTACCTTCTTCAGACGTCCTTCTGCTCAAGAATTACCTTCTCCTCCAGATGTTCTTGAGTAGAAGGATGTCTGGAAGAGAAGGTAGTTCTTAAGTAGAAGGACGTCTGAAGGACAAGGTAGTTCTTGAGCAGAAGCATGTCTGGAGGAGAAGGTAGTTCTTGAGTAGGATGTCTGAAGGAGAAGGTAGTCCTTGAGCAGAAGGAACTCTGGAGGAGAAGGTAGTTTTTGAGTACAAGGACGTCTGTAGGAGAAGGTAGTTCTTGAGTAGAAGTATGTCTGGAGGAGAAGGTAATTCTTGAGCAGAAGGACGTCTGAAGAAGGTAAGTCTTATATCTGCTGCCTCGATAGCAGCTCATCTTTCACCTTCTCCTCCAGACATCCTTCTACTCAAGAACTACCTTCTCTTCCAGATGTCCTTCTGCTCAAGAACTACCTTCTCCTCCAGACATCCTTCTACTCAAGAACTACCTTCTCTTCCAGATGTCCTTCTGCTCAAGAACTACCTTCTCTTCCAGATGTCCTTCTATTCAAGAACTAACTTCTCCTCCACATGTCCTTCTACTCAAGAACTACCTTCTCCAGATGTCCTTCTACTTAAGAACTACCTTCTCCTCTACATGTCCTACTACTCAAGAACTACCTTCTCCAGATGTCCTTCTACTTAAGAATTACATTCTTCTCCACACAACCTTCCACTCAAGAATTACCTTCTCCAGACTTCCTTCTATTCAGGAACTACCTCCTTCTCCACATGTCCTTCTACTCAAGAACCGCCTCCTTCTCCAGACTCAAGAAAACACATGGAAAAATTGGATTAAACAGCATCAAACTTTCAACTTATTGAGTGAGTATTGTATAGTGAATAGGTTCTTCAGTCTCTTGTCCTGACCTCAATTTCTTCTTTCTCATGAATAACATTTTTAGCTACTTGATTAAAGCTCCTCATGGTTTCTTGGTTAAACTGATTTTAGGTGACTGTAAATGACGTGAACCACAGGCATTTTGAAAGCGTGTAAGAGCACCCCCTATGTGGAAAATCACTTCCGGCCCTCCATCTGCAGTTCACATCACTGCAAAAACAACTTGTCTGAATTTCACTGTCTTCCAGTCAGTGTATGTATTTTTTTATTATTTATTATCAAATGTCATGATGCATTTACTACAGCCACTACACTGCCATTCCTCTCATCCCTGGGAGATTACAAGTTTGATCCCCAGCAGTTTTATTCTGCTTCTGATATTTGCATTATCCAATAAATCCAATTATACCTTAAAACAGTGAGCACCAACAACATGCTTCATGAAGATGGTGCAAAACCTTGTGCAACAGCCTATGAGGTACATTTTCTTTCATTTGATGGGTCTCAGAAGTGTTACGCAATCAGCAGTGGTGTGTACATAAGCCCTGTGTATTAAAAAGGCAGTGCACACAATGTTCTCTGTAACTGCAGCCAGGCGTAAGAAGTATTTGAAGATTTTAGAAGACGTTAGATGTTAGTGTGAAGTTTTTTTTAATCAGGCTAAAAAGGAAATAATAGGACTCTAAGAATGATTTCAGCTACCATAGTTGCATACTTGCATAACACAACAGAACCTTTAACGCTCCACCAATTCAGCAGTACCTGCTGCCTGTGGTGTCCCGAGTAACTTCAGTCTCTAATGCATCACCACAGCAGTGGAACACTCATAATCTCTTTATGAAAACAGCACATTCCATTTTGTGGTGGCTCTGAACAACGTGGGGTCTTAATAACCGTCCACATCAAATTTTCATCAATGTCAAAATTGGTATAAGAAGTCTGTGGAGCTCATAAATCATCGCTGTCCACAGAAAAAACGTGTACCTCCACTTTTGTTAATGTTTATTTTTCCACGTCACTTGAACGCAGCAGCTGCTATTTACATTATCTGAAAACTTCATGGTTAATGGACCAACAGGAATTCTCCAAAATAGCTTGAAAATCATTCTGGTTCCATCGACTTGCAATAAAAGTGAAGTATGTTGTGGTGCTCTGCTGTAAAGTTGCTGTTTTGGAGATATTTCTTTTTCTTTGGACCGCAGTTATATGGAATTATAACTCATTTCTTTGTGATTAAATGGAGTAAGGCAACAGCTTTGTGCCCTCATGACAGTGGTTTCAGTCTCAGCAAAGGCAGTAACATTAATGCTCTTATCAGCCCTTGGAAAAACTCTTAACACTTCAAAGTGTGAAATCACGCTGTCTCTGGCGTGACACTTATGAGCTTGCGTGGTTTTATCTTAAAATACTATTATGCAGTCTTATTAACACCATATACTCTTCTCAGTCACTTCAAGTAGAACTAACTATCCCTGTGTTTCTTTGTTTCTGGTCTACTGCAGACCAACTGCCCACCCTGTGTGGTCCACTGCAGACCAACTGTGCATCCTGTGTAGTCCACTGCAGACCAACTGTGCATCCTGTGTGGTCTGATGCTGAACAACTGCCCACCCTGTGTGGTCTGATGCTGAACAACTGCCCATCCTGTGCGGCCTGATGCTGAACAACTGCCCATCTAGTGTAGTCTGATGAGGAACAACTGCCCATCCTGTGCGGCCTAATGTGAAAAAGCACCCATCCTGAGTGGTCTGATGCAGAATAATTTCCCACCCTGTGCGGTCTGACGCTGAACAACTGCCCATTCTGTGTGGTCTGATGCTGAACAACTACCCATCCTGTATGGTCTGATGCTGAACAACTACCCATCCTGTATGGTCTGATGCTGAACAACTGCCCACCCTGTGTGGTCTAATGAGGAACAACTACCCATCCTGTATGGTCTGATGCTGAACAACTGCCCACTCTGTGTGGTCTGATGCTGAACAACTGCCCACCCTGTGTGGTCTGATGCTGAACAACTACCCATCCTGTGTGGTCTGATAAGGAACAACTGCCCACCCTGTGTGGTCTGATAAGGAACAACTGCCCACCCTGTGTGGCCAAGTTACAAACACTGGCGCATTGGCTCCTTCTTCTGTACCAGCTTCTCCATCTTCTCCACCATCTAGCAGAGAGCAAGTCACACGTTTTACCTTCATCATATATCCCAGCATTCTTTACGTAGACTAGAACTCTGCAGTATAAGTGGTGTAAATATTTATATTTGCAGTTGTTGATATTTTATTATCCTATATGTGGGTTGTTAAAAAAAAAAAAAACATTACATGATGGAGAGCACTTGATAATAATTGGCATGATATCATGAATTTAAATGATCGTGATAATTGATAATATTGTAAAAGACTAGTAAAGTGTGTGTATAAACTGGAACTGCGTCTGAGTTTTGTTGATTCTCCGGTTGTGCAGTGCAGCACTCTCCCGAGAGAGAGACGGAGAGAACAAGAGACACCACCCGACCCCCGTGGCGTATCACCCAAACTCGTTATGACGCCTGCTCCCAACCGGAGCTTTATTCCGCAGCACAAATGAACTCTTTTGTTAAAACCACACACGGCATCTCCCTCAGAGCCACGGCTCACTTTTTTGCTGCAATTAAAGTTCAATAAGTTTAAAAATATTCTCCAGTCAATTAGGCGTTCGGGGGCACTGATGTGGAGTGCACTGCAGTGTGTCTCTGTACTTCCAGCCACCTACACACAGCTAGGTAATACAGCACCTTCAGGCAGGCACATTACGCATGCACACACACACACAAATGCATAAACACACACACGCGCTCAAAGGTGAAAGCCAACACACGCGAAGCCAAAAATGAAGCATTCATCTCTGCAGCGCTCTGCCTCAGCTAACAACACTAATGATGGCTGACTTAATTACGAAGGTGTAGAGGTCGCACATCACAACTAACTTACTTCTTTCTACACTCAACACTCTCCATCCACTGGGTTCCCATGAAGGCCTTGAGCGAGTAGCTGTAACTACTTTCTTAAAAATGCATGAAAGCCGCCAAATGGAACCAAAAAGAAACCACTTTTTGTTTCCCCTAATAATTTATCAGTGGAAGGTTCTCAGTGCTTCCACTACATATTCTTCCGGTCTGAGTGGTGCACTAGCTGAGCTGGCTAACAAACATATACAAGGCCTATATATATATATATTATTAAATATATTTACATTCTCTTTACTCTTTACTCTTTTCTTAATTTGTGATTGATTAGGAGTTCACTTATAGTCAGTTAGGGTATATCAAAAGAATTAATGAGTTCAAGATTTCCAATTCAATTAAGTAATGTTGGATAGAGTTGGTAGTAGTACTGCTAAATTATGGCAGCATGGTGGTGTAGCTAGGTTGGATTCCAGTTCCATGTTCTGTGTGGAGGGTGTATGTTCTTCCCGTGCTTACGTGGGTTTCCTCCGGGTACTCCGGTTTCCTCCCACAGTCCAAACACATGCATGTTAGGTTGATCGCTCACTCTACATTGCCTGTAGGTGTGAGTGTACCCTGCCTTCACCCAATGGGATTGGCTCCAGCCCACCTGTGACTCTGACTAGTGGGATAAAGTGGAAGATAATGGATGGATGGATGGATGGCTAAATTAGGTGGGGGAAAAAATCACAGTAAAATGTATCTACACTCATTGTCGATTTTTTTAGTTCTACTTACCACATAGGAGCACTTTGTATTTGTACACTTGCAGACTGTAGTCAATCTGATTCTCTGTATAATGTGTTACCCTGTTCTTCAATGATCAGTAGCAGATATTATCTGGCTGGTGGGTCAATCTCATGGGCGTGGTATGTTAGTATGTGTTGTGCTGGTGTGGGTGGAGGTTATATCCATTTTGGGCAAAGATATGGCACTGCTGCTCCACTGTCGGCACTGGCAACCTGTATAGGAGAAACGTGGCACACATATATTTATATATCTACACCTTACATTTACACTCCATTATCCGTACTTTCTACTCCTTACATTTACACTCCATTATCAGTACTTTCTACTTCTTACATTTACACTCCATTATCCGTACTTTCTACTCCTTACATTTACACTCCATTATCAGTACTTTCTACTTCTTACATTTACACTCCATTATCAGTACTTTCTACTCCTTACATTTACACTCCATTATCAGTACTTTCTACTTCTTACATTTACACTCCATTATCCGTACTTTCTACTCCTTACATTTACACTCCATTATCAGTACTTTCTACTTCTTACATTTACACTCCATTATCAGTACTTTCTACTCCTTACATTTACACTCCATTATCAGTACTTTCTACTTCTTACATTTACACTCCATTATCTGTACTTTCTACTCCTTACATTTACACTCCATTATCAGTACTTTCTACTCCTTACATTTACACTCCATTATCCGTACTTTCTACTCCTTACATTTACACTCCATTATCAGTACTTTCTACTCCTTACATTTACACTCCATTATCAGTACTTTCTACTCCTTACATTTACACTCCATTATCTGTACTTTCTACTCCTTACATTTACACTCCATTATCAGTACTTTCTACTCCTTACATTTACACTCCATTATCAGTACTTTCTACTCCTTACATTTTAAACATAGTCTCGTTACTTCTATTTCATTTCAGTTTGTTTTCATTCATGTACATTTACATTCCAGTAAAGATTATTGATAACATGTCTTTGAAGTTTGACTTCATTACAGTACTTATAGACAACTAGTCATCATATCTTCTGCTCCATGAAACACATCTTAATGCTCAGTAGTAACAGATATGCTTCTTTAATATATTTACATTGTACTAAACTACATTCATGTTCAATGGGTGTATATGAGCTGAAACAGGAAGCCTAGCGCATCCCAAATTTATCAAAATTAACATTTTAATATAACCTTATAGTCATTATGGCTTTTAGAAGAATGGAGTTTTTGGGGAGGTGGGCTAGTGCACTATAGACCCCTGTGGTACCTAAGCTTTTGTCCTTAATAGCATTTTTTCCTTACATTACTTTTACTTTTATACTTTAAGTAGTTCTGAAAGCAGTACTTTTACACTTTTATTGGAGTAAAAGCTTGAGTTGATACTTCAACTTCTACAGAAGTACTTTTAAACCCTAGTATCTATACTTCTACCTAAGTAATGAATGTGAATACTTTTGATACCTTTGTATATATTAAAACTTCTGTGGTCCACATGCTCCACAACACATCTGGTCAAATATGGCAGAGCAAGCAAACTGCATGTGAGCCAAAAGCAGTGAGGCTGAGATGTAGCTGTGATCTGGCTAAGTAGTGGTCCATATCATCCCTGGACCACAGTTCTGGTACCCAGATCCAGATGAAGTCATTCCACAACTATGTGGGCCAGAAATGGAAGCTTCAGCAAAAGTTCTGCCAGGAAGACTCTAATGCTACATCATTCATTCGCTCATTACTCCTGACCAGTAGCTGGCCTACATAAATGACTCTACTTGCTGGTCCCTCTGGCTGCTTTTAGGTGCCAACGTTCCCCTCCTTTCTCCCCACCACCACCAGTTTGGCCTTGTCTAGTTGTCGAGGGGGTGGGCTCTCCATGCTCCAAGGCCTGGACCAAGGAAGGGGCCTACGCCAAAGACTCCAGAATTTGCCAGTAATTGTATCCTTCACATTCCTTAATCATATCCAGGATCAAACTGATCTTCCCTCACCTGCTGCCTCCTGGTTCTTCCTGGCAGAACTGAGCCATGACTCATTCGCTGTCTGGAAAAACTCGCTGTAAACCAGCAAATCAGAGCAGAGCTCATCAACTCATTCATGCATAATCTAAAAGTTCTACACCAATAAAATGTTTTTTGTATATCCATACATTCAATCTGAATCCCATTCGGAAGCTTTATTGTCAAGACCGCAGACCCAATGCGCTGCAGAATGCGTCTGCCTGCAAGTATGTGTGTGCGTGCATTATGTCAATGCGTTCATTGTCTGTTGGGGGGGTTGGCAGTGGTTAGATAAAGGTCCTCCTTTCTTGTCCTCGGAACATTGCACAAATTGTGCTGAGGCATTCTTGGAGGCGCCAGAGAAAAGCGGTTGGTGCGGCAAGAGAGTTAGGAACGAATTTGTAGAATTTTGATGACTGAATAAAAAATCATTTAAGTCCAGCTGCAAGGAGGCGGTTTGGAGCGGCCAGCGAAGCGGAAAATTCTCCGGCGTGCTCCGGCGAAACAGGACCGGAGCTGCTTCCTCCATAAAATGAACCGTTTAGCAACCAATAAGCCCTTTCATCAGATCGCAGATGAAAGACGCCCGCCGTAGAAGCTCCCCCCGTACGCCTTTCATGTCCGCAGTCTCACGGCATAACATCCTTACAGATTTTTCTAGGGTTTGCATCAGGCGTCGAAATGTCGACTGGCCCTTGAAGATTAAAACATTTCCGTGGACACTCTCCTCAATAATTAATTCTCTCATCTGGATTAATACGTCCGGATCAAACGTGCTGGGATTAGATGGCGGAAACCTTCGGTTTGCAAAGATACGCCTCCGCCGCTGACCTGCTGAGATACCTGGCGGTCAAAATTCATCATGCTGATTTGTTTCCAGCTCATCCATTCCTAAAAATAAAGATGCCGGTGGGGTCCTCGGTACCTTTTACAAGTTTAAAGATCCTTCACACGACGTAATGGTTCAATAACAGTTAAAGACCTTTGTGGAAGCATATATTCAACACAGGAACTCCTATTTATGATAGGGTCAAATTGACTAGCAGGACAACATTCAAGGAATTAAACACTTGGGGTTATGTGTTATGGCATCATGGTTGTGATTTGGTCTCAAGAAGTGAGTAACATAGATCATAACTGGTTAATCAATACCAATTTGGATTCTGCTTATCAATTCCAAGTATTAGAAAAAGGTTGCCAAATTAATGGATATAAAAATATTTCTTGTCTTTCAATGATGTGATTCATGAATTGTGGCTTTTATGTGTAAGCACTTTCTCCCAGCGCTTGCAGAGGTCGCAGTCTCCGGAATTTTAGATAGCTCCAAACACACACTCACACACGCCCTCCTGCACATGCTCACACACCTGACACTCATTATTACTCACAGCAGTAACTCCTCTCCTGGGACTGTTTCAGCTCACTCCCACTTTTCATAAAGACTCAAGCCTCATCCAGAGACTGCCTCAGTCAGAGACTGCCTCTACCTGTGCAGTCTCTATGGCTTTTACCATCCAGACTCTCCAGAGATTCTCTCAGCTTTTATTCTGAATTTGGGTTAATAAACTGTTTGACCAGAGGAGGACGGGTCTCCCCTTGTGAGTCTTGGTTCCTCCCAGGGTTTCTTCCTCCAGTCCTGATCTTCCAATCAACAAGGGCCATTTCTTCACGTGTGACGCCTCGCTTTGTCTTGCTGGAAGATCCCATCCGCCCCAGGGAAGACAATCTGGATGGATGGATGGATGGATGGATGGATGGATGGATGGATGGATGGATGGATGGATGGATGGATGGATGGATGGATGGATGGATGGATGGATGGATGGATGGATGGATGGATGGATGGATGGATGGATGGATGGATGGATGGATGGATGGATGGATGGATGGATGGATGGATGGATGGATGGATGGATGGATGGATGGATGGATGGATGGATGGATGGATGGATGGATGGATGGATGGATGGATGGATGGATGGATGGATGGATGGATGGATGGATGGATGGATGGATGGATGGATGGATGGATGGATCATTTCTAGCCTCACTGGAGGAATCACCAGGTTCCAATGATGGCCAGCCAGGCTTAAAACTGAGAACCGGTTTGAGCTCGCTGTAAAATAAAGGCCACATTGTGTGCTTTGCGTCCTTGGCTTCTTTAAACTTTACCTTGTTGCACTGCGGCCTCATTCACCCTGCTTTCTCTCAAAAAACCCTTTAAACACGGAGCAGCTGACTTATTATTATTTTTTGTACAGAACCGTCAGCCCACAGTGTTTGAGGTCTCTGCAGCGCAAAATTATGGTGAATGTTGAACTGGATTGACATGAAAATGATATGAACTCCCATCAGGCTGAGTCGTATTGCTGTATTTCAGATAGACTACATATCAAATTTCAATACCATGTAAGGAAGTGGCCCAAATCAGAATTGCAATGTTAGACTCTGTTAACATTAAACAGTTTGGTCGTCAGCCTTGTTTTCCATCTATCCCAGCGAGTTAGATCTGTTTCAGCAGCCGTGTTTTATAGCCTACTCGTCGTCTCTGATCTACCTTATAGAATATACACAATGAATCGACAGGTACGATCGAGAATAGAATAAATCAGTAGCAATACAACAGTAAACATCTGTCACTGCAGGCTCTGGGAAACGAATCCATCAAATCTGATACAAAACTTTGGCAGCCTGCAAATATACCTACAACAACCAGACACGATCACTCAAGCAGTGACTAGGAGGGAGTGGAGTGCTGAACATGTTCCAGCTCCCTCAGAAGAAAGTGAGAAAGTGAGCTTTTTCCAAATATCCAATAATAAAAATCATAGTTGTTTTTAAATGTGTTCTCTGTCGTGGTCTAAGTAAGGGCCCATATGATGGAAAACCTCATTTACTTCATTTTATTTTTTTTAAATAATGAGTTTGAAGTAATGTATGAGCATTATTAAAGCTTCAGCATTTACAGTTCAGTGGTGGTGCTAACTGTTGCCAAGAAAACCATCCCGACAAACTGGAAATGAAGAAAAAATAATAGCATCAATCACATTAGAAAACTTATTAATAGAACTTATATGAATGGAAAAAATCTCAGCATCTGTTAAAAAACCAAACTCAAGCTATTTTAGGGCATTTCTATATTTCTGTTAACCCATATATTATGAAACATTTACACAGTGTCGTTAAATATATATATTTATATATAGACGGCATGGTGGTGTATTGGTTAGCACCTACTCACAGCCAGAGGATCCAGGTTGGATTCCCGGTCCAGGCTGGTCTGTATGGAGTGTGTATGTTCTTCCCATGCTTGAGTGTGTTTTCCTCTGGGTACTCCGGTTTCCTCCCACAGTCCAAACACATGCAGGTTAGGTTGATCACTCACTCTAAACTGCCCGTAGCTGCAGGAGTGCGTGAGTGAGTGTTGGCCATGCGATGGACTGTCCATGATGTACCCTGCCTTCTCCAGATGAAGCTGAGATTGGCTCCAGACCCCCCATGATCCTGACAAGGGTTTCTCTTAGCTTCGATAAGTTGGTTATTAGTGAAGTAGTTGTTGGCAGGACGCCAGGAGAGAATCCAGCTCATGTTTACGTTTCTTTGTGCGGTCCTGCTGCATATTCTGAAGCTTATGTACTTTCTGTGTGAGAAAACTGTGGCACTGCATTGTGTTTTAGTCTACGCTTAAAACCAACAGCCTCCGTCAAGTCTCTCACCAGTGGTGGTCTACTGAACCACTCAAACTCATCCAGACTGAAGTGACGAGAGCAGAGCGGCGATCCAGGGTCGATCACTCACTCTAGGTTGATACCTCACTCTAAACTGCCCGTAGGTGTGAGTGCGTGAGTGAGTGTTGGCCATGCGATGGACTGGCCAACGGTCCATGTTGTACCCTGCCTTCGCCAGATGACACTGGGATTGGCTCCAGACCCCCCATGAACCTGACTAGCGGGATTAAGCGGATGGATATATAGATATCCATATATAGATAGATAGATTTTAGATAGATAATTTGAACATAAGGGACTTGTTCCTCATCTGTCCTCCTCCCTCTTCCGGCTCCACTGGGAGGAATTGAAGAGTCTGATGGCTTCAAATGTGTCTGATGGGACAAAGGATCTCCTGAGTCTGTCGAGCAGCTCTGTGACAAGAACCTGCCACTGAACTTGCTCCTTTGTTCCATGATGATGGTGTGCAGTGGGTGACCATCATCCATGATGGAGAGCAGTTTGTGCAGTCCATCATGGATGATGATGGTCTTGGGCTTTTCCAAATGGAGCACAACAGCCAATCAGATCAGGGATAAAGAGAAGTTAGAAAGTGGGCATATGACGTGCATTGTGATCATATTTGTTAGCACACTAATGATATAATACAACCCTAAGAAGAAAAAATTAAATGCATAAAAAAATGTTAAATGTTAACCCTTTCAGTCATAATGACTTATGTGGCCTTTTCTGATAGTTGTGGAATTCCTGTCTTTTGCTAGTGTTATTACTGGCAATGCCTTTCACCATAAATGAAAATAAAACAATATCAGGTTGAGCTTTTCAGTGTTTTCCAGATGAGGTCCAATAGTAAAACATGTCTTGTTTGCCAAACTCTGTTCTGTTTGTATCTTTCTAATTCCAGTGGTTAGGATTGGAACGCTTGCTTAGGACAGGTCCAGGGTTCTATGTAGGCCTGCTGTCTTTCTTAGTATTGGGCTGCAAGTCAGATATGATCCTGTAACACTTTTCTAATATATAGATAATGGCACCCTTACAGGACAGAGTGACCAATCAACCTAACATGCATGTCTTTGAACTGTGGGAGGAAACCTAAGTATATATATGGAAACATGGTATATTCAAGATACAGGTATATAATCATTATAGGCTTCAAGTGCACCATCTCAGCTTTAATTTGAGGGTATTGACATCCTAGTTGGAGGAAGGGTTCAAGAATTATAGCTCTTTAATATGAAGCTGCCTCTTTTTCTAGGGACCAAAAGTAATTGGACAATTATCTCAACAGCTATTCAATGGGCTGCATGGGCTTTTCCCTCATTAATCCATCATTAATTAGGCAGGTAAAAGTCTGGAGTTGATTCCAGGTGTGGCATTGGCATTTGGAAGCTGTTGCTGTGAACCCACAACACGCAGTCAAAGGAGCTCTTAATGGAAGTGAAGGAATGGAAATGTCAGCAACAGTTTGGTGCATTCTGGGAAAGAAGAGCGCACTGGTGAGCTTGGGAACACAAAAAAGCCTTGCCAGCTATGGAAGACTACAGTGGTGGATGGTTGCAGAATCCTTTGTCTTACCTCCTAGGTTGTGTCACTGTCCAAATATTTCTAGACCTCACTGTATATGCAAAAATATGCTTATATTGTGTTATTGGACCTAATTGGTACATAAAGTTGAAAGATTTATGGATTGTTGGTGAGGTTTTCTCCAAATCAGATTTTCTACAGCAATAAGCTGCAAGTGCTTCTTACTGGTTTAAATGTGAGCACTATGCATACCAGCACTGCTACAGCTACATTACAAAGATGATGATTTGATGATGAAATCAGACGCCAGCTCCCTGTTATCTGCATGATTCACACCAAAACCAGCTCTACATTAACTCTGCTTCCTTAGAGAAATCTGAAAATATACACAGCCTGTCAAAAGATTGGGTATGCCTTGACCTCTTGACTGTGAAGTTTCTGTCAAAAAAGCAATAGGGGCCAACATATCTACGGAAAGTTGGCCCATTGTTTTCAACGTTAGCATTAACAGCTATTTACTTCAAGTCAAGTGTTTTGTTATTCCTCAATATACACATTCGAGCCACATTATTATGACCAATAACATCCATGTGCAGCATGGACCACAGCTAGACTTGACTGGGAGACTCTAAGGTCCTGGTATCTGAAGCCATGCTGACTGCAGTGCATCCCACAGCCAACATCACCATCCAGGTGGTACTACAGATGCTCAAGTCTGGGGAATTAGGGGTCCAGGATAGTACTTGGAGGTCTTGGTCAGCTCTTCCAATCAACAAGGGCCATTTCTTCACGTGTGACGTCTCGCTTTGTCTTGCTGGAAGATCCCATCCGCCCCAGGGAAGACAATCAGCATGTATGGGTCTACGTGCAAGGATGGATTCACACCCAGATCGGTTGAGAGTGCCTTCCACATGGATCCAGAGAATGCCATGAATACATTCCACAGAACATCTACACTACTGCTCTAAAGTTTGGGATCACAGTGAAATGTTCTTGTTTTCAATGGAGTATCTTCTTCCTTAACACAACAATGGACTGACGGGTCTCTAAAGAAAGTTGTTTCTTTCTGGTCATTGTGAGTCGGTCAGCAAGCCATCAACTGCTGATCTTCAGATACTAAACTAACCTAGAATGTTGTTCTCCCTTTTATACTCACTTATTAGTAGAATGTTTTTCAGCTGTGCATCACAATTGAGCAAGAGTGTCCTAACAACCAATTAATCCAATAACATCCTTAACTTGGATTGGTGGTCGTACCAGGAGATTTAGACAGAGGACTGAGAATTGCTGATAATAGGACTATATGCAAAATGAGCCTCTATACAAAAATAGACTTTAATACAAACATTTTTATTCTTTAAAAATCATCTGATACACTTACATTAATTGTGAAATGGACAATTGCATGAAATTTGTGAACTGCATGAAATTAAATTCTAAAGCGATCCTAACCTTAGTGTACGTGTCGCTGGAAGTTGGAAGTGGTCATAATAATGTGACTTGACTGTGTAGCTAGTACACATTGAAGCAAAATGTTATTATTTGGTGCAACTACACAACAGCAGCACAGCAACAGGACTACATAGAGTGTACATCCATGACAATGTAAGAGAGTGCAGAACCTAAATACACAAGACACTAAACACTATACAGAAGATTATATGAACAGGGAATAGCATCTAGCAGCAGTTAGTGATTAAGAAAGCAAGACAAACTTTGTTATTGACAATAACTACTAAACAGGACAGTATATGCATGGGGATTTGGCACTGAGCAGCAAGTAGTGCGTAAGAACCTAGTGCAAACATTATCCAACATTGTCACACTTACTAATCTAGAAGAAACATTGTGAGTTCAGCATCATCTCTAGCAGTCAAAAGCAACACCAATGTTTATTTATATCACTTCTTTAACTTGCTGGTGAGCCTGGATTATTGCCTAGAGAGTGCAGCATCATTATAAGAGCTTCAGCCATCATTTTGTTTACTGTTCCTTTAATCTGTTCTTAAGTGGGAGCAGCATCTTCGACATGAGGTTAGAATACGCCATCAGAGCAGTACTCCTTCTTCATGTTGTCACGTTGAACTGATCCAACTCAACGCTCCAGTGATTCACTATCACCTCTTCAGGTACAAAGTGGTATTACAAGAAAGTATAGGCGGGTGTTAGCTAGTTAGCATGCACATTTTGTAAATATCTCTGCACCTTGATACATAAATGTCTTTGAGAGAGCATTAAAATAGTTATTTCTTCACACTGTGTTGCTAATTTTAGTTTATGTCTGACTTTTTGAAACGTAAAATCTTGCATATTGCTCCTTTAAAGAAGACAAATCTTCTCCAAAGTCTTTTTTCTTTGTGAAAATTTATATAAAGGCAGTTTTTCTGGCCAGACAATTTTTTTTTTGTGCTGATGAGTGCTAAGTGAGAGCGAGCGAGACGTGGGATTATTTCAAAATCCCTTATTTCATTTCAAGGTGCCACAGATTGTACGCCGCATGCAGGTGAAAGAGATGATGCTTTTGACAGCTCTTTAAATTCTTCACTACCTATTTCTCTTTAGTCTTTCCAGCAGATGAGCTGTTCTTCAACCTGTAGATGTACGGAACTGCTTTGAGAGAGGCAGCAGCGCTGCCTAAGGCCAACCAGCTGAGAAGATTTCGGTTCGCTTGCTCAGTCTATTCTAGTGTAGGCAGAATACGCTACAGAGAATAAGTGTAAACCAGTTTAAAAGAGTCTACTGGCAGCAACTAGTGATGTTCAACTGGCAGTTTCTCATCTGGTTGGATTTCTCATGGACGGATGTCAGCAAATAACATCTGGGCTTCTTCAAGCAGTGATTATGACGCCGTGTCCTTTAAAGCTCTGCGTTTTGTTGACAGGCTTCTTACATTTTTTGAACGTGCTGTAGTTTCAGATTCACTCGACCGGACTGACAGCCACAAGCTGCGTGCTTTATTTTCAGAGTACAGTCTCTTTCTTAAGTTTCTAATGTGGTGCTTAATTCACTTAAACTGACGAGACGAGCTGCCCCTTCATACGAGCCACGAGATGACAGATCTTACGAGTGCAAACTTGACCGAATAGCTCAATTTTACAGCTATTGCTGCTCGAAATGTGCATGTCAGGCTTTTTTTTTTGTTTTGTTTTTTTTGCATGATCCCAGACCCCCTAGTGACTGGGGGGGTAGTTGTGGTTAGGGATCCAGTCTTTTTCATTTCACTGGACCAACAGAACATGACTGAAGTGCCCTTGAGCAAGGCGCCTAACCCCCAACTGTTCACTGGTATGTGTATATGTGGGTCTTTCACTGCCCCCTAGTGTGTATGTTCACAAGCGTGTGTGTATGTGGGTGTTTCACTGCCCCCTAGTGTGTATGTTCACTAGCATGTGTGTATGTGGGTGTTTCACTGCCCCCTAGTGTGTATGTTCACTAGCATGTGTGTATGTGGGTGTTTCACTGCCCCCTAGTGTGTATGTTCACTAGTGTGTGTGTATGTGGGTGTTTCACTGCCCCTAGTGTGTATGTTCACTAGTGTATGTATATGTGGGTGTTTCACTGCCTACTAGTGTGTATGTTTACTAGTGTGTATGTTTACTAGTGTGTGTGTGTGTGTGTGTGGGTGTTTCACTGCCCCCAGTACATATGTTGATTAGTGTGTGTGTGTGTGTGGGTGTTTCACTGCCCCCAGTACATATGTTGATTAGTGTGTGTGTGTGTGTGGGTGTTTCACTGCCCCCAGTACATATGTTGATTTGTGTGTGTGTGTGTGTGTGTGTGTGTGTGTGTGTGTGTGTGTGTGTGTGTGTGAGTGTTTCACTGCCCCCAGTACATATGTTGACTAGTGTGTGTATATGTGGGTGTTTCACTGCCCCCAGTACATATGTTGATTAGTGTGTGTGTGTGTGTGTGTGTGTGTGTGTGTGTGTGTGTGTGTGTGAGTGTTTCACTGCCCCCAGTACATATGTTGACTAGTGTGTGTATATGTGGGTGTTTCACTGCCCCCTAGTGTGTATGTTCACTAGTGCGTGTATATGTGGGTGTTTCACTGCCCCCTAGTGTGTATGTTCACTAGTGTGTGTATATGTGGGTGTTTCACTGCCCCCAGTACATATGTTGACTAGTGTGTGTGTGGGTGTTTCACTGCCCCCAGTACATATGTTGACTAGTGTGTGTGTGGGTGTTTCACTGCCCCCTAGTGTGTATGTTCACTAGTGTGTGTATATGTGGGTGTTTCACTGCCCCCAGTACATATGTTGACTAGTGTGTGTGTGGGTGTTTCACTGCCCCCAGTACATATGTTGACTAGTGTGTGTGTGGGTGTTTCACTGCCCCCAGTACATATGTTGACTAGTGTGTGTGTGGGTGTTTCACTGCCCCTAGTACATATGTTGACTAGTGTGTGTGTGTGTGGGTGTTTCACTGCCTCCAGTACATATGTTGACTAGTGTGTGTGTGTGTGTGTGGGTGTTTCACTGCCTCCAGTACATATGTTGACTAGTGTGTGTGTGTGTGGGTGTTTCACTGCCCCCTAGCATGTATGTTCACTAGTGTGCATGGATGGGTTAAATGCAGAGGTCAGATTACGCTGTGTGCAAACACAAGGGGCTAATAGTTCTAAATTCAGTTAAATTCAATAAAGGCCTTGCCCCTCCACCCCCTGCCCCTCCGCATCCATAAATCTCTTGTGACAACCCTAAGAATGATGAAGACTGGCACACAGCAATCTTACCAATTTCATCAGTAAGCCCCCCCCGCCACTACCCTCACCCCGTTCACTGTTGCTTACAGGGAAACCTCAAACTGGCCCATTATGTGCCATGGAGTGCAATAACAGGAGCGATCGCTACAGTGAGACAGACAACTGCTGAATCACCCGCATCACAGAGGGCAGCGCAGACAGAAAACCAGCTACGTTCTTTTTTTTCTTAGCCATGCGTGATGGTAACCCTGTTGCTTGAAGGCCTCCGTTCGCCGAGCGCAGCTAGAGGATGAAAAATGAGAAATCAATCAGCAGTAAAACGATCCGCTTGCAACCGATAACCATCCGCGGTCACCTCTCCGGAGAGAGCAATATCAATTATCATAGCTGATTGTCATTCTGTTGGAGGACGGAGGCCGGCCAGGCTGATGAGCGCGTCCACTCCCCACCGCCTCATTAGGTATCTGAGGAGCTGATCAGAGCCGCGGCTGAGCTCACACACGCACCGCTGCTGATAAGGTCTGTTTACACATCTCCGCGAGGTCATCACCCTGCTCCGGGTCTCTTATAAGCCTCTGCTCTGGTTTCTTCTTTAAGTCTACTAGCCTCACTGGAACCCGAATCCTTTGTTCCGGAATCTTTTTAAACAAATAGTTCTCAATGCTTGTTTTAAGCATTTGCACTGGAGGGTTTCTAACAACTAAACGATTAGCATAAATAGCTGTCATGTTGTGCAGTTCTCAGGGTCGCAGGGTCATAAGCCTCAGCCTATTAGCTTTGGCGGGACTTCAAATTGAATGGCAATGTTCTAGTTTTCATTATCACTGGTTCCAGCATACATGATGCTTTGTGACTGAACTGCTCAGTGAGGATCACATGATTATGATGCTAATAGCATAGATGCTAAAGAAGACAGCAGGTGAAGAGCCTGGTTTTGAGGTCTGTATCTCTGCTTTCCTAAAGTCTAGCCATGTGCTAAGAAGGCCACTTCATGCTGTACTGACCTGTGGAGCTTGGCCATGTTCTAAAATATCTCTTATCTATACTGATTAAGGATCAGATACTAAACAGTGTTCATCACCAGTCATGTGTTATTGGACCACCTTTATCATATAAATCTGGTTCCACTGACCTTCTTTACGAGTGAAGCCAGTTTTGGCCCCTCCTGTAAAGCTGGTGATGTTAAACAGACTTGGTTATGTGGTTTCTGACACTATACGACCACAAATAAGGTGGGTCCTTACCTCGAGGGCGCACACACACACCCCCTCATCACCTATACACCTGTAACTCATTAGCAGGTGTATATAGGGTGTGTCTCAAATCAGAAACCTAGTGAGGGTCTACATAGGCAGCATTTTACGTCATAGTATACACTTCCAATATGTAGACTGTCCCAATTCCTACATACCTTAAACATGCTGTCTACAGAGGAAGACCTGATTTTAAGAAAGCATTGAACGCTTCCTCAGCGGCTAAGACAATCCCATGATGCAACACAGGCTAATCTACGAGCAGTGAAGTGGTTTTAAAATGTGAGTTATTTTGATTCTCTCTGGAGTTTTAATGTGTTTCTTGTCATATAATCACACAAAACAGTATTTTATTATTATTATTATTATTATTAACTTAGCAACGAGTCTTCGACCATTTTGCAGTTTTAGACTTGAGCCATTAGCATTTATGCTAGCGGATTTTTAAGCCTTGGGCTATTGTTTTGGATGCCGGCCGGTAGCTTAGCAACTTGCTACACCACCAGTCATGTGCTGCGGTGGGCGGGAACAAGCCGTGATGCAGTCTCTCTCTAACTAGAGCGTCTCAGTAATCTGTTTTATGAGGAGAGATGAGGAGAGAACGCTGATACTTACACAGCTGCTACCTAGACAGCCTACTTACACACTCACTAGGTTTTAGACACACCCATAGTCTCTCCATGCACTGCACTCAGTGCAGTTTATCTCTGAAGCCAGCGTCTAGCCAGCTCCAAGTAAAGCCATTCTCTTCACAGCGGGGACCTGCTGTCCTCCATGGAGTCCTCGAGCACCTAGTTTCATGTTTCTATCCCTTCTATCGTCACAGGTATCTCCAAAATGACAACTTTACAGGAGAGGCCAAAAACTGTCTTCGCTTTCAATGTAAGTCAATGGAACCAGAATTTTTTCTAAGCTATTTTGGAGCATTTATATTGGTCCACTCATCATGAAATTTCTCCACAGTGTAAACGGGAGCTGCTGCATTTAACTGATGTCGAAAAAAAGAAATAGACAAAAATGCATATAAATGGTTTTCATTGGACAGCAACAATATGAATCGTAACACAATGTCCGGGTCTGAATCGTTACATGAGGACAAAAGCAAGTTTGACAAAGCAGCAGCTGACTTGACATGTGAATGTCCCACATGGTCTATTTTGGTGGAAATCCAAAGCTTACGGAGAACATTTGGACACCAAACTGGCCGCGGCTGCTCTGCTTAATTGGCTGCAAGGGTTCGAGTCAATATGTGCTTTAACCAAACTACGCTGTTAAAGTCCAGATTGGACAGTCACGTCCTCCCAGAGAACTACCCACCGGGCTGAAAAAGCTTAATTAGACGTTGATAATTGCTCCAAATTTGCTTGATATGCTGAAAACTGAGCTCCGGACTAATCATCGAGTGCCTTTCAACGTACAAGTCACCATGAAATGAAGTACATAGATTCGGTTCAGTGGGGCGAATGGTTCATATCTTCGGATGAAGCTAATTGCAGTCACATTGAACACCATCAGATTCACATATACTGCAGCGGCAGCAGAACAGCGTCATTTGCTTTTGTACAGTGTCTTTCTCCAGCTGGCAATCACGAAAAGAAATAGCGAGAGGGAAGTGGGGGGCGGCTTTTAGAGCCTGGTAAATAAGACAAGCGCTGCCGATGAGATTTCTGACCCTGGATCAGTCAAGCTGAGACGTTTCCTTGGACTTAGGCCCAGCTCCACCACCCCATGCTTTGTGTTACTGCTGGATTTGGGTTCGTGTTGGGGGCACAGAGTTCTGTCCTGAGGGTGAATTAGGAGAAGCACCAGAGCGAAGTATCTCTCTGCAGCTCGGTGTTACAGGCATGGCTGCAAAACTCAATATCGAACTGGAACAACCCTTAGACGGTGGAACTGTTGGCAGTGATGATAAATGTATGATGCATTTCAATATTAATTGTGGTTGTGCATTGCAAAGCCTTATATTGTTATATATTTTGCTTTCTGTCTGATCTCATCCAGCTGGTTTTCAAAATATTAACACAGTTCCAACTCCAGATTGTCCAGTCTGATTATGTGATTCAGGCTTGTATACAGCTCCTTGATTGGATGCATGAATTCTAGAAAAGAACAGACTGAGACCCAGAAAAATTTAAGTTTGAGATTTTCAGTAATTTCAACACAAATTTAAAAAAAAAAAACATTTTCAATAATTTTTATGAAAGGTCCTTTTATAGTGGACATCAGGATATTGTTGATGTTAAATTTCTTGTTTTCTCTTCTGCATCAGTCCATAAACCCTTCTACAACATCAGCACCAACTCAATCATAGAAAATAATGTAAATGAAAACTGAGTAAACAAACATTGTTTACCCTTTTTATACCATTTCCACTTTAGGCAGTATAATAAATACTTTAAGTGCACTGTATGTGAACATAAACAGGAACAAATAATAACCCATAATAACCCTACTGTTACTTTGATTAAAATAAAAAAATCCAGGTTTAAACCGTTTTTAGGCACACTAGCTAAACCTGTGTTAATCACTCTAAACCTTGAGCCAAAGTTTCACACTTTCCACTCGTAGTACCCAACTTCTCTTACAGTCCATTTCATTTTAATGTTCTATTTTTAAATGCATAATTATGTAACATTTTCTAATAAATTAGGAATAAATTAAATAAATAAATTAATTAAAAATTAAACCAAACTGCCTGTACTCACTAAGGACAGATCCCAAAACTCTAATCCATAGACATACTGAACCGCCATGTCTATTTGTATACTTGCTGCAATTAACTGTGTAATGTATTGTGCCATGAATATGTAATAAAATACTCATCGTTTCAGTACATTTCAATAGTAAAGCAGAATGACTGTAATAACACTCCAATCATAAGACTGTAATAATACTGGAGATGAGTTATACTGTACTGTGTAACTCAATAAAGCATTTTTCTCCCATATAGAACTGTATTGCTGTTCTTCTATAAGCCCCTCCCCTCCATCTATGCTCAAATCAAAACAAGGTGCAGGCAGAACACAGTCAATTCCGAGAGGCACAGAAGGAGAATTGAAAAAAAGATCATTCATAGCGAAAGGACACAAACGCATTTCAAGGCCCCAAATCTGGCAATGAAAGGAGACTGTGTTGTCAAATAATAACATCCTTTGGAAATTCATTTTCCGGCAAAAGAAGGATCCCGTAGCAAATTCACAAGACGGAGGGAGCTTTATTTTTAGGATGCCAGTCCTTCATTTCAAACAGTTTCTAGCAAACAGAAAATGGGGCGTATGACCACCAAAGATTGCTGACAAAGGCATGGAAGTGGTTTGATGTGAAAGGCTCTGTTCTAGAGAAACTTCCTGAGACAGAATTGCTTGCAGTGGCGCTGAATGGAACCAGACATCTGTAATTACCTATAAAAGCTACTATAAAAGCTGCTATTTGCAGTCAGGACTGGAGGTGAGAACCCTGCCACAGAACACAGAGACCTTTACCAAGAGCTGTGAAGCGGCTTCAACATAAAATACAGCATAGAACAAACTACTACAGACTCTACTACCAACATAGCTTAATGGCATATACAGTACAAAGCTTTTAGACCCTTGGGGATGTTATTATATGTAAAAAGCTATTTTTCCAGAGAGGAAGCTTTTGTTTACTCAGTAAAAGGTTATTTTTAAAATAATCGAATAGTATTAATAGAGTAAGTAGTTCTTTTACATACGTCAGCAAGTTTATTTAACTCTTTCCAAGCTTCTCCTTCTATAAACAACCCAGTTTTATTTACAGTTCTCATCTAATACCTGCTTTGGCTGCTCAGTACTTCATTAAGCTAAATCAAGATTGCATTGGGGAAACTTGTTATTGATATTTTTACATGGTTACGGGTCATTTTCCCGTAACCCTATTGGCACATCACTTGTTTCAAGACATGCAGTGCTGTGAAAAAGTATTTGGCCCCATCTGATTTTAGCTAGACTTTCAAAATGCACAAAATGCAGCTTTTTTCAAATTATTGATCTGCTTACTGAAGACAAGGATTTAATAAGAACCCTTGTCACCCACATGAATAAGCAGTTGCCCCCTAAACCTATTAACGGATTGCAGCACTCTTGGCAGTAACAGCTGCAGTCAGTTGTTCGTGGTAACTTATGATGAGTGTCTTTGTATAATTGTTGTAATTCGGCTACATTGGAAGGGTTTTCCAGCATTAACTGCCCGTTTAAGGTCTTGCCACGGACTCAAGTCAGGACTTTCCCTCTGTCTCTCCAAAACCTTAATTTTGTCGTTGCTTGTGTACTTCAGGTTATTGTTCTGCTGCATAACTCAACTTGAGCTTTGGGTCACAAACTGATGGGCAAACCTTCTCCTTCAGGATTTACTGCTAGAGAGCAAAATTTGTGGTTCCAAGTCAACCAGGTCTTGTAGAAGCAAAGCAGCTCCAGAGCATCATACTACTACCACCACCAGCATGTTTCACTGTTAGTATGATGTTCTAATGGTGGGCTGTCATGTCAGCTTTATCCTTTGTGTACTGGGACCCATTGTCATGCCTCCCTCCAATCTTCCCCATGAGCTTGAACCAGACTACGAGAGACATGGAGTCCATTTCCCATAATCCCTCCGGAGATCACGGGTCTGTCACACCACCTCGGACAGCCAATCACAGGCGCTCTGGATCCCCGGAGTATTAACTACTTTCAGCTGTCATCCATCACTTCACCCATTCATTAACCCTTCCTAGCTATTGTGAAGTTGTGTCATTGTGTTCACACGTGCTAACTGAGCGTTCATCATTCTGTTTGCCTTTCCGTGTTTGACTCGTTTTTGATTTCTTGGTTTTCCATTTATGGATCTGTCTTTGATATATCTGTTTATCCGATATTTCACCCTGCTCTGTTTTTCGACTTCTCCGTTTGCCTAGCCCTCGTGTTGTGTTCTTTCTATCTCTGGCTTTGACTCCTGTTACGTCCCTTGAGTTTGGAGATCTGTTTGTTTTTGGTCTGTCCCTAGGTTTGCTGCTTGTTGCTCCGCCCATGCTCATGTTCTATTGACTGGATTTATTGGCGATAGATTTAAAAAGCCTCTTCGTCTGGAGTCCAAGGGAGCTGCACCTTTTTTCCCCTGTCTGAGCCGACACGTGCTGCTCCAGTGAAGGCCCACCAGCAAAGACCAAACTTGTTTGTTGTTTCTTTTTGTTTGGGTTTGTTTATTCTAATGTTTAGTGCCCAGGATTTGTAAGGGTGACCTGCCTTTTTGTTGATGGAAGGTAGGGTAGTGTTTTGTATTTTATTTTCTTTCTTTTCAGGGTTAGTTAGATGTTTTTGTTTTAGATGATTTTGTTTGTTGTTTTGGCCTGGGGTCACCCTGAAGTTAGTGAATCTTGATTTCTTTTGTTTCTTATGTTTTGAAGCTGGAAAATGGGCAAAAGTTTTAGTTAAGAGCAATAAAAATCATATTTAATTATTTTGAGTTGTATGTGTTTGGGTCTGGTGCTGAGTGGGCTTTCACTTGAAATATTTGTTGCGTCCTACCCCTAGAGGACGTAACACTCCCACCTGTACGACTACCGATTAAGCCAACCTCGTCCCATTTCAGAACCTTTGACTTTTAACCTGCATCCACCTGCTTCTGTTTGAGAGCCTGACACCCATGTTCCACCTTTGACTCATCAGTCCTTAGAATATTAGCCCAAAGCTCTTGGGGGCCATCTAGATGCTTTGGTCAGCAGTGTTTTGAGCCTTGCGACCCTCCTATGAATTTCATTTGTGCCCAGTGTCTATCTTACTATGGAATCATGTTCATTGACTTCATTAACTGAAACAAGTGAGGCCTACAGTTCTTTAGATGCTCATGTATGTTCTTTTGTGACCTCCTGGAGGAGTCGTCCATACGATCTTGGTGAAATTGTGGTAGGCTTGCACCTCATAGGTAGATTCTCCACTGTTCAAGTTTTCGCTACTTGTGGACAATGGCTCTCACTGTGGTTCACTGGAATGCCAGAGCCTTAGCAATGTCTTTGTAACCCTTTCCAGACCATAGATTCCAATAACTTTCAAAGTTTTCACATCTTTATCTTTACATTTCACATCTCTTTAGAAAGTGGCATCATGTGCTGCTTTTTAAAACCCTGGAACTGTAAGGCAAGCTCTCGTTAAAAGATGTTTAGAGTCAATCTGGCAATGATCAAGGCTGGGTATGGCATAGACTGAGCTCAGTAGTCAAATTAATTTGGTTTAGTTGTTGATGTAGTGGCTAAGGGGGCAATTAAAAACTACAATTTGTCTTTATTTGGGTTCTTTGTTTGATTTTAAAAGCATTGTAAGCAAACTGGGGGCACATACATCATTGTAAGGCAGATAATTATCTGATGTAGATAATAATAAGTCCACTAAATAGAATGATAACACGTAAAATAGATTTAGCATAGATGAAAACAGAGTTAGAGTTTTTTGGAGGTCATCTTTTTCTGCAGTGTTCAGCACATTCCATAAAACATCCAGTCGTTCTTCACCTGTGCAGCAGAGTTTATTGGTAAGGAAAGAAGCAGTGTACTGGAGAGGACTGGCACCTCACACCATGATGAAATATTGATGGTATTGCAGAAAGCTGGGAAACATGAGCACTCATCTTTTATCATTGATACAACAAGTGTTTAACAAGTCGATATCACAGAGCCATTCCTTCGCCTCAGCGCAGCGCTTGGCCTCGTATGCAAGTGTGAACAGACCCCAAATGAAAAAGTGAACAAAATGTGTATCATCCTCCTCCAGATACACGCATTACAGTACATAGACAAATTGTCTCGGCTCCTCGTAACGCGGCACTCCATCATGCATTATAAGCGGAGAGCGCGGTCATGCTGTGTATTTATTCATGTTTTATTGGATTGCCGTCTATGAAAAAGCTTTTTTACAAGCTAGAGATGCACTTTGGAGCGAGTGTTGAAATGAATGCATGTACAAGGTGGCCAAAAGTATGTAGACGCATGTAAAACAGAAAAAAAAAGACAAAAAAAGACTTTGGAGTGGGAATTAATGCCCATTAATAAAATGTATTCATTTCTAAAGGGCTTTAAAATTTAGAACTGTTTGCCATTTAGAAGAATTTGACCATCTGGCTTCTATTCCCTCCATTCCATCCAGTAAAACACCCACATACACACAAACACTAGGGGGCAGTGAGCATACTTGCCCAGAGCGGTGGGCAGCCCTATCCACAGCACCTGGGGAACAGTTGGGTACAGTTGCTGGTTCAGGGCATTAAATCAATGACCTTCCGACCATAAGGCTGGTTCCCTAACCTCCAGCTCACGACCCGCCCTTGCAATCACTGCTGACAGTAGTGGTGCTTGTGAGGTCAGGCACTGAAGCTGGACGAGACGGCCTGGCACTATCAATCGACATTTAGTTCATCCTAAAGGTGTTCAGTGGGGTTAAGGGGTTTAGTGTTTGGGGTTGGGCTTCAGTGCAGGTCATTGAAAAACCACACTTTGAAGACCACGTTTTTATAGAGCTGGCTTCATGCTCAAGTCATGCTGGAACAAGAGAAAGTGTCTTTCACCAAACAGTTGCCACAATGTCTTTGTATGCTGTAGATTTAACTCCACCCCTTACTGGAACAGCCCCAGATCATTATCCCTCCTCCACCAAACATGTGTACATATAGGTACTGATAGCACTATGCATGTTGGAAGGCAGCTTTTTTTCCCGCCATCCAACAAGTCCGGATTTGTCCATCAGGCTTCTAGATAGTGCAGCATGATTCGTCACTCCGGGGAACATGTTTAAACTGTTCCAGAGTGGCAGTTTGGAACTATGTAGTGAGTGATGCAACAGAGGACAGGCCATCTTTAGGCACTTCAGCACTCGGCAGCCCCGCTGTGTGGGTTTGTGAGATCTACTGATTCATGGTTGTCTTCCATTTCACAATAATAGCACTTACAGTTTAACGGGGCCGATGTAGAAGGGCAGGAATTACTCAAACTGACGTGTGACAAAGGTGCTATCCTATGACAGTGCCATGTCTTAAGTCGCTGGAGTCTTCAGCACAACCTGCCAGTGTTGGGATGTTGAGATTACATGGCTATGTGTTTGATTGTTTTGCATCTCGTTCCTATTTATACCAGCTCCGCACACATTTCTAAATCTCTAACAGAAGTCCAAGCATGTATATGAATATTAGGAAAGTCATGTGACAAAATAGCAATCCGGCTATGAGTCCTATATTTCTAATAGATTTTAAATTGGTGTCCTTGGTAAGCATAAGTCTACAATCAGTACACTTACACAAGGTGTTCCTCAGGGATCAGTTCTTGGTTCTCTACTCTTCATCTACTATGAGGTATCTAATGATACCTCTTGGTCAGATTATTCACCATCATTTTCACTGTTATGAATTAATGCCTATTGATTTCCATACAGTAAAACACCCACATATACACACACACGAGTGTACTTGCCCAGAGCGGTGAGCAGCCCTATCCACAGCACCTGGGGAGCAGCTGGGGGTTTGTTCATGTCCTCCTGGTTCAGGGCATTGAACCAATGACCTTCCAATCACAAGGCTGGTTCCCTAACCTCCAGCTTACAACTGCCCTTGCAATCACTACTGACGGTGGTGGTGCTTGTGAGGATATGTTACCTCTTGGTCAGATTATCCACCATCATGGACTTCATTTTCACGGTTATGCTGATGATACTCGATCTATCTTAGCACTGAAAGGTTTACTAACCTGCCATTCCCTGTCTTAATGTCTTGTATTCAAGATCTCAGACAATGGATGACGAGAAATTTTCTAAAACCAAACACTGATAAAACTAAAATTTCATTTGTTGGCTCCAAGTCTGTGGTTGCTCATCTCACTGACTTCTCTCTTAACTTTGATGATGTGACTGTAAAACCTTTACCAAAAGTCTATAACTTAGGTGTACACATTAAGGCTCTAGTAAAATCAGCTTTTTTCTATTTCCATAATATTTTATATTTTAGAGCCTTGCTCTCCATAAAAGATACTGAAACTCTGGTTCATGCGTTAGTATCATCCCGACTAGACTACTATAACTCTCTTCTTATTGGCCTTCCAAACAAAGCTATCCGTCCCCTTCAATACTTACAAAACTCAGCTAGAATACTCACTCTTCTAAATAACCAGCTCATATCACCCCAGCTCTATTACAGTTACACTGGCTACCTGTCCAGCTTTGGATCAAGTTTAAACTCCTCCTGCTAACATACAAATCTCTTTATGGTTTAGCTCCTGCCTACCTAGCTGAGCTCCTGCCCTGTCCGAACTCTTAGGTCCTCTGACGCAGGTTGCCTGTCTGTTCCAAAATTCAGACTGGTCACTGTTGGGGGGAGAGCTTTCAGCGTCATGGCCCCCAAACTGTGGAACTCATTACCACAATCTCTTTGTGACTGTCGCTCACTTTCCTCATTTAAAGCCCAACTTAAAACGTATCTATTTTCTCAGTACTTTCTCTCTGCTGCTCACTGAATAATTTTTTTTTCCTCGATGTAAATCGTCCTTGGGTATTAGAAAGGCGCTATATGAATTGAACTTATTGTTATTATTATTATTATTTTATTATTATGAGTCAGAATCTCGTAGCTGAAAAACTAGCTGGCATTAAGGCATGATGCCTGTGCCATTAAAGGAGTAACTGGCAGCTGAGGAATTGTATGATGAATAAATATCATGTAAGAATTCCTAAATGCCACGGTGTTATTCATAGATCTTCCCCACAATGACTTCATTGTCAGCCCACAGACTGGAGGCCTGATTACTAAAGGTTTCTGGCACATGTGTGAATGTTGCTGTTGCACAATGAGCCTGGGATTGCCCAACACCTCCATCACCTAACGCACCGTGATGCAGACATCATACACACTCACAATTTGGCTGATACGGATGAAGTCTAGTCCTGGGTTAATCTGCAGAGCCGATGGTGAATCATCGCTGAAAATCTTTTGAGTCTAGCCTCTTCGAAACAAACGTGCCAAAACAGGGTTTTTCAGGGGAACAATCTTGCAGCGTGAGCGCTGGATTTGTGTACGGGATGGGTATGAATCTTTTAGAAGCGTAAAAGAGGGCATATCCTACATTTTTCCTGGATTTTATTTCTTTCCTTGAGGCACAAGATGTGCCTGGGTTTATGTACCGAAACAGTCATAATTCCTTTCTAAATAAGCGTTCGCTAACCTTCTCTTTATCCCTCAGAATGAAACATGCAGTTCTTTGTTATTGTCTGGTTAAAAATACAATAAGTGAATGTAATGGAGTTTGTTTCTGAGTGTTTCTGGTGCGTTTCTGTGTCCACCCAGCCGGAAATTGGGATTGAGACTAAATGGCGGCTGCTACGTTTAAATCGATTACATATCTGAATCGGAATTGTTTATTTTGCCAAGTATATTTCACACACATACAAGGAGTTTGTCTTGGTGAGGCACACCTGTATGACAAAACAAAAACAATATTACACTAAGAGAAACGCACAACAATGAATAGACAATGGATAGAATAAAGAATAAGAATAATAAGAGTAATAAAGAGACAGGAAAGCTGCTAATGAGTGTGACAATGCTATGCCAAACAGATATACAAATATTCATGCTTGTATGTTTAGGATATTCTACACATAAGTGAATAGCCATATATTATAAGAGCTGTTATCTACAGAATCTGTACCGCTGTTCAAATAAACATTATGTTATAAAGGAGTTCCGGTAATACACTGAGCTTCAGTTCAAGAATGAGTTTGAGCTTGAAGTACAGGGTGACCACTGTGGTTAATGAGAGTAGCAGCTCTGGGGAAAAGCTGTTAGCATGTCTGGTTGCGCTGGTCTTGATGGTTATGAGTCTTCTGCCAGAGGGAAGTACCTGGAAGATGTGATGTCCCCGCTGGTGTAGATGTCCTGAAGCGCTGGCAGATTGCATCCAATGATCTTGAGAGGTGGAAGTGGAGCCAAACCAGATAGTTATGGATGATGTGAGGATGGATTTGATGATCGTTGTGTAGAACTGGATCTTCAGAGTCTGCAGCAGATTGAATTTCTTCAGCTGTCTCAGCTTTTTGGCTATGGAGACCCTGTTTCTACAACACTTTAGGTTCCTGAGTATAGTGGTGCCCAGGATTTTGAGTGACTCCACAGTGAAAACCACAGAGTTATTGATGTTGAAGGGAGGTAGCGTCTGAAGTCCATTACCATCTCTACAGGTGATTGCTGCTGCACCAGCAGACCAGCTGCTTGACTTTCTTTTCTGTAGCTAGACTCTTTGCCATTAATTTTCCTTGGGGACACACACACACACACACACACACACACACACACACACACACACACACATATATATATATATATATGTGTGTGTGTGTGTGTGTGTGTGTGTGTGTGTGTGTGTGTGTGTGTATATATATATATATATATATATATATATATATATATATATATATATATATATATATATATATATGTGTGTGTGTGTGTGTATGCACAGCACCCTCCACAATGACACCCTTTGTTAAAATGATCTTAGGCTTCTATATAGGACAACAATGCAAAAAAGAGAAACATCCAACCTTTAATTCAAGTGCATTTATTCACTGGGGGAAAAAAATCATTAAATTCACATTAAGAAATAATTATTTTGCATGAAATCCTCTGTGCCATACTTAATACTTTAAAACTTCATACAACCCCCTTTCTCCAGCAAGACAGCACTTAATCTTCTCCTAAAACTTTTCACTAGATGGGAGAATACAGAGAGAGGGATCTTCGACCATTCCTTTTTGCACAATCTCTCTAAATCATCCAGTGTCCTGGGTCCTCTCCTTTGCACACTCCCCAGCTCAGCTCACCCCACAGGTTTTCAATTGGGTTGAGGTCTGGGGGCTGAGATGCTCATGGGAGGATTTTGATTTTTGTGTGGATTTGGCCACATGTTTAGGGTCATTATCTTGCTGTAAGGCCCAGTGACAACCCATCTTCAGTTTTCAGGCAGAGACCACCAGATTTTGATTTTAAATGTCCTGGTATTTCAAAGAGTTCATGATGCCATGCACCCTAACAAGCTTCCCGGGGTCTTTGGAAAAGAAACAGGGCCACAATATGACCAATTCTCCCACATACTTCACAGTGGGTATGAGTTGATTTTCCGCATACTTATCTTTTGTGATACGTCAGACCCACTTAGAGCCAAAAAGCTCTATCTTGGTCTCATCTGACCATAGGTCCCAGTTGAACTCCCAGTACCGCTTAGGAAACTCCAGACTTTGTGACCCCAAGATGCTAATCTGTGATGCAATACTGTAACAGTGAGCTTTGGAGAACTTGTTATCTCTCTTAACGTCCTCCTCACTGTGCATGGTGGCAAGATCAACTTGCATCTGTGTCACATCATATTTAGACCCCAGGGAAACTGTAATTGATGAATCACTAATTAAAGGTTCCTAGATACTCTGATTAACTATATAAACTACAGTAGAAATGGCAGAAATGCATCAATTACATATATTTTTAAGGAATTGTTGGGGTGCCAATAATTCTGGAACAGGTGATTTTATGAAAATATGATCATATATATATGGAAACACACCCAGATGTGGGACTGTTTCCCCTGCTGCCCTATAAAGCGGCTCCCAGAGGCACAGAGGCCAGTTAACAGACTTTGAGAGGAGCATCATCAGACTGATTGAAGCAGGATGGTCTGAGGGTTTGATCATCTACTCCATGACAAGTACGAGCAGCTACCACAGTTTCCTGGAACCATATCGTCTTTAGCAACAAATCCAAGTTCTTCTTTATTAAAGTTGTGTGAAAAATAGCTTTTACTCATGTACAAATGATTTTGCCTCTGATTCATGAAACTTCTGTGGGTCGAGGAAACAAGTGGATAATTCAGTAAAAATGATAAATCAGCTTCAGTGAGAGAAATCAAGCCTACCAGCATTTAATTTACATATCATTTACATCAAGTTGGCCCTTATTCATACAGGTGTTTCAGTAGGGAGCCTATAAATTGACAGCGTTTAGCCTCTTGTGAACCAGTGGCAGTGCTTGTAGGTGGAGTATGAGTTTGAGTATGAGTGCACTGAGCCCCCTACGATAACAACTTCATAGTGTTAAACCGAGAATGACTGGGAAGAATAACATGTGAATAGATAAGGTTACAGGGATTGGCTGACAGTGTAGTAGGAGTTTACTGGGATTGGCTGACAGAGTAGTAGGAGTTTACTGGGATTGGCTGACAGAGTGGAGGAGTTTGAATGATTGGATTCTCCGCTGTGATGAACACAGTATGCTCAGTCATTTGTCCAATAAGTAAGAAAAACATTTGGGAATGATGGGAAAGTTGTCCTTAAGGACAGTTCTCAAATACATGCACTTTGTTCCTGTTTGTTCCTGGATATAAGAACTACCTTCTCCTCCAGACCTCCTTCTACTCAAAAACTACCTTCTCCTTCACACGTCCTTCTACTCAAGAACTACCTTCTCCTCCAGACAACCTTCTACTCAAGAATTACCTTTTTCTCCACACATCCTCCTAATCAAGATCTACCTTCTTCTCCAAAAACCCTTCGGCTCAAGAACTACCTTCACCTCCAGACGATCTTCTGCTCAAGAATTACCTTCTCCTCCAGACAACCTTCTACTCAAGAATTACCTTCTCCTCCACACATCTTCCTACTCAAGAACTACCTTTTTCTCCAGACATCCTTCTACTCAAGAACTACCTTCTTCTCCAGACCTCCTTCTACTCAAGAACTACCTTCACCTTCAGACCTCCTACTGAAGAACTGCCGTCTCCTCCAGACCTCCTTCTACTCAAGAACTACCTTCTCCTCCAGACAACCTTCTACTCAAGAACTACCTTCTCCTCCACACATCTTCCTACTCAAGAACTACCTTCTTCTCCAGACATCCTTCTACTCAAGAACTACCTTCTTCTCCAGACATCCTTCTACCCAAGAACTACCTTCTTCTCCAGACCTCCTTCTACTCAAGAACTACCTTCACCTCCAGACCTCCTACTCAAGAACTACTGTCTCCTCCAGACCTCCTTCTACTCAAGAACTACCTTCTTCTCCAGATCTCCTTCTACTCAAGAACTACCTTCACCTCCAGACCTCCTTCTACTCAAGAACTATGCTCTCCTCCACACATTTTCCTACTCAAGAACTACCTTCTTCTCCACACATCTTCCCACTCAAGAACTACCTTCACCTCCAGACGACCTTCTACTCAAGAACTATCTTCTTCTCCAGACACCCTTCTACTTAAGAACTACCGTCTCCTCTAGATCTCCTTCTACTCAAGAACTACCTTCTCCTCCACACGTCATTCTACTTAAGAAAACAAACAACACACAAAAAAACATAAAAAAGCATAGAGGTACAACATAGTCAATCTTGGCACCAAGGAGCTCCACAATGTTTATTGTTTGTTTGGCTTTTATTGTCCTTACCAGCAACTACCTTTCACCAGTGTTCACCCAGAGATCAACCCCACACAATACAATACTCACTCCTTCTGAACCGATAATCAGGTCAGCTTTTCATTCACCAGTTTTCCTGTTTCCACCTCAAATGATGCCTCAGGTGGCAGAATTAATCTGCTGGAACATGAAAACTGGTGAATAAGCTGACTTCACACTCGTGCCATCGGTAGGTGTATTATATAGAGAACAGTTGGCCTGTAGGTGGTTTGACTGGTCACTGGTGAGAGATTTAAAACTACAGCTACAAGCAACTGGAACAGGAACTTCAGTCTCTCGTCCTGACTGCAGACAAAGATATTTTTTGCTGCCACTTCTTGATAAAAGCTCACAGGCATTCAGAGAGAGTTTGTGATAACGCCCCCTATGTGGAAAGTCTTTTCCTGCCCAACATCTGCAGTTCACACCATAGTAATGAAGTCATGTGTTGTCATTTGCCAATGATGTGAATTTTTTTATCTGGTAAAAGCATATGCCTACATATGGGTCCACTGAATGCTGCAGGGCTGGCATGAAGGTCAGGGCTTTGTGACCCCCGGCATTTGAGGCTTTTTATGACCCGAGAACAAGACCCTGCAACATTGTCTTGGGAACTTCTATTCAAGAACCACTGCCCACCCAAAAGAATTACGACGTGGCCCAGTGTACAAGGGCCAAAAGAAACAGGAAGGTGGGCCTATATAAGAAAATAAACTGAGACATGACTGAAACCAGGGTCTGAGAGCTCAGAGAAACGTTGGTACTGCAATCTAACGAATAAAAGCTTTTTCTCTGAACTGGTCTTTTCATTACGACCAGTTACGACACCAACAACTACCTAGAAGGGTACCTCCAAACCGAGAACCTTTAGAAAGGCCTTAACGCAGGCCTACAAAGCTGTCACTTGATTAAGTGTTAAGCGCTGAACCCTCTTGCTGACTTTATTCAGTTTTTGAGTTCCAGATAAACATGTTGACTTTTTTACGCCCCACATAAAAGGGCTTTGACAATGCCTAATAAACACTGTGTGATATGTGAATCTGTGAGACATATTAAATTATGCAGGCCTTCACAGACAACAGACTTTTTATCCGCAAACACTGACAGCAGAAAAGCTATTTTCTCTGAACAAACACAGCCATTTGAATTCCAGATTATAGAATCTCTGAACGCCAACCGTTTGAGAGACAGCGCTGAAGAAGCTGCGGTTGGGACTGATCTGTAAGCGGCCACGTAGAGCCAGAGGGGGGAACGGCTGCCGGAGAAATGAGCTTCTGTTCTGTGCACAGGGACTGTGGATCCCTATGGATGCCTGAGCTTCTGTTATAGATGTCCTCCTGCCCAGTTGGAGCCATTGGTTGTTATTGATTTCTGATCAGGAACATTGATTTATGTCCTTCGGCTGAGTGATAGAGAGCTAGCCACACACTTCACACTTCGCTGTGGTCCAGTCAGTAGAGGCAGTGCCACACACACTCACATACACACCTTCTTCCTGAGCAGAGTTAATCCCCCCACCACGTTTTCAAAGAGAGCTCAGGAGCTGCAGCCACTCGTTCATTCTGTGTGCAATCGGTAATTTAACATCCTTTCAGCCGAGCACATGCAGGAGGGCGGGTGTGCGGGGGGGTGTAGGGAGGCGAGAGAGAGAGAGAGAGAGAAGAAGGGAAGAAGCGAAGGAAGCAGAAGAGAAAGACAGACAAAGAGGAGAGGGAGGGGAGAGAGAGGGACAGAGGGAGGCAGAAGAGAAGGGGAGAGAGAAAGACAGAGTAAGGGAGGGGAGGAAGGGAGGAAGAGAAGAAGGAAAGGAGTGAGAGGCAGAAGAGAAAGACAGATACAGAGAAAAAGAGAAGGAGGGAAGAGAAAGGGACAGAGGGAGGCAGAAGAGAAGGAGGGAGAGAAAGACCGAGTAAGGAGGGAGGGAGCTAGCAAGGGAGACTGGAGAGGGAGAGAGAGAAAGATGGAGGGGGTAAGAGAGGGAATGACAGAGTGGGAGAGAGAGAGAGAGAGAGGAGGGAAGGGAGAGAGAGAAGATGAGTGAGGGAGGGGAGAGAGAGAAGATGAGAGTGAGGGAGGGGAGAGAGAGAAAGACGAAGGGAAGGGGAGAGAGAAGATGAGAGTGAGGGAGGGGAGAGAGAGAAGATGAGAGTGAGGGAGGGGAGAGAGAGAAGATGAGAGTGAGGGAGGGGAGAGAGAGAAGATGAGAGTGAGGGATGAGAGAGAGAAGATGAGTGAGGGAGGGGAGAGAGAGAAGATGAGAGTGAGGGAGGGGAGAGAGAGAAGATGAGAGTGAGGAAGGAGAGAGAGGGAAGATGAGAGTGAGGGAGGGGAGAGAGAGGGAAGATGAGAGTGAGGGAGGAGAGAGAGAGAAGATGAGAGTGAGGGAGGGGAGAGAGAGAAGATGAGAGTGAGGGAGGAGAGAGAGGGAAGATGAGAGTGAGGGAGGGGAGAGAGAGAAAGACAAAGGGAAGGGAGAGAGAGAAGATGAGAGAGAGGGAGAAGATACAGAGAAAGAAGGAGGTATAGAGAGAGAGAGAGAAAGTTAAAGAAAAAAGGTGGAGAAAAAAGAAAAAGAGAGAGATAATGAGAGAGTGAGAGAGAGGTGAGAAAGAAAGTAGAAAGGGAAAGGGGGAAGATTAGAGAAGAAGGAGTCGAAGGGAGCAAAAAACAAAAGAGGCAGATAGAAAGTGGGAAAAGAAAAGAGGAGAGAAGAGGAAAGGGAAGAAAATGTGATTGGGATGATGAGAGAAAAGAAAGAGAGAAAAAGGAGAGACAGGGAGGTAGAGAGAAAAGAAAGATCAATTCAATAGGGAACAGGGAAAAGAGGAAAAGAGGGAAGCAGTAGAGAGGGAAAACAGAGAAAGAAGTAGGGGAGAGAGAGAGAGTCAGAGAGAAAGCAAGAGAGAGAGCGGAAAGGAGGAGAGAGAGAGGGGAAGGGGAGAGAGAACAAGAGGGGAGAGGAGAGAGAGAGAGAGAGAGAGAGAGAGAGAGAGAGAGGAGTTTGCAGTGTCATGTGGGTTTCCTCTCCCCGTATTGACTTTCCTGGGTGGGATTAGTGTAATGGGGGGCTTAGGGCGAGCATCCACAGCCTTTCTAGGATCAAACTTGATTTAATTGCTTTTCTCTGAAAGCTGAAACTGGCAGCTTGCGCTCGCCGCCGCATCCCTCTAGGAAACAGTTCAGCCGACGCTTTTGTTTGTTTGACAGGCGCCGCGCTCCCAACTTTTCGCCATGCGCTTTATTTCCAGGCTCGCGCCGAGATTCCGGATGCTTGTTAGAATGCATTAGCGCGGCGGAATGTTAAATATCAATCAAAATGCTGTAGTTGAGAAAAAAGAGGGGATAGAAAAGGAGGGATTTGAATAGGGAAATCATTTCAAAGGCGACGCCGGCGACGCAGCCATGTGGTGGGAAATATGGGCAGATTAAAAATGCATTGAATAGAATGTAGGACCACTCAATGGATTGTAAAATTATGTTAATAAGGAAAAAACAGCTGCTACTTTAATAATTCAAGGCCTTGGCCCTGCAGAGGATAAGACAGTGACACATGCTGTGAAATGGGCTCTCCTGAAGAACGCAGGCCGAAGAAAGAAAGAAAGAAAGAAAGAAAAGATAAAAGCTGTACGGTTGTGTTTGAAGCGTATATACTGTGTATATACCCAAAATTATTTTGTGTAGTATGTAAACCATGTTAAACATTTGACTCCTCAGTACTTATAGCTGATACACACCTAAGCACTAGGGGTGGGTGATATGGCCCTACAATAATATCACGATATTTCATTTTGATAACGATACTCTTGGCGATATGACAGAACATTAAATTTAAAAAATATATTTTAAGAATACACTACTGTAACAAAATGAAAATAAAATTTTATTATTGTATGCGATATGATATGGCACACCCCCTAACTGAGATATTAAAAAATACAAGAATTTTCATCAGATTGTAAATAAGTCAATGATCCAGAATGTCATGATACTAAATAATGCACTCCAAATATCTCCATATATCCAGGACTGAAGTAAAGTGAATGATACTGAACAGATAAAATCTGTCTCTAGTAGATATATGATGGGAAATGTGTGAATTTGTCAAAAATTCTAAAAACAATACTAAAACAGTAAAAGTAGTACCTGATGTGATAATTAGTGATGGGTGATATGACACGATATTTCAGGGTATTATATGGTTCACCATATTCAAAAATGTTGGCAATATTATTGTGTACGATATGCTATGGCACACCCCTAGTAAGCACCCAGTAAGAGCACTAGATCTGATTAGAACAGATGTAAATAATCATACATACAATACAAAGTAACATGAATATCTTATTGTGAGAGAAGTAGATCAGATCTTGAGCTCCAGTTTGAAGAACAAAGTTAGGTTCCAGATTTCTCCTGGACGCCCCAGACATTGTATGAATGTATTCAGTTCTTTCAGCAGCAAATCTTGATTTAGCTTAATGAAGTACTGAGCAGTCAAAGCAGGTATTAGATGAGATGTAAATAATACTGGGTTGTTTCCACAAGGAGAAGCTTGGAAAGGGTTAAATAAACAAACTAATATATGTAAAAGCTCTACTTACTTTATTAAAAATGTTTAAATATTTTAAAATGAAAGTATTTTGCTGAGTAAATAAAAGCATAATATCTGGAAAAATAGCTTTTTATATATTATAATATCCCCAAATAATTAAAGGCATCTTCTGCTCAGTTACTGGTAATTTTGGCACCACAGCACTGGAAGTGTTTTATTTTGATAGTTCTATATGGTGTCTTTTCGTGATTGGTTCCAGATAGTACTTGGTGGTACTAGCAGTGCTTACTGGTTAAACATGCCACTGCTTATAAAAGCAGCATAGATGCATTTATTCAGCATATTAAACTGTTCTCTGATGCCCTTTGGTGAGCTCATAAATATTTAAATAAGCTCTGATTGTTCTAATTGGCTGGTTTACAGTGCGATGTCAGCACAAAGTAAATGAAAGTTCTCATTGTGAAACTTTCAGGTTAAGATGCTTCAACCAACCAACAGTGATCAGCTCACGCAGCATGGCTGCTACTTACAGGCTACTGTTGGGCTTGTGACGCTAATCAAGTTGAGTCAGGAGAGTTTTATAGAAGCCTTTATTGTCATTCCATCTACGTACAAGTGAAATTACATTCCTCCAGGAACAACACGGTGCAAACATTGAACGAAGAGTACAAAGTGCAAACGTGCACACACAGTTTTAACTAGAAATTTGCGAAGTGTGGACCACTAAGGCAGGGCAAGGAGGGGGAACTCTCAGAACCTTGGGGCTGGAGTTTTGGGTGGCTTCTGCTTCTAGGTTTTGAAGACAGCCCTTTGTTTTGGCTGGTTTACAGTGAGACGTCCACACAAAGTATATGAAAGTTCTCATTGTGAAACTTTCAGGTTAAGATGCTTCAACCAACCAACATTGATCAGCTCACGCAGCATGGCTGCTACTTACAGGCTACTGTAGGGCTTGTGACGCTAATCAACTCAAGTATAGAGGCTTTTATTGTCATTCCATTTACGTACAAGTACACAGTGGAGTGAAATTACGTTCCTCCAGGAACGTGCAGACACAGTTTTAACAAGAAATTTGCGAAGTGTGGACCACTAAGGCAGGGCAAGGAGGGGGAACTCTGAGAACCTTTGGGCTGGAGTTCTGCGTGGCTTCTGCTGCTAGGTTTTAAAGCCAGCCCTTTGCCAAGTGAAGAGTGAGTACGATTTTGAAAGAGATGGAGGAGCTGGGGAGGGTGTGGGGTGCGAATTTGGTCACAGTTAGGTGAGGGCAGAGGAGTGGTTTATGTAGAGTGTTATTTCAAAGTTATTTCATAACTTCATCAATAAATACGATAAATTAACAGACATTAGACAGAGTAAACAGGACAGTGCAGCACCAACACAGCACTCATTCCTGAGCATGAGGTAGTTAATATTTTTTATTTTGTATTTTTTTAACATATATATATATATATATATATATATAATAACTTTGATTTACTTCAACTTATATTATTATACTTTATATAATTTTTATATATTTTTATTTCTTTTTTTTTGTTATCTTTATCTATTGGTGAATGGAGGAACAGCAAAGTAAGAATTTCATTGTACAGTATAACTGTCTGTTCTGCTGTACATATGACAATAAAACTCTTGAATCTCTTGAATAAAGGTGGCGCCGTCATCTCTTCAGTCTCTTCGGTGTTAAATGCTGAGCTGAAGCTGCTCCATGTTGTTGGAGAGAAGGCTGGAGAAACTGCCAGGATTTTACTGATGGTGATGGTGTTTGAGGAGCTATACTGAACTCTCCTTATGCAGTTATACAGTTTGTGTATTCTCTGCCAGCTTTTTAAAAGAACATTATTAAAATAGTTACTGAGATTACTGTGAATCTGTGAAACACTGCAGACACACACATGTTTTTGTCATGTGTGCAGTCATGTGACATAAATGAGCACACTCCATTAAATATTTAGTTCTTTACCCAGAAATATGGACATATCAATATTTAATCTTCTGTCAAACAGAGTCTATAGATAATGGTAATGTAAGTGCATCACCTTTGCCAAAACCATGAACATCTGACTGGGTTATCATTTATTTAACAAGACGATAAAAGATGCCAATTCCTATTGAGGACAAACACAGGGCACCCTAACAGGCCTAATAGCTGGTTTTCCTCTCCTCATAACCTATAACCGTCTACCATCTCTGATATGGACTGGGTTAAGGTTTCCCCCACTGCCTCATGCACAATTCATTCAGTCGTGTGATGTTTGAGGGGTTTCTTGCATGCGCAGCCTCTTTCACGTCACCCCCACAGCATCTCAATAGGATGAAGAGCCGGGCTTTGACTTCCGGAACTCTCCATTACTTTTCACTCTGCTTTACTGGAATGGTTTGGGTCATCGTCATGGTCCACCTCTCCGCTTCAGCTTCAGCTTTTGGACAGATAGTCTCACATTTTCCGTTAACGCCCTCTGAAACAATAAAGAATTCATAGTTTGGATGCCGTGACATTGACATGGTGGTGGTGGTGTGTTAGTGTGTGTTGCGCTGGTATGAGTGGATCAGACTTATCAGTGCTGCTGCTGGAGTGTTTAAACACCTGCTGGACTGAGAATAGTAGTGATGGCCAGATGAAGTCTCTGGAAGCGCTGAAGCTTTCCCTCCAGATGGTTCAAAAAATGGTTAATTACTCAACTACCAACCCCCCTGCTGGCCAAAACTTTTATTTTCATTTCAACTATTTGCGATGGCCTCTTGCAACGTTTGTAAGCATGGAAACAAGTATATACATAAAACACCTTAATTTTATTTTATGTGGTTCATTCATTTGTTCATCTGATCTGTGTTTGATTGGGTGGGTCTGTTAATAAAAAAAACGTACCAGTATGATTTCAGTCAGTGAATAAATCTAATAGTATGTGAGATATTGACGTTAAACAATACATCACGCCAGTACTCGAACCACATCCTGAACCAGTGAGGCTTCAGACGTCATCAGTAACATCACTCACTCTTAACGAAGCAAGCTCTTCATAAAAGACTTTCTGGAGTTCTCAACACAACCTCTGAAGCCTCGGTATCGTTTGCCCATCACTAGAGAATAGTTCAACAACCAAAACCACCCAGCCAACAGTGGCTACGTTTACATGCAGAGATTTTCTCCAATCCGATTGAATTCATTCTGATCCTAGATTAAGACTGAGGTGTTTATATTCTCACTCTACTCAATCTAATTTGATAAAAATCTCCGTTCACATGCACACTACAAGCAATCAGAGCCAACATTACATGCATGCGTAGAGTACAACTTGGTGTAAATGTTACCATGACAACGAGCAAGTTCAGTCAGAGTTTTAACTGATCTATGCAGACTCAGAAAAACATATTTCACATGTACTTACTATAGAAGGGACGAGAGGAAGACATCACGTCCTGCATCCCTGTTTTCATCCGTGTTAGCAAGGAGTCGATCTCCCGTGACTTCATCCATAATTTAGTAAAACAGGACAGTGGATCAGAGCCACTTTCACCGTCCTGCTTTTTAGCTTTGTAATACTCCGATCTGAGAAACGTCCTGTTATTAATTTGCTCTATAGTTCGTGTAAAACCACCGTCGTTCATTTGCTCATATACTCGTCTGAACAGCTCTTTATTGCAAGCTTTACGGCCGTCCATCCTGCTTACTGTTTTTAAATCTTTTAAGGTTTGAAGCATAAACTTTGTCTCTTCTGAAGACCAGTGTCTCTTCCTCCTGCCATGCTGAAATGTCCTCCATGACGCAACTGCACATGTGCAGAGCGTACTTAAACTTTCCGATTGGGAATGTAATCGGATACAGGCGTCTTCACGGCTATTATTCTTCTATTAAATTCTATTCTTCTATTATCAATCGGATAGAAATTGTAATCGGAATGACCTCAATCGGACTAGTCTATTGGGATTGAGGTGTATACATAAACGTATTCTATTCTGATTAAGCTATTAATTGGATTATTATCAGATTATCGGGCTGCATGTAAACGTAGCCAGTGTCCTGCGACCAGTAATGAAAAACCAGAGAAACGCAAACTGTGCAGCAGAAGTTGAGCTACCATCTCTGATTTTACATCTACAAGGTGGGCCACTGAGGTAAGAGTGTCTAATAGAGTGGACAGTGAGTGGACACAGTGTTTAAACACTCCAACAACACTGCTGTGTCTGATCCATTCACACCAGCACCACGCACACTAGCAAACCACCACCACGTCAGTGTCACTGCAGTGCTGAGAATGATCCTGCCGTCGGTTCAGCCGAGTTTGCGATGTGAATAACAGATGCCAGAACAATGGGATACGCTGATAGTGTCCTTGGAACTCGTCAAAATGTAGGCTGCCTTTGTTAGCTGTAATTAAAAGACCTCTCTGTTTGGAAGAGCCTTGTTGGCTAGAGACCTATTGCCCTCTATTTGAGATCCACCTTCACAATGCATCAGACTGCTTTAGAAATCTCACCCTCAGCTTGTTCCCAATAGTCCCTTGTATTGCTGTTACTATGACCGTACCAGGCGTCTCTCAATCAGATGGAACATGAACAAGGACTAAAACCATAAGTTCCATTGGTTGCAGTTTGGATCAGTTTGTAGATTTGAAAAGTGCTGAACAGTCCGTGTTGGTTGTTTTCATTGTGCTTGTGATGTTACAGCAAACAAAGGCTTTTCATACTATGTTCACCGTTACAGCCCACAATGACTACAGCCTCCCATTTGAGTTGGATTACTTTTTGAATGAGGCAAAGACCTGTACAGCGATCAGAGAACAGAGATCATTTACATATATCAGTCTTAACGGTGTTCCTAGCCTGTATCCAGCCTGTATAAAGCAGCATTATAAGAGAATTTAAGTTTTGGCACTTGCGGTTTCCCTACAGTTTAGTGTATTTCACTTTTACACCATTGTGCCCCCCGATGGACAGCTGTACATATGAGTTTGTTGCTGTACATGACGAGTTGAAGGATTTATAGTGCAATTCCCCTTTACATGCCCACACAGATTACACTTGTCATTGTTTCTATGTGTAAATAACCAAAAATGTGAGTGTAGCAGGCTACAAGCGGAGAGCCGGGGAGCCATCATAATGAAAGTAACAAAATTGGTTTTCATCCGTCTTTATACTGGGACTAGTCTCATACCTCCGATACCTTCAGAGGTATGAGAAGTGTGAATTGTCAATGTCAAAACTACGGTCTCAAAAACTGAGGATGCAAAATATAAACTTGCACGTTTTAACAGTCCGTGTGTGTAAATGTCCCTGCCGTGAGCATAACACATAACACTCGTGAACACAGAATTATACATTCTTGATTTGATAGCTATTGCTATAGTTAATGCTCAGTAGTACACAGATATGCTTCTTTAATATATTTACATTGTACTAAACTACATTCATGTTCAATGGGCGTATATGCGGCTGAAACAGGAAGCCTAGCGCATCCCAAATTTATCAACATTAACATTTTAATATAACATTATAGTCATTATGACTTTTAGAAGAATGGGGTTTTTGGGGAGGTGGGCTAGTGCACTATAGACCCCTGTGGTGCGGCCTAAGCTTTTTTCCTTAATAGCATTTTTTTCCCTAAATTACTTTTACTTTTATACTTTAAGTAGTTCTGAAAGCAGTACTTTTACACTTTTACTGGAGTAAAAAGCTTGAGTTGATACTTCAACTTCTACAGAAGTATGTTTAAACCCTAGTATCTATACTTCTACCTGAATAATGAATGTGAATACTTTTGACCCCTTTGTGTAGCACCTATATTCCTACATGATGGGAGTTGGATTCTGATGGAAGTTGGCACAACAAGAGAGAAAACCAGATGAACTTACAAGGAAGTGGGATATTTCAGAGCTTATTTGATGAGACTGATCAACTTAAAAGCTGAAGAATTGATTTCTTTTCAGGAAACAGGACTGAGGTGAGACGACTTTCGACATCTGGAACAACTACAAAACCCAGCGAGGCAGAGACGATACAGGTAAGGTTACTGCCTACGCTTTCATAAATTAGACTGGCAGGGATGAACATTCTGCTGTCGGAATTTCATTGTTTTCCCGTTTGCCGTGAGACTTTCTTACAGCCTTTTATCTCTTATATGTCTCACCAATGCGTAAGAGCCAGTCTGAGATTTACTGCAGTGACTCACTCTTTTACTCTTTCTTGCTTTCTCCAACAACGTCTCTTCGCAGTCTCTGCCATCGCGCCCATCTTGGGAATATTGGTTCCCAGCCAAGATCTCCATAAGGACACCTTAAAGGTTAAAGATGGGCTGCTAATTGGGTCCCCTATAGACAATCCACTTGGGGCTCAAAAAGATTTTTCCGTTGGCTCCATATGAGCCCTGTGTGTGTTTGCCCATGTGGGCCACTAATGGGTCTAACTTGGTTGTGGTCTAACTTGGGCCCACAACTGTAACCCAAATGTGGCCCACAGACTGACCCCATGGGGACCCACGACTGTAGTCCAACTGACGCCCAAAGTTATAACCCAACAGGAGCTCATGTTTCGCCAATCAGAAAGCCACTACAAGTCCCTGTAAAACCCATACAGCCCAGATAAAGCCCATATGGGGCCCACATGAACATGTTGGCTGGGAAGCTAGATTCTGCTTATAGCTGCTGGGATGACAAATGTAGTCTAACATGGCCCCATGACATTGACCCAAATGGTGCCCACAACTGTAGTTACCTGGGACCAACAATGGCAGCACAATGGTGACCTAAATGAAAGCCCACACTTGGAGCCTAACTTGGTTCCCATTTCAGTAACACATCTGGTCCCCAAAGTGTGGCCTAACAACTGTAACCCAAATAGGGCCCACAGACTGACCCAATTGGGACCCACGACTGTAGTCCAACTGGGGCCCAAAGTTATAACCCAACAGGAGCTCATGTATCGCCAATCAAAAAGCCACTACAAGCCCAGGTAAAACCCATACAGCCCAGATAAAGCCCATATGGGGCCCACATGAACATGTTGGCTGGGAAGCTAGCTTCTGCTTATAGCTGCTGGGATGACAAATGTAGCCTAACCTGGCCCCATGACATTGACCCAAATGATGCCCACAACTGTAGTTACCTGGGGCCAGCAATGGCAGCACAATGGTGAACTACCTGAAGGCCCACACCTGGAGCCTAACTGGGTTCCATTACTGTAGCACATCTGGTCCCCAAAGTGTGGTCTAACTTGGGCCCACAACTGTAACCCAAATGTGGCCCACAGACTGACCCAATGGGAACCCACGACTGTAGTCCAACTGGGGCCCAAAGTTATAACCCAAATGGAGCTCATGTATCACCAATCAGAAAGCCACTACAAGTCCCTGTAAAACCCATACAGTGCAGATAAAGCCTATACGGGGCCCACATGGACATGGCTTCTTCTTATAGCTGCTGAAGACTTATAATTGTTGGTGTGTGACATGGTGCTTGTGAAAGGCCTCCTCCAAAGTTACATAGCACTGCTATAGCAGGCATTCCAGACCCGGAGTGGCATTCACAGAGATGCCATTCTCCATAGTATAAGTCAGGGTACCAACAACATCACTGTTTAAGTTTAAGGTGTTAAGTTCAAATCATTACACAATATTGTAAGAGATAACGAATGCTTGGAAAATGCAAACACATTCAATGAAAAAACAGAAGAGCGGAATGTGGCTTATGTTGTTGGAGGCCAAAAGCTAGTCATGAACTGCTGAATCTAGCAGTTCTTTATGACCCTCGATTACATTTACAGCCTACAAGGAGATATGCACAATAAACATGACCCAGACAGCATCAGCGCTCAGTGAGAAATTGGGGAGCGTTCAATTTTCCCGGAGTGTTTTGAACCGCATCGCGCTGCATCTCTTCTTCTACTTATTGCTCCATTCCCCAAGCCAGTTTTCAGGAATGCATTACAGCACGGGGCACGCATATGGGAGAAGTTATGTCTGAGGCATTAAGTGCTTGGACGTTTTAATTTGCGAACTACAGAAAAAAAGCTATTAACTCTAAACTTGACCCGAAGCCGCGGGTGATTTAAGAGAATCTGCTCCACCTCGTTGCTGGAGAAGAAATCACGGAGAAAAAAAGCGACCCTCGCAGACGCAGTTATTCAAATAACCGGGGTTGCAAAGTACACACACCTGTCATGTTTCAGCCTGCAAAACACACACCGAACCTTAGTCAAAACAAATCCGATGTGACACGACGACAGCGGGCTGATGTGCTGAGGCCATCAGCTCAACAGCTCTTAGCAGGTAGACACAATAGCGCTCCAGCACCAGTGTTAATGTTAAAGGGCCCTTATTATAGAAAACTTCATCTCTCTGAGCTTTTACTTCAAAATAAGAGTTTGATGTATTATGTAAACATAGGCGAGCGCGGCTAGTATGTCTGAATACTCAGAAGTAAATCAGTAGGCGAGCGCGGCTAGTATGTCTGAATACTCAGTAGTAAATCAGTAGGCGAGCGCCGCTAGTATATCCGAATACTCAGTAGTGAAATCAGTAGGCGAGCGCGACTAGTATGTCTGAATACTCAGTAGTAAATCAGTAGGCGAGTGTTGCTAGTATGTCTGAATACTCAGTAGTGAAATCAGTAGGCGAGTGTTGCTAGTATGTCTGAATACTCAGTAGTGAAATCAGTAGGTGAGCGCGGCTAGTATGTCTGAATACTCAGTAGTGAAATCAGTAGGCGAGCGCGACTAGTATGTCTGAATACTCAGTAGTAAATCAGTAGGCGAGCGCGGCTAGTATGTCTGAATACTCAGTAGTGAAATCAGTAGGCGAGCGTGGCTAGTATGTCTGAATACTCAGTAGTAAAATCAGTAGGCGAGCGCGGCTAGTATGTCTGAATACTCAGTAGTAAATCAATAGGCGAGCGTGGCTAGTATGTCTGAATACTCAGTAGTGAAATCAGTAGGTGAGCGCGGCTAGTATGTCTGAATACTCAGTAGTAAATCAATAGGCGAGCGTGGCTAGTATGTCTGAATACTCAGTAGTGAAATCAGTAGGCGAGCGCGGCTAGTATGTCTGAATACTCAGTAGTAAATCAGTAGGTGAGCGCGGCTAGTATGTCTGAATACTCAGTAGTAAATCAGTAGGCGAGCGCGGCTAGTATGTCTGAATACTCAGTAGTAAATCAGTAGGTGAGCGCGGCTAGTATGTCTGAATACTCAGTAGTGAAATCAGTAGGCGAGCGCGGCTAGTATGTCTGAATACTCAGTAGTGAAATCAGTAGGCGAGCGCGGCTAGTATGTCTGAATACTCAGTAGGTATTGAGTAGTAGGTGAACGGTACTCGGATGACCTCCTGAATTAGCAGCCATTTTGAACAGGTGAACACAGCACACTGCGCTATCCCATGATTCACCTGGAGTTGTGGATGAATTCAGAGTGGAGTAAATAAACGGTGTAAAGCTGAACGTCGGCTGTGTGTACGTAGCTACTGCTAGTGAACTGCTGCTACAGGAGTTAGCGCTACTGCTGAGATAAACAATGATTACATTCCTCCCGTTTCATCTTCTCTGATCTACAGCTCCACACCGTCTGATACATAATCAGATAAAAACACAGATCAGAGTCACTAAAAGATCTAAATCTGTCAGTAAATGAGCTTTTAAATGAACAGCAGGACTTTTACGGTGGTGGTCTGACGTCTTGCGTCACAGGACGCTGGTAATATGACGGACGTAGTACGTCTGAGATTGTGTAGCTACTAAAACTCACCTACTGAAATTATCTACTAGTCTGATGCTCGAGCAGTACGTACTGACTCTAATGTAGTACCTACTGAGTAGTAGGCGATTTCTGACGCACCTATAGTGTTAGGTGTTGTGGGTCTTGTTTGTTTGCAGGTATAGTTTCAGTCTCCATGATTGCTGCTGTTGAGAGGTGGGTGGAGCCACAACAGTATAAAGACTGCCACTAGAGGGGAATAGAGGAGGTAGGAGGGAGAGACTCAAACCAAGATGGAGTTATAGAGGAAGAGTCTTGGGTCATGTGGCAGGCAGCATGTCGGGTGTTTGACTTGAAAGTTTATAACTTGCAGGCTTGTGAAACAATTTGATTCTTGTTTTGGATCTACTGTTCAGGTATTGGTTAAAGGAACTGTTAGTGGTTGTTTTTTTTCTTTTTTGTGGAACTAGACAGGTAAGAATCACTAAGGTCTTACTTGTCCGGACACAATAGGTTTCTTGAATGGTATGATCAACCTTCTTTTATGTTGACTCTTTCTTCATTGAGATGCTGTGGCTTTAGTAAATGGTATCTACTAAACTATTTGCGGTTCTCTGTGGTTCTCTCCCTCCCTGCCTCACCACCACCACCACCACCCCCCATCCACTTGTGTCTGTAACTAAACATTCTAGACTCCTCTTACCCCTAGAGAAACCATGAGGGCTTGTAATAATGGTTAAATACCCACACCAACATATGGGATCTTCTATTATAGGAAGTGTATCTCAGTGCAAGCATTTTTTAAGGATCTTTTCAAACAATTTACTTATTATTATTATTATTATTATTATTATTATTATTATTATTATTATGGTTGTCATTATTTCACAGTATATCATTCTATATCAGTCTTTTTTTTTATTTTTTTGTCGTTTATTGACCCTGTTTTGAGTCCAAATTGTCCGGTATGATTGTGTAACTCGGGCTTGTATACAGCTTTTTGATCTGATGCACAGATTCCAGATAAAAGCATAATTTCTCAGAATTTTTTCCCATAGAGAATGAATGGGAAATTTACAAGCCAATTTAAGGTACTTCTGTTTGACGGACAGACACCATTTTGCATACGCTGATTCAGGGCAGACCCTCCATCATGACTGCAGTGTTGGTTCAGCTCGCACTCATCTGTTTGTCTTTTTTTATCCCTCTTTTTTCCCCCCATAGAGTCCCATTTGTTTTTTTTTAACACACCCAAACCTCATGGTTTAGTTTTTATGTACAGCCTCCAAACTGCATATACTCACTCAGGGCAGATCCCCAAGCACTAATCCACAGACATACCCACTCACACTCCTCTAGTTGTCCTTTTATTCATCCCATAGGATCCCTTTTTTTTTGCCGAACCCAAACATAGCGAATTTGTACAACCTACATCCACCAAACAGTCTGTACTCACAGAGCAGATCCCCAACCGCTAATCTGCACCTGACCAACCATTTCTTTAACCATCCTGCGTTTCTTTCAGGAAATATGCTTCTCTAGTTGTTATTATTGTTATTATTATTATTGTTCATATCCTCCTAGGTTGCATGGGGTGCTGTAGGCTATCCCAGTGCTTACTCAAGTGTTATATAAAAATAAAACACTAAGTATTAAGTTAAATAGCATTAAACAGTAAATATAAGATCATTTCACTGGCCAATATATCATTTTCGCAGTGTTGTTAAAATGAATAACTTTCATGACAGCAGCAACAACTGCAACCACTCTTTCCTATAATTTTCTATCAGCTTTTCACATTATTGTGCCAGAATTTGAGTCCTCTCCTCTGTTCTGCTTTAAATCAGATTTATTGGCAGCTTTTTGAGCAACTGCTCGAATGAGGCCATCTACCTCTCTGTTGGGTTTAAGCCAGGCCTTTAACAAGGCCACTCAATAACATTCATTCTGTTTCTTTTTAGTCATTGTGTGGAGTTTCTTGTCCGTTTTATATCTTTTACTGGCCGCATTATGTTTCAGCTTCAGCTCATGTACGGATGAACGGGCCTTAAGAAATTCCCTGATACCGAACAGCATTTCTGCCAGATAGACTCAAAAGGTAAAAGAGATGGAAACGTTAGTTTAATCTTTGACAAGATGTACAATTTGGAGGATAATGAGAAGAAATATAGAGCGTAGGCGTAGGACAAATCCTAGAGCCAGGTCTTAAAGCGTTCCAACTCTCACAGACCCTGCTGGATATGGACGGAGACCACCCTGCTAGCGGTGGTGGGAGGTGGGTTTGGGAGATTGGTGGCGTAGATGGAGAAGAGAGCTGAAAACAGCAGAACTTGAAAGTACCAGAGCAGGAATGTAAGTTGAACAAAGACAGGTGGAGGACTGTGATTGGCCAGGGTAATGAATAAATGAATGATGTTAGCTTTAGGAGTCTTCATGGCAGAACTTTCCTGGTTTTATTAATAATTGCAAGCAGTTCATGTCCCCAGACAGAATATCATAACCACACTGACAGACTTCCACCGCCATGTTTCAATTGCCCAAGAAGTTGGTCTTCAAACTGTTCTGTCCATAGCACATAATTCCAAGAGCATCCAGGGCATTTAAACTCCTTAGATGTTCTCCTGGATGCTTTGGTGACTTGGATGATCTACCTCTAAGGTCTTGAGGATTTTTGGAAAGGTTCACCAAAGTATCCCATGTTGGCTGGCTGCTTTAGCATTAGTTGGCTGCTGGCTCACTTACCATAGTAACACTGACATTAACTTTGTTTTTTTTGTTTGTTTGTTTTTTTGGTTTAGTAATGCGATCCTCCCAACATTAGCTGCTATCTTACTGAGACTTCCTTTTTAGTAGAGTTTTCATATTTACATTTATGTTAGGGCATATTTTAAATACCCCCACAGAGGCATCCCAGACATAGTTACAGTTCCTTGACAATGAAGGACCAATATATATACACACACTACAATGCCAAAAGTATTCACTTCAATGGGTTTCCATGGCCTAGCATCTGCATCCAAGCCTTCCATCACTGAGTGCAATGGACTCTAGAGCAGTGGGCACGTGTTCTCTGGACTGACGGATCACGTTTCTCCATCAGGCAGTCTGTCTGAGTTTGGGTTTGGGGGTTGCCAGGAGGAGAACAGTACTTGTCTTGAGAGCATTGTGTCAAGTGTAAAGTTTGGTGGAGGGGGGATCATGGTGTGGGGTTGTTTTTCAGGAGTTAGATCGGCCCTTAGTTATAGTGATAGGAACTCTTAATGCTTCAGCAGACCAAGAGATTCTGGACAATTTCATGCTCCCAACTTTGTGGGAACAGTTTGGGGACAGCCCCTTCCTGTTCCAGCATGATTGCGCACTAGTGCACAAAGCATGGAGGACCGAGTTTGGTGTGCAAGAACTTGACTGGCCTGCACAGAGTCCTGACCTCAACCTGATAGAACACCTTTGGGATGAATTAGAGCGGAGACTGTGAGCCAGACCTTCTCATCCAACATCAGTGTCTGACCTCACAAATGCGCTTCTGTTAGAGCAACTGGGTGAACCAGTTAGCTACAGCACCTCCCTGAGGCAGATCAGGGCTGCACCTCTGGTTAGTTAAGAATATTAAAGACAGAAACTCACCATTTACTGAGCGAGGCAGTGAGTGAAGGAATATTAATTTCCCCAAATGGACAGCATAACATAATAATGAGTTTATTATGAGGGATGCCCCCACAACAGTGAGACATTCAGGGGGTCCAAGAGAATAACTAGGGCGTCTGGAAACCCATATATTTTGCTCCTTGGAAAAAAAAATATTTACCAGCATCACACAGCAGGACAAAGAAGAACTGGGGTAGATGAAACAAGGCTCAAAGAGAGTCTCCTGTGAAAGTGCTGGAATGACAAGGCACAGTACTTTGCAGGGTTTGAGATCAAGAGAGGAATATGAGACAGACAGCTGAGACTTTCAGCTTAAATCATGTGATCTATGAGAGGTTGGATCAGAATGTCTTCAGGGTCCAACAAAAACACAAGGACCGCCCTTGGCCTTCCAAGACTTTCAGAGGAGACTGTACTTCCTAATGATGAGAGATGAATTATTTTATCTTAATTAAATAAAGGGAACATTAACCACTTCTATTAAGAATTCTCCGTAACATCGACCCAGTGAAACACTCGCCATATCAATACCCTGGTGATATGATAAAAGATGAGTGTTCATGGTTCTCTGCTTTCTGCAATACCATCAATATTTCATCATGGAGTGAGGCGCCAGTCCCCTGCAGTACACTGCCTCTTTCCTTACCTATAAACTCTGCTTCACAGGTGAAGAATGACTGGATGTTTTGTGGAATGTGCTGAACACTGCAGAAAAAAAATGTACCCCAGCAAGTGAAAACATCTTAAAGTCAACATATTATTTTTCATAAAGCTAGCACTATTTCATAAAAGATACCAGAGATGCATTTATTCAGCATCTCTACAAATACTACAAATTGGTATATATATATATATACACTACATTGCCGAAAGTATTCACTTCATGGAGCTTCATGGAATGGGTTTCCATGGCCGAGCAGCTGCATCCAAGTCTTCCATCACTGAATGCAATGGACTCTAGAGCAGTGGAGACGTGTTCTTTGAAGTGACGAATCATGCTTCTCTGTCTGTCAATCTGTCTGAGTCTGGGTTTGGCGGTTGCCAGGGGAACAGTATTTGTCTTAAGTGCATTGTGTCAAATATTAAGTTTGGAGGAGGGGGGATCATTGTGTGGGGTTGTTTTTTAGGAGTTGGATCAGTCCTTAGTTATTGTGAAAGGAACTCTTAATGCTTCAGCAGACCAAGAGATTCTGGACAATTTCATGCTCCCAACTTTGTGGGAACAGCTTGGGGACGGCCCCTTCCTGTTCCAACAAGACAGCGCACTAGTGCACAAAGCAGCTCCATAAAGACATGGATGAGTGAGTTTGGTGTGGGAGAACTTGACTGGCCTGTACAGAGTCCTGACCTCAACCTGATAGAACACCTTTGGGTTGAATTAGAGCGGAGACTGCGAGCCAGGCCTTCTCGTCCAACGTCAGAGTCTGACCTTTCCATAAACACACACCTAAATCATGTGGAAAGCGAGAGTTTAAGCTGGTATAGCTGTATAGGGTGGGCCGACATCATAATCATATAAAACCCAATATATTAGGAATGGGATGCCACTCAAGCTAAGATGCATGTGAAGGCAGACGAGTGTCCTACCTAACTTTCACGATCGGACTCTTGCTCTAACTGGTACTACAGAACTAACACCATTGTCAGAACCGTCACAGCATTGTGGGGGTGGAACTTGTATTAGGATGCCGATCTGCTGGGGGACCAATCAGAATAGATTGGGCGAGCTGACCAATCAGAGCACACTGAACTCATTAGGTAGGTAACTGGTACTACAGAATTAACACCGCTGTGAGAACCATAACAGCAAGTATCAAGTGAATTCAGACGACCTAGCTTTTCTTGTAGATACAGAACTCAGTTCTTGTCATCTCATCACTCTTGAGTTTAAAGTATAGGGGTATATATTGTATTCCCAACCATATCCCAGTGCATTAAGCAGCAAATGCCCAGTTCATTTGGTCCAAGTACCTTTGCTCTCCACTCATTGCTCATTGTTTTAGGAATAACTACCACACAGGCGCACTGTAGGTTTATAATTACCAACTGCAGTCTCAGCAACACTGCTGTGAACTCTGAGACACATTCAAGTCTCACTCACCCCCACCATACCACTAGAATCACTGCTGTGCTGAGAATGGTCTATCAGCCATGTAATATCTGCTCAGTGGTGGTCCTGTGGTGGTTCATTTCCTCTGTTGGAGGTGATAGAGGGGGGCCATGATAAATTGTGCAGTAACGTATGGGCTAAAGTCAGTAATCGTAAACCTACAAAGTGCACTTATATGGTGTTTTTTTTCTAGAACAGGCTTTTCGGTTACGAAGCTCTGCCATATTGTGTTCAAACACACACAAGTAATTCCCAAATGGCAACGAAACCATTCTTCGCTTTTAATGTACGTCAGCAAACGGAGGCTTAATCCCAAGCTAGTTTGGGGCATTTCCATTGGTCTATTCATCATGTAATTGGCCCCCTCATCATATTTTTTTTGAAAACTAAAATGTAAATCTATAATGTAATGCAAAAAACAGCTTGCACCTTCTCAGGACATAGCATGACAACAGAGGACAGTTCTTAACTAGAACAGTGCATTACCTGAAGCAAACGCAGGATGGTTGCACAGCATGAGCAATTCAGGGAATAAGGAATGAATAATCAACAAGTAGAGGAGTGCAGGCCAGTGCGTTTGGGGATCTATCTTGAGTGAGTACATGCAGTTTGGAGGCTGTAGATTAAAAGAAATCATAATGTTTATGTTGGCTTAACAATAAATGGGATCCTTTGGGAGAAACAAGAGACAGATAGATAAGTGTGAGTCAGTATGTCTGTGGATTAAAGCTTGGGGATCTATCCTGAGTGAGTACATGTAGTTTGGAGGCTGTAGGCTCAATGAAACCATGATGTTTGTGTGGGCTTGCCAATGAATCAAATCCTATGGGAGGAACAAGGGATGAATAAACGACAAAAAGATGAGTGCGGGTCAGTATGTCTGTGGATTAAAGCTTGGGGATCTATCCTGAGTGAGTACATGTAGTTTGGAGGCTGTAGGTTAAGTAAACCATGATGTTTGTATAGGTTTGACAATGAATGTTATCCTATGGGAGGAATGAAGGATGAATGAACGACAAATAGATGAGTGCGGGTCAGTATGTCTGTGGATTAGAAGTTGGGGATCTATCCTGAGTGAGTACATGCAGTTTGGAGGCTTTAGGTTAAACGAAACCATGAGGTTTGGGTGTGTCCAAAATGAATGGGACTCTATGGGGAAAAAGAGGGATGGAGAAAAAAACAACAAATAGATGAGTGCAGGTCAAACTAACACTGCTGTTGTGGTCAGGGGTCTGTCCTGAGTCAGTGTATGTGAAACAGTTTTCCATCCTATTCATTGTCTATGGGAAAAAAATCCAGAAAAAATCGGTTGTTTTCCCGAGTCCGTACATCCAATCAAAAAGCTGTATATAAGCCTGAATCATAAAATCAGACCAGACAATCTGGAGTTGGAACGGTGTTGATGTCTGTCTGTTCCAGATAATACTGTTAGTACTAATTCTAATAGAAGTCCTATTAGTACTTATATAGATCTATAGCAGTAGATGGGCGGTGGAGATACCAAGACCTATGGCCAACACCACAAAGGAATTTCTGACGCACCGCCACTAGACAGAACTTGACAGCACGTCAAAATTATAGAATGACATGCGACAGTAATGCTTTTGGAAAAATCTGTAAATCTGTAAGCGCTCCATCTCTGAGCGTCTGACTCTGCTGGAGTTTAGTAAAGATCACCGTCAGTAGCAGCAACGTTTATCCAGGCTTGTTTCTCCAGGCTCGGCTGAAGCAGATCAACAGAGCTGCTACACAATTAGGGCTTGTGGACACACTAGTCCAGTAGGCATTCATTACAGTGAGAGTCCAGTGGTTCTTCAGTCTCCTGCAATAACAATCTGGACCAACATTATTAATAATAATAATAATAACCATCTTTATTTATAGAGCACTTTTCATAGCAGTGGCAGCTCAAAGTGCTTTACAGACAATAGCAGTAGTAGCAGACTTAATTAGCCAAAGACAAAGTTCAGCTTTAGAGCTACTAGGATGTTAAAGTTTTAATGAAGCGCAGAGTTAAAGAAAGACATGTTTATAAACTGAACTGAGCTCCACAGTTTAGCAGCAGAAGAGCTGAAAGAGTCTCTCCAGGTTCTCTGTATGTTACTGAAGGTGTTTGTACAGAAGGTCAGTATCTGCAGATCTAAGATCAGCAGCTGGAATGTAAACAGAGAGATGTTCTGTGATGTAGCAGGTTCTAGATAATTTACAACTTTATAGACAAGTACAGAAGTTTAAAGTCTGGTCTAAAAGATACAGGTAGTCAGTGCAGCTCTTCTAAAACAGGACTGATCTGAGATCTGTTTAGTGTTTGTTAGGATCCCAGCTGCTGCGTTCTGGACGAGTTGTGTTGTTTTCTTAGGAACTCCAGTAAGAGACCATTACAGTGATCAACTCTGACCATTTCAGTGATCAACTCTGACCATTACAGTGATCAACTCTGACCATTACAGTGATCAACTCTGACCATTACAGCATTCAACTCTGACCATTACAGCGATCAACTCTGACCATTACAGCATTCAACTCTGACCATTACAGTGATCAACTCTGACCATTACAGTGATCAACTCTGACCATTACAGCGATCAACTCTGACCGTCGCAGCGATCAACTCTGACCGTCACAGCGATCAACTCTGACCTTTACAGTGATCAACTCTGACCATTACAGCGATCAACTCTGACCATTACAGCGATCAACTCTGATCATTACAGTGATCAACTCTGACCATTACAGTGATTAACTCTGACCATTACAGCGATCAGCTCTGACCGTCGCAGTGATCAACTCTGACAGTCGCAGTGATCAACTCTGACCGTCACAGCGATCAACTCTGACCTTTACAGTGATCAACTCTGACCATTACAGTGATCAACTCTGACCATTACAGCGATCAACTCTGACCATTACAGCGATCAACTCTGATCATTACAGCGATCAACTCTGATCATTACAGCGATCAACTCTGACCATTACAGCGATCAACTCTGACCATTACAGCGATCAACTCTGATCATTACAGCGATCAACTCTGACCATTACAGCGATCAACTCACTTGAAACAAACAAATGAACAAGTTTCTCTAAGATTAAAAAGGTAAAACTTTGATGTTACTATAGTGACTGTGTTTACGTGCAGAGTAAAATTGGGACTAATTGTAACAGACAGTAAGTGACTACACCGTAGCAGATCAGTGATTACTGAAAGCAACAGCTCAGACATTCAGATGGGAATAGCCACAACGGTGTGGGGGCGGAACTTGCAGCAGTATGCTACTCAGAACAGAGTGGGTGAGCTGACCAATTAGATTGTACAGGGCTCATATGGAGGCAGAGTTTAAAGACACAGGAGCTCTAACAAGGTGTTTCAGACAGAGGGTGAATAAAGATGTACAGTATGCAAAAACATTTAGTATTAGGAAAAAGAGGCTCCCGTTAGCATATTATTCCCACATAATACATCAAATCAAATCATGTTTATTGTTGCATCACATCACACTTCTTCTTAGTTCTTCTTCTCCTGTTTCTTGACCTACTTAGTTGCTGCGAGTATCTCTAAATTGATTAATTGACTTATTCCACACCCCTTCGTTCTCCTAACCGTGTTAGCGTGAGGGAGATCGGATGGGTGAATAACAAAGGCCAAGTTAGGTCTTGAGGGTGTCCTGCTCAGTCTAGTGGCGCACTCCTCGTTTCACCCGTTAGTTCTTCTTCTTTTGTTTATTGACTTAGAACGTGGAACTCTCTAAAGGTAGAGAGGCCTAAAGTACGATAGTAACGCTTAACAAGCGCCGGCCTCTGTCTCTGTACTAACACAAACCAGAACTAACTCTGTCTCTGTATTAACCTAAACCAGAACTAACTCTGTCTCTGTACTAACCCCAACCAGAACTAACTCTTTCTTTTCTCTTTCCGAGGAAATAACCGCCCACCTGTCCCGCCGAATACTGTAAAGGACTGACCACCAGGGCCCCCCGTCACTTGGCACCAACTAGTTCTCCTCTCCATTTGTGCCATTTGCTCCATCCTTGACTGCATCACTGTATCATCCACTTGATGTAGCACCTGTACAGCTTCTAAAGCTTCTACCATCAGACTCAGCTTTAGTTTATAAACTGTAAATACTGTTCGACCTGAGGAGGATGGGTCTCCCCTTGTGAGTCTGGTTCTTCCCAAGGTTTCTTCCTCCAGTTGAGGGAGTTCTTGCCACTGTTGCCTCTGGTTTGCTCACAGGGGGATAAACAGCTGTGATTTCATGTTTTTCATGTTTTTAAAATTCCTGTAAAGCTGCTTTGCGACAACATCGTTGTAAAAAGCGCTATACAAATAAACTTGACTTGACTTGACTTCTTGTATCTCTTTTATCTGCCTCAGACTTACCAGCTGCATGTATAAAAAGGGTACATCTCTGTTACAGGGTGACATCATCACGTAACAAGCTTGGCACATTCCTACGCAACACGCAGAGAGCTGAAAAAGTAACAAAACTCATCACACTAAAAAGTGTGAGGGTGGAACCAATCAGAATAGAGTAAGCGGGCTGACCAATCAGAGCACACTGGATTCATTAGGAGGTGGGGTTTACAGACACAGGAAATGCTGACTATACAATAATATTCTATCCCCTGTATATCTTATCTGACTCACCATCCAAATGTATTAAAAGTTTATTTTATATGCACACATTTACAAACATCTTCCACAGAAAGCCAACAATAAGCCATGTCATACCATCTAGCCGGGCCAAATCAAGTTTCAAAGATTCCAAACTGGAATTCCAGCTTCAGCGAGCATTCCAGCATAAGCTTCCCAGTTAACTAGGTGCTTTGTCATGTAACTTTACCTCTGCATCACCTCACCTGCAGCATTTCAGTTCCAGGTAGCCAAGAAACTCCCCAACAACAAAGTATTAAAAGACACTATGCAACCCAAGATTTTCACTCACTGGCGTTAATGTGATGTGACGATAAACATGATTTGATTTGATTTAAAGTACTTTGTAGAAAAGACATGCTAACAGGAGCCCCTTACATGAATGTCTGAGCTGCTTCTGTCAGTAATCACTCATCTGCCTCTGTGTAGTCACTTACAGTCTGAGTGAATGTTAGTCCAGATTGTTACTGAGGCAGGCTGAGGAACCACCTGACTACTACTGGCGTAAGCAGCCTTGATTTAGGGTTTAATGTAGCGAAGCAGCCTGCTAGCTGGACTAGTGCGTCCACAAGCCCTCACTGTGTAGCCGCTCTGTTGCTCTGCTTCAGCCGGGCCTGAAGAGCATCACCGCTACTGACAGCATGTACGACGCTGGTGTATTTACTAAACTTCTGCAGAGTCAGACGCCCTGAGATTCAAAAGTGAGCGAAAGAGGTGCTCATATTAGACTTAGACCCATCAGTCTGATATGAAACAATCGTTTTTGCCAGAGAACCAGAGAAGCTGTTGGGTGCTTATGTGTACACACCATAGGTTTACATGTATATTGTTGCTGGCCAAAGGAAACCAAGTACCTCCATTTTTGGGGATCTTTAGTTTAGATTTTTTGAAATCTATAAATCTATTATGGCTCCATTGACTTACATGGTTCTGATTACTGATTATATAATAGTAAATATATATACTAGATAAACAAAAATCTGTTTTTTAGTCTAATATATCATCGCTGCCCAAAACATACTAACTGATTTAAATCCAATTCTAGGATGTGCTGGGATGCATCATCAGTGATGTTCCTGGGGTCATTGGGGGTTTCAGGTCTTTCAACACTCCCTTACTCAGGTGACCCATCTGCCAGAGCTTTGCCGGTTGAATGCCCTGCAAACCCCCTGCAGCCCACCTAGATAGGTTCGCAGTGAGCCCACCAGCCCCAGCTTCTGCACTCCTCCACCAGGTCTTGGTATTTCACTTGCTTCCTCTCATGTACCTCCTCCATGTGTTCTTTCCATGGCTTGGTCAGCTCCCCCATGATCACCTGCCAGTAACACCTGAGTGAATGATCAAGTCTGGGCACAGTCTTGTCTGGACGATGTGTTCAGGGACGTTTCGTTGTTTTCCTAGGTCCATTCTCAGCTGCCAGTCTGGGGCAGTAAACAGAAGGCCTGACTTGGTCTGAGCTTCCTGGGGCAGTGTCTGCTTGCGTGAATCGCTGTGGTGACTATTTATGCAACTCCCTTGAGCACCTGGTCGTGGTGCCAGTGATAGCAATCATCAGCCAATGCTTTGGGCTAAGAAGGTGTTGGAGCAATCCTCTTCCAGCACCATATATATATATGTGTGTGTGTGTATTGTTGTGAGGTCCTAAAACTGGGGACAGCACCATTCTCAGGTTCCTCTGGACTGTCCAAATATTGAGATTGAGAGATTGAGATCTTCCAGCAAAAAACACCTAGCCATAAGGACAAGACAGTCCAGTCCATTCCAGGTGACCTATCTATCTATTTATCTATCTATCTAGAATTTACCAAATCAAATATTTTATTTTGTAATTGTATAAATATTAGGACTTATTAGGACAGTCCAAATATTTTTGAGATCTTCCAGCAAAAACCACACAGCCATAAGGACAAGCCAGTCTAGTCCAGGTGACTATATAATCAGGTTATTGATAGATTTTACAAAAATAAAATATTTTATTTTGTAATTGCATAAATATTAGGATTTATTAGGACTTATAATACAGGGTAGTTGGTTATAGGCATTGGCCTATAGTTTAGCATCAGGCATCAGTACTGATGTACTTATTTTTCTAGTTACTTTATTTCTAGTATAGTTTTTAGTTTGATGTTTTACTGCAAAACCAAAAAAAAGCTGTTTTTATGAGCGAATGACAACATAATTTATTAAAAATAAGAATAATTATCTCATTATATCCATTTGTCATAAGTACCTTCAGTGTGTCTTCCTTATTTTAAGGGTCCAAAACTAATTAAGGACTCTTTATTCAGATTATTAATTCAAGTTCTGTGTCACAGCAGAGGATATTAGATTGAATGTAACCATGTCTATAGTTAATGAGCCCCCTTAAGAGAAATATGTTAGTTTCATAAAACAGACCAGTCTAAAATAACGGCCGGATCATTTCCAAATGATTAAATCTTAATTAAAAGTTCTTCAAACTGGAGCTCAAGATGTGATCTACTTCTTTCAGAATAAGATATTTCTGTATTGTATACATGCTTATTCTACATCAGTTCTGATGATATCTGGTGAACATACACTTATTGCTAAGATGAAGGCTTTTAAACACTCAGCCTAGGTGCCCGAGACTTTTGCAGTTTAGCTTCGCCCCGTTCTCATTATGAAGCGTGATTCGCCATTGGATTGCTTTTTGACTGAGGTGCCATGCAGGTCAGCCAATCAGGAAAGAAGTTGTTTACATAGGTTAGTTTTAAAGTACAAAAACAACTTGTTTCATTCTAAGGGATTAAGTGAGGTCAGAAAATGGTTCTGCAATTGCTTTCAGTACATAAAGCCTTTGATATGTCACAAGAAGACCTCAAGGTAAAATGTAAAACCTTTAAATAAATAAATAAATAAACAAAAAAGAAGAGAAGTAAATAGTGTACGGCGGGTCGTGATGATTTTTTCAGCTTTCCATTACCGTTATGTCACAGCCGGCCAGTTCTCCTCGAGAATTTGAATTTAACAGGAGGGAAATCACTCAGGCCGTGCTTTTACCTAAAGAAGGTGCCTGTTTGTTTATTTTAGGAGACTGGGGACAGCACCGTTCAGCCTGGACTTAAATGAGCACTTAGTGCAGTCATCCGTGTCCAAGCAATCCCTGCTCAGCCACTGTGGCCAGGCCTGTTTAAGTGTCTTTGATTTCGGCTCGGGTTTCCTTCCGACTATCTACCTGATCTTCCAGGACCCAGAAACTTGACACACTCTTAATCCAGAGGCTTGACACACTCTGTGTTTACGGTTCACGGTGTTATTAGAAAACATGCTTTGGTGTGTGTACAGGCCTGGCTGCGTGGTGGAGGCCAGAAAGGCAATACGGCAGAGGGGTAAAGTGAAGAAAGGGATGAGTGTAGGGTGTACCAGGTACCAGCTGTGTTGCCTCTACGTTTTAAAAGGATTAAGATTTCAGCAAACAGTTTCAGATCCTTAAAGAACCTTTTTAGTGTTTTTTTACTGCAATGGGCCTCAAAACAGTCCAGTCCAGGTGACCTTCAGCCATAAACAGTTTATTTTCAGCACATCTGGGCTACGTCAGAAATCTCCTACTTCTATACGACTCAGTAGGCGAAATCAGTAGGCAAATACATTTAATAGCTTTGACCAGGGGCGTAGCTAGCCCTAGTTTAGGGGTGCCCTAAATTGAGCACCAGCACCCCTGTTCTCCCCGTCCAAACACATGCATTTTAGATTGACTGGTCACTCTAAATTGCCTGTAGGTGTGTGTGAGTGTGTGTTGAACAGGTTTGGTCTATGGTACATGTAGTGCAGGCCCTGTAGACAGGACAATTCCAGTTACAGCTGGATCAGTATCAATCTACTAATAATATATTTTGGAGTATTTTATCAAGTAGTATGCAAACGTTACCCGGGTGACCTACTGAATCAGGAGACACTTTTAAGTATGAGACCGCAGCACACTGTGCTATCTCATGATTCAACCGGAGCCATGGATGAATTGGAAGTGGAGGAACTGTGGAAAGCGGGACGTTGGCTGTGTGTATGTAGCTACTGCTGGTTAACTGCTGCTACAGAAGTTAGAGCTACTTACAGTTTCCTCTGAGATAAAAACGATAAAATTCTTCCTAATTTAACCTCTCTGAGTACAGATTCAGACAAAAACACAGCTCAGTGACACAAAGGATCTAAATCTGTCTGTAAATGGGAGACATTTCTGTCCTGTAGCAGGACGTTTACATTACAGTGGGGGGCAGACATCTTGCGTCACAGGACGTTGGTAAGATGGTGGACGTAGTGCGTTTGAGGTTGTGTGGATACTAAACACTCATATACTGAAACTGCCTACTAGTCTACCACTCGCAGTATCTAGTGATGGCCAGATGAAGCCTCTTGAAGCGTTGAAGCTTTCCCTCCAGCTGGTTCAAAAAAAGGTTCATTTCTCGAAGCTTCATATGCACACGAACCCCCCTGCTGGCCAAAACGTTTATTGTTGTTTCAGATATTTGTCATGGCATCTTGCAACGTTGTCAGCCTGGGAATAAACACTGCTGCGCATATACATAAAAACATCTTAATTTAATTTTGGTTGGTTCATTCATTTGTTCATCCGATCTGTGTTTGATTGTGAGGGTAATAGAAGTCTGTTAATTAAAAAAACCTACTAAGGTACTTAGTAAATAAACCCAATAATATGTGAGATATTGATGTTAAAACTGTTGCAGTGGTTTTAAGAGATGGGACAGTGATTGTGGGGTGAAGGTGACTTTAATTTTTGTTAAGAAACAATAAATCACGCCAATACTCGAACCACGTCCTGAACCAGCGAGGCTTCAGCTTCACCCTTAACGAAGCAACCCTCAATACACACTTCATAAACGACTTCCAGGATTTCTCGACACAAGCTCAGAAGCCTCTGTATCATTTGCCCATCACTAGCAGTATCTACAGAGTCCAATCTAGCACCTACCTACTACGTACCCAATGTAATTTTACTGTTAGTGTAAATTATTTTACTGTAATATTCGAATTTATTTTACATTGTGACATAAATCGAGTTGTTTACTTACTTACACTTAACTCTATACCACACAGTACATGAAAGCAGTAGGCGAGAACGGCTAGTGTGTCCGAATACACAGGATTCATCCAGCAGTGCTCAGAAATTCACTTAATGGTCAACCGAATCGGGAAACATTTTGAAGTATGCCCTCGCAGCACCCTATGATCCAACCGGAGCTGTGGAGTCGTTTGAAACTGAGGAAGAAAAACGGTGGAAAGCAGGGAGTCGGCTGTGTGTATGTATTAAACTGCTGCTATAGAGGTTAGCAGTACTTATGTTTCTTCTGAGGTAATGGATAGCAGGACATTTACAGTGATGGTCTTGTGTTAAAGGATGTTGGTAAGTTGGTTGTGTGGATACTAAACACTCTTGTACTGTAATAGCTTCACTACTTTACTGCTCAAGCAGTACTTATTAGGTCCAATCCAGTACCTACTGGTGATTTTGGACCCAGCACTGGTTGTAAGGTGCCATCATAACGTTACTGTCCAATGAAAAACAAGTATCCCCAGAATTGCAACTTTACAGGAGAGAACAAAAACCTACTTTGATTTCAATGTAATTCAAAGGAACCAGAGTTTTTCCCAAGCTGTTTTGAAGCACTTCTTTTTTACACACTGTAAACAATCATTGTCATGTTCAAATGATGTAGAAAACTCAAAATCACCAAAAAATGAAGATACATGTTTTTCATTGGACAGCGACGATATGTTTTTATTAAATAGGTGCTATTGGCTTGTTTTGCCCAGTAGAGTAGTATCGTTTCATCAATAAGTCAGAAACACAATCCGGATTGTTTGACAGGCTTAAAGCAAGGCATCAGTAGACGACCAACAGCCATCCTAATGACAACAATAACTCATTATAACACAAAGATATAGATGAATAATGACAGAAGACATTCAGTGTTGGATTTATCATCATGGATTTATTTTAAAAAAACAGTGCAGATCAAGGCTGGACTACAAAGCTTCTGAAAGGGATTCAATCACACCGGAGTCCTCACTGGAAGAGAGTAATACCACCCTACCGGGAAAAATAAGAATAAGTCTCCAGCATGCAGCGTTCTCCAGATATATTCATTTTGTGACAGTCCTTTGATGTTGTATATGACACAATCAACCTGGGAGTGTTAAGAGCACTGTGTCATGAGTTGGTTTAGAGCAAAAGTATGGACCATCCGGTGGTCCTGAGGACTAGTTTGACAGTTACTTTTCTTTAGGTAACCAAAAGGTGGTACAGTGATGTAGTGGTTAGTATGGTGGTGTAGTGGTTAGTACGGTGGTGTAGTGGTTAGTATGGTGGTGTAGTGGTTAGTATGGTGGTGTAGTGGTTAGTATGGTGGTGTAGTGGTCAGTACGGTGGTGTAGTGGTTAGTATGGTGGTGTAGTGGTTAGTATGGTGGTGTAGTAGTTAGTATGGTGGTGTAGTGGTTAGTACGGTGGTGTAGTGGTTAGTACGGTGGTGTAGTGGTTAGTATGGCGGTGTAGTGATTAGTACGGTGGTGTAGTGGTTAGTACGGTGGTGTAGTGGTTAGTACGGTGGTGTAGTAGTTAGTATGGCGGTGTAGTGGTTAGTATAGTGGTGTAGTGGTTAGTATGATGGTGTAGTGGTTAGTACGGTGGTGTAGTGGTCAGTATGGTGGTGTAGTGGTCAGTACGGTGGTGTAGTGGTCAGTGCGGTGTAGTGGTTAGTATAGTGGTGTAGTGGTCAGTATGGTGGTATAGTGGTCAGTACGGTGGTGTAGTGGTCAGTGCGGTGGTGTAGTGGTTAGTATAGTGGTGTAGTGGTTAGTATGATGGTGTAGTGGTTAGTATGGTGGTGTAGTGGTTAGTATGGTGGTGTAGTGGTTAGTATGGTGGTATAGTGGTCAGTACGGTGGTGTAGTGGTTAGTACGGTGGTGTAGTAGTTAGTATGGCGGTGTAGTGGTTAGTATAGTGGTGTAGTGGTTAGTATGATGGTGTAGTGGTTAGTACGGTGGTGTAGTGGTCAGTATGGTGGTGTAGTGGTCAGTACGGTGGTGTAGTGGTCAGTGCGGTGTAGTGGTTAGTATAGTGGTGTAGTGGTCAGTATGGTGGTATAGTGGTCAGTACGGTGGTGTAGTGGTCAGTGCGGTGGTGTAGTGGTTAGTATAGTGGTGTAGTGGTTAGTATGATGGTGTAGTGGTTAGTATGGTGGTGTAGTGGTTAGTATGGTGGTGTAGTGGTTAGTATGGTGGTGTAGTGGTCAGCATGGTGGTGTAGTGGTCAGCACTGTCTCCTCACAGTAAGATGATCTGGGTTGGATTCCCGGTCCGGGTGGTTCTGTGTGGAGTGTGTACGTCCTCTCTGTGTTTGAGTGGGTTTCCCCCGGGTACTCTGGTTTCCTCCCACAGTCCAAACACATGCATGTTAGGTTGATCACTCACTCTAAATTGCCTGGAGGTGTGAGTGTGTGTTGGCCATGCAATGATCTGGTGACCTGTCCACGGTGTACCCCGCCTTCGCCCAGTGATGTTGGGATTGGCTCCAGCACCCCCGTGACCCTGACTTGAAGGATAAAGTGGAAGATGATGGATGGATGGATAAATCTACATTAACTAGACTACCTAAGTAACAGTTTGACTAGCCCACTGCATACTGTAGCATACCAGCATGCATGGGCTTACCTGGGCTGAAGCCCGGGGGGCCTTGAGTAATTCAGAACCTCAGATTGACCCTTTTTAAAAAAAAAAAAAAGGGTTCATTTATTCCCCTTCACCAACTGGGCACACCAAGATTGATCAATGTCCCCTGGAGGCCCCAGACGTTGAATGTATTTATTCAACTCCTTTACCAGCAGTCTTGATTTAGCTTAATGAAGTACTGAGCAGTCAAAGCAGGTATTAGATGAGAACTGTAAATAATACTGGGTTGTTGCCACAAGGAGAAGTTTGGAAAGGGTTAAATAAACACAACGTATGGAAAAGCACTATTTACTGTATTAATACTGTTTAATATTTAATAATAAAGTGTTTCATTGAGCAAATAAAAGCTTTTCTGTCTAAACAAAGCCATACAAATTGTCATTGTTGCCAGTTTTATTTGTAATGCTCTTTTACTACAAACACTGTTTGAGGATCAGTGATCAAGGCTCTCTTTATTATTTCCAAAAGACAGTTTGTTGTACAGTAAGCAATTTCCACCCAAAAGCATGACAAAACGATACAACATCAAAGTCCCACTGGCTTAACTGAAGCAGCTGTAGACAATAACTGCAGCATACAATCACATTGAGTTATTCAAGAGGCCAATAGTGGTCAGAACAAATGAGTACTTCGATCTGTTCCTTCTGATTATTGGAAAACTGTATTCGCAGCCAGAGAGAACTCCATAAACAGCGGAGTCTGCCAAAATTGACTGGACCTTCTTTGAAGTCCTGACCTTATACAGACGAATCAAATCAAAAGGTCATACCTAGAAATCTGTTTCTGGATGAAGTGACCCATGAAAATTTGATAAATGAAACAAGAATAAAATATTTTCATAATAAAACTGACACCAGCATGCCATGTTACTTCAATAGCTACACTAAAGGTAAGACATAAATGGACCATAAACATGTTTCATGCTCGCTGCTTGCCTAGGGGGCATGTTTTTTGGCTTTAACGATTAAGTTTAGGTTCTTAGGTTTGTTGTGCTTTCCGTCTTTGCAGGAGGTGAAGCCATTACTAGAACCACACCTGGCTCTCGACCCTCTCTCAACTCTTTACTTTTTTGTGTTTTTCCCGTTTAAACATTCCTCAATCAACTCGTGAATGCACTACAGAAGGGGACACAAAACTAAACAGTGTGCCACACGTCGAGACCCATGCGTCAACCACTTAATCCCAATACTTTCATCGATGAAATAAGTAAGTTGAGGTAAATAAGTGAGGTACAAATGTACAAGGCCTACTAAATTATGCCACTTTGAATGGAAGCCGGTTTATACTGGCTTGCTGCTTGAAGTCATTTAAATGAGCAATCTTTACAATAAAGTGCTTGGTACATAAATAATTACAGCTTTTAATCTACTGAATATAGCCACGGAGGTCAAGCTGTGAGTAATTTGCCTTTAAAGTGCCTATAAGAAACCCATTGTGATTGGTGGTTACCCCAGGAGCACCGACAACATGGAGCATAAAGACCAGTACAAACAAGTGAGCACCACCGAGAGGAAGAATATGGTTCGACATCCGGACCCAGAACAATGAAACACAGCATGCACAACAATAGTGCGACCTAGACCTGTAGCAGTCAGGAATAACATAAGCACCGCAGAGCAGCGAGCGTGTTTATCTACACATTAAACGAACAAAGAGGTCCGAGGGCTGTGATGCACCGTGTCTCTAAAACCCAGGCACTGGCCAACCCACTTCACCAGCACTTACACTAAATGAGTCTCAACAGCGTAAGCCAAGGCGACAGCATACCAGTTCAAGCAGCATTTATTAAAAATAAATAAATAAATAACCGGCACAGCAACGTGATGAATAGTTTCCTCCCCTACGGAACGTGTGCTGAACTTTGACTCTCCAGGAAAATAATGCCAAAACAAAGGCATCATACTTTTTCTCTATTCATTAAGACGTCCCAGACTGGACAGCGGTCAGCACGGCAGGTCAGTGCGAACGATCTGAAAGGCATTATTTTTGCTGAGTGCTGTTTTTACATTCTCCCAAACAGGCTGCTTTGATGCCCCTCATGTATTAAGCATCTCAAAGATACGAGTAATGGCCTTGGATCAATTGCACTATGCCCACATGACTTATTCACTCAGATATAAAAGGCAAACAAAAAAAAAAGATCATAGGTCTCCGTTGGGGGCCTCTACAGCAAAAAAAAAAAAAAAAAAACAACCAAAAAAATGCGGGGCTTGCGGTTGGTCAGAGTCAAAGAAAGGCTGGCGTGCGGTACAAGCAGGGCACAATCCTCGATAGTGCACCCTCTGCAAGCAGAGGCCACAGGTGCGTGAAGGCGTTCCGCCTACAGCTTCCCTCACAATTCCCGGCCTCTTCTTCAGTCCACTGGCCTTTAATTAACTATTGATTGGCTAACTGCAAAGAGACCTCCTGCCGCACAACTACACAGGGCCATGATATACAGCGGGAGGACGGCATTTAAACTTTTATGAAGGAGAAAAGTTGGCAAACGACCAAAGGATGGTGTAGGTCTGAGTTTGCTGTACGTTATTGCTGCACAATAGAGTTGCGTAATCTGGGGCTCCTGTGGATGCTTGTGGTGAAGAAGAGATGTAGGTCTGTACACCTATTACATTATCAGAATCCCAGTTGCATTTATGCCAATGTTTTGTAGCAGCTATTAGTTATACTCATGTTTACATGCCAACAAACTGTATGTGAACATCTCCGTTGGGTCGAGGCAAGAAATGGTAATTTAGGAGCAATGCATTTATTAAAATACTTCAGGGGTCTTACAAAAGTTCTAACCTCTGGCTACAGCATTACTAGAGGGCAGCGGTGAGTAATGTTTGTGTATTTGAGTTTGAACTGTGTCTTCTATCGACAGCCAAGACACAAGAGAGGCGGCCACTTTGGCTACTTCGGGCTTAATAGCTGCAACAGTTGTTAGCCTCACTCATGTTTACACCCCAAGAACAGAATGTGAAGATCTCAGTTGGGTTGACGCAAGAAAGTGTAATTTAAAAGCAATGCATTTATTTGAAGTATATCAAGGCTCTTACAAAAGTTCTAACCTCTGGCTACAGCATCACTAGAGGGCAGCGGTGAGTAATGTTTGTTTATTTGAGCTTGAATTGTGTCTTCTGAGTATCGACAGCCAAGGCAAAAAAGAGGCGGCCACTTTGGCTACTTCGGGCTTCATAGCTGCAACATTTGTTAGCCTTACTCATGTTTACACCCCAACAAACTGAATGTGAACGTCTCCGTTGGGTTGAGGCAAGAAATGGTAATTTAAGAGCAATACATTTATTAAAATACTTCAAGGGTCTTACAAAAGCTCTAACTATTGGCTACAGCACCATTAGAGTAATGAGTAATGTTTGTTTATTTGAGCTTAAACTGTGTCTTCTTAGTATTGACAGCCAAGACACAAGAGAGGCGGCCACTTCGGCTACTTCAGACTTAATAGATGCATACAGTGAACCAATAAAGACCATTCAATTGGTAGTAATGATTATTTATATGACGCCACCACAACATTTTCAATCATATCAGTCACACTTGTCACAATTATTGCATAATCACAATTAATTGATCGTAAGTACTTAAAACTACAATAACTTGCATTATATTAGAATTGTGCAACGAGCAGAGTGTTAAGTGGTTGTGCTTAATGTGCTAAACATATAAACTGAAATAAAAGAAAGCAGTGCTGAGTAATGTTTGTTTATTTAAACTTGAACCGTGTCTGCTGCCTGTTGCAAACTTCTAAGTATCAACAGCCAGGACGCAAAAGGAAAGGCAAGAAAGTGTAAATTAAGGGCAATGTGTTTATTAAAATACTTCAAGGGTCTGACAAAGACAGCAGATGTTCTAACTTCAGGCTACAGCACCATTAGAGGGCAGCGGTGAGTAATGTTTGTTTATTTGAGTTTGAACGGTGTCTACTAAGTATTGACAGCCAGGATGCAAGAGAGGCGGCCACTTTGGCTACTTCAGGCTTCATTGCTGCAACAGGTGTTAGCCTCACTCATGTTTACACCCCAACAAACTGAATGTGAACGTCTCAGTTGGGTTGACGCAAGAAAGTGTATTTTAAGAGCAATGCATTTATTAAAATACTTCAAGGGTCTTACAGAAGTTCTAACTTTTGGCTACAGCATTACTAGAGAGCAGCAGTGAGTAATGTTTGTTTATTTAAGCTTGAACTGTGTCGTCTTAGTATTGACAGCCAAGACACAAGAGAGGCGGCCACTTTGGCTACTTCAGGCTTAGTAGCTGCATACAGTGACCCAATAAAGACAATTCAATTGTTAGTAGTGATTATTTATATAACGGTTAATCATCAGCACAAAATTTATATTCATAACAGTCAAACTTGCTGCAATTATTGCATCATTGCAAGTACCTGGGGCAGTTATTTAAGACCACAATAGCTTTTTGTATTAGATTTGTGTGAAACAAGTAGAGTGTTAAGTGTGTTTTTGCTGAGTATATAAACTGGAATAAAAGAAAATATATCCCTGAGACTACGCTGACCTGTTTAGAGGGCACTGCTGAGTAATGTTTGTTTATTTGCGCTTAAACCATGTCTGCTGTCTGTTGGAAACTTCTAAGTATCAACAACCAGGATGCAAAAAGAGGCGGCCACTTTGGCTACTTCAGGCTTCATAGCTGCAACAGTTGTTAGCCTCACTCATGTTTACACGCCAACAAACAATGTGAAGATCTTCGTTGGTGTAATTTAAGGGCAATGCATTTATTAAAGTACTACAAGGGTCTTACAATAACAACAGAAGTTCTAACTTCTGGCTTGAGCAGCATTAGAGGGCAGCGGTGAGTAATGTTTGTTTATTTGAGCTTGAACTCTCGTCTGAGTATCAACAGCCAAGACGCAAGAGAGGCGGCCACTTTGGCTACTTCAGGTGAACAAATAAAGGCTATATAATTGTTAATAGCGATTATTTGTATGACGGTTAATGGATGACCTGTTTAGAGGGCAGTGCTGAGTAATGTTTGTTTATTTGAGCTTGAACCGTGTCTGCTGTCTGTTGGAAACTTCTAAGTATCAACACCCACAACTCCAGAGAGCAGCTACTTTGGCTACTTCAGGCTTAATAGCTGCATAAAGTGAATTGCATAATCACAGGTACTTGGGAGGATCGTAGTTACTTAAAACCACTAGAATTTAAGATCTGTTAGATTTGTGCAACAAACAGAGTGTTAAGTGAGAGTTCTGAGTATATACTGGAAAAGAAAGCAGTAAAATGTATCAGTGAGACGATGCTGACCAGTTTAGAGGGCAGTGCTGAGTTATGATGGTGTATTAGCTGTGTAGCTACAATAGTGTAGCACATCATTCCAACTATACAACCAGTATTAGATATTAATATAACACAGCCAGCAAGTCAGATAAGTTAATCAACCATGTCTGACTTGTATTTCAATAGTTGAAACACAATGCATCGTCTGCTGTCGGTTGGAAAGTTCTAAGTATCAGCAGCCAGGATGCAAGAGAGGCTGCAACTTTGGCTACTTACAATGAACAAATAATGATCATTTAATTGGTAGGTATGATTATGTATATGACGGTTGTTCGCCAGAACAAAATTTACATTCATAACAGTCACAATTGTTAAAATTATATTCACAGTCACTTGGGATGATCACAGTTACTTAAGACTAGATAGACAGATAGATAGATAGATAGATAGATAGATAGATAGATAGATATGTGTATTACTCTGACAGTACAACCAGTAATAGATATTAATCAATCAAACATCACTGCGAACAAACGTCTGGCTTGTACTCCCATAGTTGCATGCAATGCACAATTAAATGGTTAATTATACTTAGTTCTACTTTTAAATGACAATTAATTGCAAGCTAACATTTTCCAGACAGGTGTACCTCTACGGTGATGTTTTCTTAGAACTGAACACAATCATATAATAATTATCTGGAGAATTCTATTACTCTAAAGAATCACAATCTTATTGTCTGAACTAAAATTGCTTGAACTTGGTTTCCGGAAGGGAAGGTTGCTGCTGGACGGCTGCAGCTGTTGTTGGATCATGTTGCTTAGAAGTCTTACTCAGGGCTCAGAAAGTATTAGACCAGCTTACTACATTAACAAAGGCCTTAAAAGATGAACAAGAAGCACAAGGACAACATCAATACCGGCATGCCAGCCACGCTCCCCGCTAACAAACTGCTGCAGCGAGGCCGAATAAAAAAATAATGGTTAAGTACAAGGCTACGGGGCTGGTTCTCCAGACCGGGCTCAACCTGCGAGAGGATTTTTAAACCTGAACGCTCGTTAATATTGGGCTAATGGTCTGAAAGTGGGCCGGAGATCTGTGGCACAAGCAACAGACCCCCAGCCTAACTGAAACAAGGTCCTGCAAACTGCTTAAAGATGCAGATTCCCCTCGGTTTTCACCTCCTCCTTACCTTTCGCCGAGTTCCCTCAGCGAACTTTACATTTCCAAAGCCGCCCCGTTCCGAAGCCTTTCCCGGGTGATTTAATATCTTCACTCGGGCGCGTCTGAGATTGGTTTTCTAACCTTAATAAATTACTCCACTTTAATATTAGTGAGTGCAGAACGGAGGAAGGAGAAATGGATGAAATAAAAGAAAAATGATGTCTCGCCGAAATCAATATGGCGCACGGAGCAGGAGAACAAGCGCGCGTAGGGCTGAAGCCGACACGGGAGCGAGCGGCTAGCAGCGAACGGTCACCCTCCCGACGTGGAAATAGATTGCTTAAAATGAATACATTGCGGGCAATCCACGCGAGTTCATTCCATTATGCAGCCGTCGTCAGAGACTTGAAACAGCTTCCCCAGCCTGTGATGCCCGAAATAGCGATTCGTCTGTGCTTACGCAAGGCTGAAACTTTCCCTCCACTTTTCCCCAATTAGCTTCATCCTCTGTGCCAACAGTAACAAAGTGCAAAGCAGAAATGTCACCCAGTCGCAGACGTATTAACTCACAGAGCGCTGCTCATAGGATATGATGGTAGGTCTTTTTGGGGGTTGTCGCCAATGTTGTAATACTATATATATATATATATATAAGCTCCACTGACCAAATAGACTTACACTTGCAGCTACACTTACAGACTGTAGTCCATCTACTTCTCTGTATACTTGGTTGCCCTGTTTTACATGACCACCACAGAGCAGATATTATATTATTAGGGTGGTGGGTCATTCTCAGCACTGCAGTGACAGTAGTGTGGTGTGTTAGTGTGTGTTGTGCTGGTGTGAGTGAATCAGACACACCAGTGCTGCTGGATTGTTTAAACAATGTGTCCACTCACCGTCCACTCATTAGTGTTTCATTTAATTTTAATTCACAGTTTTAGGATTTTGATATTCAGTTTTATTATTTATTTATTTTTTTCTTTTACCATACTTTTATCAATTTTTTTCATTGCTCTATTATTATTATTATTATTGTAATTATTACTTTTATTTTTATCTTTATCTTTTACTACTATATTTACATCTATTTTTATTTTTTACTTTTGTCTTATTCCTTATTTTAGTTTCTTATTTAGTTTTTATTTGTTTTAATTTTGTCTCTGTTCTTGTTTCTTTTCAATTTTAATACTCATTAAAATTAATTTTAATTTATTTTTTTATCCCAGTTTGCTTAATAATTGTAATGCTTGGCAACATTGTAAACGAGGGTCTCCCTTAATGTACTCCCGAGTGAAAATAAAGGTTGATTGATAGACACACGCCTACCTTCCTGGTCCACCATGTAGATGTGGTTTGTGTTGTTCATGGTCACAGGACGCTGCCCACTGGAGACTGTTGTCTGGATAGTTTTGGTTGGTGGACTATTCTCAGTCCAGCAGTGACACTGAGGTGTTTAAACACTCCATCAGCAGCACTGCTTTGTATTATCCACTCACACCAGCACAACACACACTAACACACCACCACCACCATGTCAGTGTCACTGCAGTGCTGAGAATGATCCACTTCCCTAATAGTACCTGCTCTGGGCTGGTCCTGTGGGGGTCCTGCCTATTAAAGAACAGGGTGGAAGGGGATGTGTGCAGCAGATGGACTACAGTCTGTAAGTGTAGAGCTACAAAGTGCTTCTGTATGGTATGTGTTCCTCTGTGATATAAGAAGCATTAGCATTTTGGGTGAACTATTCTTTTAAGAGACAGTTGCAGCTCAGTCCACTGCGACATGAAAGGATATGCAGTGTGGCGTGCGCCTAAACCTGCCACCTACACTTTGTGTCACAGTACAGAGTGAGCCCATACACACACACACACACACACACACACATTATTCATGACCGACTGGGATCTGACCAAAGGGCAGGGGCTAGCTGGCTGTTTTTAATATACCTCTATGCCTTTGTACATATCACTCCTGCAAACATTATAAAGTCAAGCCAAAGCATAAATCAAACAGGCCTCATTACATTCGCCACCACCCCCTTCCATGGAAGACAGCTTGCCCTAAAGCCAGTGCTGGCTAAGTGAGTAGGCTTGTGACTCTATGAGAAATTCAGCGAGCTTCCGTCTCAGCTACGACCAAATTCATATACGTTGCATCACCTCGCGCTTTACCTGTGTACGGTGTTAGTACAGTGAATGTTTGCATACATCACATATCCAGACCTGTTCCTGTTGACATGAAAGAGGCTGCCGAACACATGACACGCACACTCACATTATAAGGCAAGTTACCAGCAGTCTCCAGAGACAGCAAACACATTCCCAGACTGTATCAACTCACTGTATAGTACATTATAACAATATTAGCAACATCAGCAGTTTATCCAACTTTGACTTTCTTTGCTGATTTATGTTCCTGCCTTACTAATAACCTCACACAGAGTGGGAAATATATTGCTTATATCCCACCCCCCGTGGTCAGATCAGATACTTTTTAGGTTAATAAGGCTTAAAAAATAGAAAATGAAAAACGACTAAGTGGGATAAAACAACTGGCCAGAGTCTACGGGGGGAGTCTGTAGTACACTAGATGTCCCATAACACAATCTTTCCCTCCTCAGTCCTGAAACTGCACACAAACAAATTTATCCATCCATACATCCATTAAATTAAGCTTTATCCTGCTAGTCAATGTCACGGGAGGGCTGGAGCCAATCCCAGCACCATCGGGCAGAGGCAGGGTACACCATGGACAGGTAGCCAGTGTACTGTACTAACCACTACACCACCGTACTAACCACTACACCACCATACTAACCACTACACCACCATACTAACCACTACACCACCATACTAACCACTACACCACCATACTAACCACTACACCACCGTAGTAACCACTAACCCACCATACTAACCACTACACCACCATACTAACCACTACACCACCGTACTAACCACTACACCACCATACTAACCACTACACCACCGTACTAACCACTACACCACCATACTAACCACTACACCACCATACTAACCACTACACTGCTGTACTAACCACTACACCGCTGTACTAACTACTACACCACCATACTAACCACTACACTGCTGTACTAACCACTACACCACCATACTAACCACTACACTGCTGTACTAACCACTACACCGCTGTACTAACTACTACACCACCATACTAACCACTACACCACCATACTAACCACTACACAACCGTACTAACCACTACACCACCATACTAACCACTACAGCACCATACTAACCACTACACCACCATACTAACCACTACACCACCATACTAACCACTACACCACCATACTAACCACTACACCACCGTAGTAACCACTAACCCACCATACTAACCACTACACCACCATACTAACCACTACACCACCGTACTAACCACTACACCACCATACTAACCACTACACCACCGTACTAACCACTACACCACCATACTAACCACTACACCACCATACTAACCACTACACTGCTGTACTAACCACTACACCGCTGTACTAACTACTACACCACCATACTAACCACTACACTGCTGTACTAACCACTACACCACCATACTAACCACTACACTGCTGTACTAACCACTACACCGCTGTACTAACTACTACACCACCATACTAACCACTACACCACCATACTAACCACTACACAACCGTACTAACCACTACACCACCATACTAACCACTACACCACCATACTAACCACTACAGCACCATACTAACCACTACACAACCATACTAACCACTACACCACCATACTAACCCCTACACCGCCGTACTATCCACTACATCGCCGTACTAACCACTACACCGCCGTACTAACCACTACACCGCCGTACTAACCACTACACCGCCGTACTAACCACTACACCACTATACTAACCACTACACCACTATACTAACCACTACACCACAGTACTAACCACTACACCGCCGTACTAACCACTACACCACCATACTAACCACTACACCACAGTACTAACCACTACACCACTATACTAACCACTACACCACAGTACTAACCACTACACCGCCATACTAACCACTACACCGCCGTACTAACCACTACACCGCCGTACTAACCACTACACCACCGTACTAACCACTACACCACAGTACTAACCACTACACCACAGTACTAACCACTACACCACTATACTAACCACTACACCACTGTACTAACCACTACACCACTGTACTAACCACTACACCACCGTACTGACCACTACACCACCTTACTAACCACTACACCACCGTACTAACCACTACACCACCGTACTAACCACTACACCACCGTACTAACCACTACACCACCGTACTAACCACTACACCACCTTACTAACCACTACACCACCGTACTAACCACTACACCACCGTACTAACCACTACACCACAGTACTAACCACTACACCACCTTACTAACCACTACACCACCATACTAACCACTACACCACCGTACTAACCACAACACCACCTTACTAACCACTACACCACCGTACTAACCACAAACCCCCAAAAGTGTTAATACCTAGAACTGCCCACAAGTGTTAATACCCAGCTAGCAATACCCAGTAAGTGTTCATATCTAGAAGGTAAAGAGTTAAATACAGTATTAGTGTAATACCTAGCAATACCCAGTCAGTGTTCATATCTAGAATGTAAATGAAGCAAGCTCTAACCCTGGACCTGGAGGACCCCCTGCCCTGCACCCTGCTATTAGAAGATCATTCCTCCATCTGGACTCCAGAACATAGTAGAGTCTTACCGCTTGTCTTCTGCACACCTTGAGGGAAGGGGGGTCCCGTTGAGCTGTACTTATAGCTGTAAGGGTTGGAGGTACAGATCCACTTTTGACAATTACCAAAAGGTATAGAGGGTCTGGTCCAGTCTTGTCTTTGTAGGCGTCAGAGTTTTAAATCTAGTAGTACTGTAAGAGAGTACAGCAAGTTATTATATAAGAATTATATTCAGTCATTTGGGATCATTTCCATCAGTCATTTTATCAAGAACGTTTGACACCATGTAAAAGCCAGCTGGTGCTTTAAGATTACTATAATAAGAAACAAAAGAACAACGAAACGGAGACATACGGCTCTGTTCCAACACTGATGGTATATGTCTACATTGCCTGAACTCTTGAACTTCTGTTTTAAGACTACACAGATGCTCGAAGGCCTCTTAATGAATAGGAAGCCGTGCGTTAAAAGTAAACATGTTTACTGTAAGCAGATCAGGAGGAAACCATACCATGGTCTACGGTCGATGGTCGATGGTCTGTGGTCTGCGTGGAATTGCAAGAACTCAGCGGAGGGCCTTTTCCTGAGCACATCAGTCAAACGTGAGCCCAGAAAGTGAGGAGACTGTATTAGAAGTGAGCTCTGTGATGAAGGAGCAGCTGTCGAAAGCTGCTTTCTCTCTCTGAATTAGGCGCAGAGCATGCAGGCTTTTCTTTCAGATTCTTTCAAAGTCACTTAAAAGCGCTTCAGTTGGTGTGGCATGCACACCCACACGCGTGTACGTGGGTGTTTGAGTGCTTGTGTATATGTGTGTGTGTGGGGGGTGTGTGGGGGGGCTTTCTGGGAAAAAAAAAATAGCACAGCTGTGAGCAGCTGTCTTACGGTCTCTTACATCACAGGCACTTACTAAAGCTTACTAAACTTACTAACAGCACAGACCAACGCAGGCAGCTGATTCACAACAAACACACATCTGCTGGTCATCCGCAGCCTCTAAATTACAACCCCAATCATATATCAACAACAGGTGAGCATGAAGATTCCACAGATTTGGATCAGCGTTGGTCAAAATATTAAGTTATATGGAACAGATGCATGTAATGGAAGGAGAGTTGCTCTATTCTGAGGATTTGAATGACATCTTGTTCTTATTTCAGTCAGAAAATGCTAAACTAGCAGTACTTATATGCCTTTCTAGTGAACTTCTGGACAAAGTTTCTGATTAAAATAGCAAAAATATGTAAAATAGTGTAAATTCTTATTTGAGAGGAACATTAAAAGAAACAAAATGACTAAAAAATATCCATGAAGCTCCACCCCTATGTTACAATAATTGCAATTTAAAGCACTGGTCTCCAATCCTGGGCCTGGAGAGCCACCTGCCCCTCCCCCCACCCCAGGCTCAGTTAAGACATGCTTGGTCTACAGATCAGGTTTGGCTGGAGCTACAAGGCTGATGTTGCTAACACATAGGAAGTCAATAGTCACCCAAATTCACCTGTAAATTCATCCCCACAACTTCTCACAACCCCTTGAACTGCATCAAGATTGGATCAGTGTTGGCCAGGGTCGCACATGTTTTTTAAAAGAGGGTTAGGATGCAGTACAAATCTTCACCAAGTAGTTAAATCAGGCTCCCACCCTAGGCCTGGAGGACCACCTGCCCTGTACCTCACTGATGGGGACCAATCATTTATAGGATTGATTAAGCAAATTCTCCACTTATCCAAGCTGTGGTTGATCAGATAAGACATGCTTGGTGTACAGATGTTGTTTGGCTGGAGCTACAAGGCTGATGTTGCTAACGCATAGGAAGTCAATAGTCACCCAAATTCACCTGCAAATTAATTCCCAAAACTTCTCTCAACCCCTCAAACTGCATCAAGATCTTCATTAAGTTTACACTGGCTTTTTAAAGAGGTTCAGGATGCAGTACAAATCTTCATCAAGTAGCTAAATAAGTCTCTGACCCTGGGCCTGTAGGACCACCATCCCTACTTCCCACCCGATTTGGCGACCACTGATGTAAAGGAATGATTAAACTAATTATTCACTTATCCAAGCTGTGGTTGATCAGTTAAGACATGCTTGGTCTACAGATCAGGTTTGGCTGGAGCTACAAGGCTGATGTTGCTAACACATAGGAAGTCAATAGTCACCCAAATTCACCTGCAAATTCATCCCCAAAACTTCTCTCAACCCCTCAAACTGCATCAAGATCTTCATTAAGTTCACACAGGCTTTTTAAAAGAGCTTCAGGATGCAGTTTAAATATTCATCAAGTAGCTAAATCAGGCTCCCACCCTAGGCCTGGAGGACCACCTGCCCTGTACCTCACTGTTGGGAACCAATCATTTATAAGATTGATTAAGCAAATTCTCCACCTATCCTAGCTGTGGTTAATCAGTTAAGACATGCTTGGTCTACAGATCAGGTTTGGCTGGAGCTACAAGGCTGATGTTGCTAAAACATAGGAAGTCAATAGTCACCCAAATTCACCTGCAAATTCATCCCCAAAACTTCTCTCAACCCCTCAAACTGCATCAAGATCTTCATTTAGGTCACACAGGTTTTTAAAAAGAGGCTCAGGATGCAGTTTAAATCTTCACCAAGTAGCTAAGTCTCTAACCCTGGGACCGCCTGCTCTTCCCCCTACCTCGGCTTAGGGACCACTGATGTAAAGGAATGATTAAACTAATTATTCACTTATCCAAGCTGTGGTTGATCAGATAAGACATGCTTGGAATACAGATGTTGTTTGGCTGGAGCTACAAGGCTGATGTTGCTAAGGCATAGGAAGTCAATAGTCACCCAAATTCACCTGTAAATTCATCCCCAAACCCTCTCTACCTCCTCAAGCTGCAAAAAGATCTTCATTAAGTTCACATGGGCTTTTTAAAAAGAGATTCAGGATGCAGTCTAAATCTTCACCAAGTAGCTAAATGAGTCTCCGCAGGCACTAATACCTTCTATTTTAATAATAGACTATTCATATGGCTGTGCGAGATGCGTGCACACAAACAGAAATCAGGTTTCGGCAAAACACCTGTCAACTAAAGAAGCCTCAGTCTACTTTTAGCTTCATGGTGAAGTTTTGTTCATGTTTATAGGTTTGTGCAGGTTTCAGAGATGAATGCACTACCATCAAAAGTTTGGACACACCTAACTTAATACACAGGTTGATAATTATAAAGATGAGTTTAAATAGTGAAGTTCAAATGTGCCCAAACATTTGACTGTATTTAAATGTAAAAATGAGAATATATATTTTTTATAAGAGCTATTAAACCCCCAAACCTGTTTATCAGAACAAGATCTCAGCATCTACACTATCTTCTTCCGTCCTGTTAGAGAAGCAGCTCATGTGGCTCCTCATGAAGCTGCTGGTCAGAATGTTCAAAGTATGTAAACCTGCATCAGAGAAAATGAGTTCATTTCTAAAAGACCCTCAAAACATTCTTTAAACACAACCAGATGTTTAATTCTGCTCCAGGAATAATTCCATACCTCTTATTCTATAGTTTTGATCTCTTCACACTTATTCACTAATATTATTACTATTAATATAGTACAAATAAGAAGAACCTGGATAGGCGTGTCCATACTTTTGATTGATGGTGAAGGTAAAGCTCTAGGTTGGTATATTGGAAGGTTCAACCAATTGGGTGACCATTAGGTGTGAGTGTGGCTGACCCTACCCTACTTAAAGTCTAGAGTCCTCATTATCCAAGTCTGGTCTACACCTTTGTTAGTACATGGCATGTCTCTCTTGAATGAGAGCGTATCTGCCAGTGCTCGTTAGGCTGGAGGAGGATCCAAGATGAACCTCTGAAGCGTTTGGGCTGAGCCTGAGCCACTGACTGGCAGGTAGCACACAGTAGTCCAAACAGAGAGTCCAAACTTTTGACTGATGGCGCAGCTCCAGTTCCTCTGAGAATGTAAGTACAAATTAGATTTTTCATTTGAACTTTCTGCTATTTGAGTTTCAGAAATGTACCAATTAAAGACTGACAGTCATATTTGACAATTACAATCAGCAAATATAAATGACTGTCTGAACCTTTAGCTTTTTAAAATGAGTACTGGCGGAAAACTTAGTCCAAACCAGCACACGGTCACCAAATGAAGCCACGTTATTTCTCTCCTAAAAACGAGACACTAATACTATTCAGCTGGAGGTGAATATAACGTCTATTGAGTTCCTTTCCACCAATGAGTCATTTAACTCTCAGCAACTCTGGTAATAAGCAAAACTGACTCAGAAACGAAACCCCTAATAGACGAACACTTACCCTCGTATGCCTCACATAAATATGCTGCATGCCAAGGCCAACAACAAACCTCCAGTGCCGTCTATGGTGGACATAGCAGACGTTTAGAGGTTTAGCTTTGTGTACACAGAGCTTATATTAGCATCTGCTGCCGCTGCAGCACAGCTTCTGACATAACAATGACTCATCGGTCCAGTTTATCCACATTTCAAGAGTTTACGGCAACGCGTGAGGCGCTCCTGGCTATCCTGTGGTTAGCAGATGGTTTAATTGGCTGCTTTGACTGTGCACGAGTTTTAATGTGAAGAACAGGGGTGAGATTTGGCGCATGTTTAGACAGACCTTATGAAACAGAACCGCAGGAGCCGGGCTGGTTTAGCGCAGCAGGTAATAACCACCACCAACAAGCAAAACTATCCAGCTAGCACTGTCATGTGGGCAGCGTCCTGTGACATCCAAAGAAGGACTACAGGACAACAAACTGTGCCTCAACGCTGGATATATTTATATATCAGCCCAGCATCATCGGGCAAAGGCAGGGGTACACCATGGACAGGTCGCCAGTCCATTTCAAAGCCAACTCACACTCACACACACACTCACACCTAGAGACAATTCAGAGTGAGCGATCAACCTAACATGCATGTGTTTGGACTGTGGGAGGAAACCGGAGTACCTGAAGGAAACCCACTCAAGCACGGAGAGAACATACACACTCCACACAGAATGACTAGAACCAGGAATCCAATCTGGATCGCCTTGCTGCGAGGTGATACCACCATGCTGCCTATATATATATATATATATATATATATATATATATATATATATATATATATATATATATATATATATATATATATATATATATATATATATATGTGTGTGTGTGTGTGTGTGTATGTGTGTGTGTGTGTGTATATAAACTACAGCTCAAAAGGTTAGGATCACTTTAGAATTTCATTTCATGCAATTTTCATGCAATTCACAAACAATATTGTCCATTTCACAATTAATAAAAGTGTATCAGATAATTTTTAAAGAATAAAAATGTTTGTATTAAAGTCTATTTTTGTATAGAGGCTTATTTTGCATATAGTCCTATGTGTCCTGCTCAGTCTAGTGGCACCCGTTAGTTCTTCTTCTTCTGTTTATTGACTTTGGACGTGGAACTCTCTAAAGGTAGACGGGCCTAAAGTACGGTAGTAACGCTTAACAAGCGCCGGCCTCTGTCTCTGTACTAACACAAACCAGAACTAACTCTGTCTCTGTATTAACCTAAACCAGAACTAACTCTGTCTCTGTACTAACCCAAACCAGATCTAACTCTGTCTCTGTACTAACCCAAACCAGAACTAACTCTGTCTCTGTACTAACCCAAACCAGATCTAACTCTGTCTCTGTACTAACCCAAACCAGAACTAACTCTGTCTCTGTACTAACCCAAACCAGATCTAACTCTGTCTCTGTACTAACCCACACCAGATCTAACTCTGTCTCTGTACTAACCCAAACCAGAACTAACTCTGTCTCTGTACTAACCCACACCAGAACTAACTCTGTCTCTGTACTAACCCAAACCAGAACTAACTCTGTTTCTGTACTAACCCAAACCAGAACTAACTTTGTCTCTGTACTAACCTAAACCAGAGCTAACTCTGTCTCTGTACTAACCCAAACCAGAACTAACTCTGTCTCTGTACTAACCCAAACCAGATCTAACTCTGTCTCTGTACTAACACAAACCAGAACTAACTCTGTCTCTGTATTAACCTAAACCAGAACTAACTCTGTCTCTGTACTAACCCAAACCAGAACTAACTCTGTCTCTGTACTAACACAAACCAGAACTAACTCTGTCTCTGTACTAACCTAAACCAGAACTAACTCTTTCTTTTCTCTTTCCGAGGAAATAACCGCCCACCTGGCCCGCCGAATACTGTAAAGGACTGACCACCAGGGCCCCCCCGTCACTTGGCACCAACCAGTTCTCCTCTCCATTCGTGCCATTTGCTCCATCCTTGACTGCATCGCTGTATCATCTACCTGATGTAGCACCTGTACAGTTTCTAAAGCTTCTACCATCAGACTCAGCTTTAGTTTATAAACTGTAACTACTGTTCGACCAGAGGAGGATGGGTCTCCCCTTGTGAGTCTGGTTCCTCCCAAGGTTTCTTCCTCCAGTTGAGGGAGTTCTTGCCACCGTTGCCTCTGGCTTGCTCACAGGGGGATAAACAGCTGTGATTTCATGTTTTTTATGTTTTTAAAATTCCTGTAAAGCTGCTTTGTGACAACATCGTTGTAAAAAGTGCTATACAAATAAACTTGACTTGACTTGACTATTATCAGCAATTCTCAGTCCTCTGTCTAAATCTCCTGGTACGACCACCAATCCAAGTTAAGGATGTTATTGGACTAATTGGTTGTTAGGACACTCTTGATCAATTGTGATCACAGCTGAAAAATATTCTACTAATAAGTGAGTATAAAAGGGAACAACATTCTAGGTTAGTTTAGTATCTGAAGATCAGCAGTTGATGGCTTGCTGACCGACTCACAATGACCAGAAAGAAACAACTTTCTTTAGAGACCCGTCAGTCCATTGTTGTGTTAAGAGAGGAAGATACTCCATTGATAACAAGAACATTTAACTGTGATCCCAAACTTTTGAGCAGTAGTGTATATATATATATATATATATATATATATATATATATATATATATATATATATATATATATATATAAACCACCGTCCACATGGCAAGCACACCATGCTATCCTAATAAGAGGCAATGAGCAAGACTCCTAACACAGCAGTCGCATGAGCTGAACTGTAAATCACTCTGTATCATATAATTAGTGTCCAAAGAAAGTACCAAGAGAACCAGAACTCTCCTAACATACAAAGTAAGTGAATGTAAACTGGAGCATTTGGAGCACTTCTGTTGGTTCACTCTTCACGAAACTTTCACAGGACGTAAAGAACAGCTGTCGTGTTCAAATGAGATTGAAATACGAAAATCAATCAAAATGTAGATGTTTTTTTTTTTTTCATTGGACGCTGTAGATATGTAATGTTGTAAGAAGCTACAAACACATAAAAAAACCTTCTCCATTCTTTCAAGCACCTTCATGAGGAGTCACCGCATATGACCTTTCAGCAGTTCTGAAGAAGATACACATATGCACATATAAGAGCCTGTTGTCGCTGAAAACCTCTTGTTGGAGGGCGTAGAAAAGGAAACGTATACAGTATTCACACTCCCTGAGCACTGTATTCAAGACCTCGCCGCTCCAGAATTCCGCGGTGGTGTGGTTTACACCGCTCCAGCCAGCTCTTGGCAGTACAGTGATCTGAAAGCTTGTGTGTAGCTGCTCAGCCTTAACAACCTGCTTCATGAAGCTGCCGACACAGTTCTTCTGCTGAGGCTTCTTCCAGAGTCAGTCTTGCAGTGAGTATACATAAGTGTACACACACTGAGTGCTTTAGTAGGAACTTGTAGCTACACTCCATTTTATCAGCTCCACTGAACACTTTGTAGTTCTACACTTACAGACTGTAGTTTGTTACCCTGTTCTTCAATGATCCGGACCACCACAGAGCAGTTACAGTGTTGGGGTGGTGGATCATTCTCAGCACTGCAGTGACACAGATGTGCTGGTGAGAGTGGATCAGACACAGAAGTGCTGCTGGAGTGTTTAAACACCTCAGTGTCACTGCTGGACTGAAAATAATCCACCAACCAAAACTATCCAGACAACAGCGTCCTGTGACCACCAAAGAAGGACTACAGGATAACAAACTATGCAGCAATATATATATATATATATATATATATATATATATATATATATATATATATATATATATATATTGTCTTGCTAAAGTATTCGGCCTTTTTTAACTTTTTTTAGAAATACAAAACTAAAAAAGTGGGGTGTGCTGGACTTTGACTCGGTCATTCTAACACCTGGATATGTTTATTTATGAACCAGTCCATTCTAGATTTTGCTTTATGTTTGGATCATTGTTTTGTTGGAAGATACATCTCTGGTGTGTTACTTGGTCTTCATGATGCTCTCTCTGCGCTTTAAACAGAACTCTGAGACGATCACAGAGCAGGTGCATTTATACGGAGACTTGATTACACACAGGTGAATTCTATTTATCATCATCAGTCATTTAGGTCAACATTGGATCATTCAGAGATCCTCACTGAACTTCTGGAGTGAGTTTGCTGCACTGAAAGTAAAGGGCCCGAATAATTTTGCACGCCCCACTTTTCAGTTTTTTATTTCTAAAAAAAGTTTAAAATATCCAATAAATTTTGTTCCACTTCACGATTGAGTCCCACTTGTTGGTGATTCTTCACAAAAAATTACAATTTCATATCTTTATGTTTGAAGCCTGAAATGTGGTAAAAGGTTGAAAAGTTCAAGGGGGCCGAATACTTTTGCCAGGCACTGTACATATATATATATATATATATATATATATATATATATATATATATATATATATATATATATATCTTCCGCTTAACTCTGTAGTGAGGGTCATGTGGGGGCTGGAGCCAATCCCAGCATCATTGAGCGAAGGCAGGGTACACCATGGACAGGTCACCAGTCCTTCACATGGCCAACATACACTTAACCTAACATGCATGTGTTTGGACTGTGGGAGGACACTGGAGTACCCAGAGGAAACCCACTCAGGCACTGGGAGAACATGCACACTCCACACAGAACCACCCGGACCGGGAATCCAACCTGGATCATATTGCTGTGCCACCACTATGCTCCCTATATATATATATATATATATATATATATATATATATATATAATCTGAAATACTAGCCAACATGAGCAAGAAAGCCTTTTACAGAACAAAGCTTTTACAGAAATACAAAACCAATGAGGCACAACATGCATATGAAAGCATGCGTCCAATAGGCTCTTACTTCTTAAAGATCCAGCGGGAGATGTTAAATATGTATTCTCATCATAAAACTTGCAGAGTGATCATTTCTGATTCATCGAGAAAGTACAATTTAATCAATGATCTTTTTTTAATGTATGAAGATGACCACAATCACTCCGATAGCCAGACAGATGGATGCGGGCGAGAGACAGAGAGAGAGAGAACAGAGTGCATTCATTACACGGCACTGAAACCTACATAGAAAAATACATAGAAGGAAGATGGTAATGGTTGTATGTGGAGCTCATTATATCGCGCAACACAAAGGAGAAAGGCAGGCAGAGCCTAGTAATAACTCCAAACCACGAGGGAAAGCGGATGAGACTCGTCGCCGTCCTCCAAATGAGTGAAATTCATAAACACCTGAGCAGGCAAAGAGATCTTACTGTTTACAGCTCGCAACTTCATAAACAGCGCGCAAACAAAAGCCGGAGCCGGCTTGCCTGCGCCGCTACAGGCAATGGCCTGGATCCATAAAATGGGACGGGAAGACAAATCATTTCTCAGACTGAGTTATGGCGCTGACATTTAGTGCGTCGCGTGGACCATCGCCTGCCACAGAACGCTTCTCCTCAAAAAAAAAAAATGCTGAAATGGAGTCATCAGGAGTCTTCTGCCTCCCATCTTCTGCTCTCTTTCTCTTTTTTCGGGAGAAAATGAGGTGAAGAATAAAAATAATAATAATGTATTGTCTAAAAAAGTGCATTTACAGCTTTTCAGAGGAGGAGACGCGGGTCTGTTTGGTTCCTTTTCAGAGAGCCGTTTCTGCTTGTTGCTGGGGAGAAAGCGGGAGTCCCCAGAGGTGACAAACAGGCCTTATTACTGCCAATCTACGCCTACACGCGCCTCAAAAGATGTCAGCATCCAACCTGCCAGCCCTCCGCATATAATACCAACAAGATCAAACACACAGCGTCACAAGGAGCGGGGAGCTTGCGGGGGGAGGGGGAGGAGGGGAGACAGGAAGTTGGGCTGAAACGCGCTCAGGAGTCGGGATTTTTCACATGCACAGGCAGGGAAGAGAAGTCGTGCCTGCCGTCTGGAGGACGTGTCCTTTCGTTAAACCTGGACGCTGCCTGAGAGGATACATGCTGATAACAAATGCGCTCTCAAATCCGTTTCTTGCATCCAAGCAACAGCTCGTTACCACATGCCACGGAAACAGGGTTCTGGATTGTAACCCTCAGCAACCCAGTAACAAGCGCTCGTGCAAATGGGGTTAAGTTCTTATCCTCTTGTTCTGTAACAGTCGTGCAGAGAGGTTTGATGCTCCACTCTACAGATACGTATCAGAACTGTCAACAGCAGTGACGATAGGAACCAGAGTCTCAAGCCATGTAAGCCTTTAAGAGCTCTCTCACAGACTACTACTTTAAATAATTAGGAATATTATAATCAATTAATGGCATAAAAAGAGAAATAGGAAAAAAAATATTTGTTAGATTTACTATTATCAACATTATATATACGATTCAGAAGACATTTGGAGGTTCACTGCTGGATTGGGGTAATAAACACACTGACTATGTTTGCATTATAGACATCATGATCTCTGGTTACCATCACCACCAATGTTCACTGCTGCCCTCCATGCTGTAGACTGGGGTTCAGCTCCCAACCTGGGTAACCACCTTACACTACACCAATAGTGCTCAGGCCTTGAGCAAAACTCCTAACACTACCTTCACCTACCTGTGTACAGGTAAACTATAACACTACCTTCACCTACCTGTGTACATGTAAACTGTAACACTACCTTCACCTACCTGTGTACAGATAAACTGTAACACTACCTTCACCTACCTGTGTACAGGTAAACTATAACACTACCTTCACCTACCTCTGTACAGATAAACTATAACACTACCTTCACCTACCTCTGTACAGGTAAACTATAACACTACCTTCACCTACCTCTGTACAGGTAAACTATAACACTACCTTCACCTACCTGTGTACAGGTAAAATATTTAACACTACCTTCACCTACCTGTGTACAGGTAAACTATAACACTACCTTCACCTACCTCTGTACAGGTAAACTATAACACTACCTTCACCTACCTCTGTACAGGTAAACTGTAACACTACCTTCACCTACCTGTGTACAAATAAACTAAAACACTACCTTCACCTACCTGTGTACAGATAAACTATAACACTACCTTCACCTACCTGTGTACAGATAAACTGTAACACTACCTTCACCTACCTGTGTACAGATAAACTAAAACACTACCTTCACCTACCTCTGTACAGATAAACTATAACACTACCTTCACCTACCTCTGTACAGGTAAACTATAACACTACCTTCACCTACCTCTGTACAGGTAAACTATAACACTACCTTCACCTACCTCTGTACAGGTAAACTGTAACACTACCTTCACCTACCTGTGTACAGATAAACTGTAACACTACCTTCACCTACCTGTGTACAGATAAACTATAACACTACCTTCACCTACCTGTGTACAGATAAACTGTAACACTACCTTCACCTACCTGTGTACAGATAAACTGTAACACTACCTTCACCTACCTGTGTACCTGTGTACAGATAAACACTACCTTCACCTACCTGTGTACAGATAAACTGTAACACTACCTTCACCTACCTGTGTACAGATAAACTAAAACACTACCTTCACCTACCTCTGTACAGATAAACTATAACACTACCTTCACCTACCTGTGTACAGATAAACTGTAACACTACCTTCACCTACCTGTGTACAGATAAACTGTAACACTACCTTCACCTACCTGTGTACAGATAAACTAAAACACTACCTTCACCTACCTGTGTACAGATAAACTGTAACACTACCTTCACCTACCTGTGTACAGATAAACTGTAACACTACCTTCACCTACCTGTGTACAGGTAAACTATAACACTACCTTCACCTACCTCTGTACAGATAAACTATAACACTACCTTCACCTACCTCTGTACAGGTAAACTATAACACTACCTTCACCTACCTCTGTACAGGTAAACTATAACACTACCTTCACCTACCTCTGTACAGGTAAACTGTAACACTACCTTCACCTACCTGTGTACAGATAAACTAAAACACTACCTTCACCTACCTGTGTACAGATAAACTATAACACTACCTTCACCTACCTGTGTACAGATAAACTATAACACTACCTTCACCTACCTGTGTACAGATAAACTGTAACACTACCTTCACCTACCTGTGTACAGATAAACTGTAACACTACCTTCACCTACCTGTGTACAGGTAAACTATAACACTACCTTCACCTACCTCTGTACAGATAAACTATAACACTACCTTCACCTACCTGTGTACAGATAAACTGTAACACTACCTTCACCTACCTGTGTACAGATAAACTAAAACACTACCTTCACCTACCTCTGTACAGATAAACTATAACACTACCTTCACCTACCTGTGTACAGATAAACTGTAACACTACCTTCACCTACCTGTGTACAGATAAACTGTAACACTACCTTCACCTACCTGTGTACAGATAAACTAAAACACTACCTTCACCTACCTGTGTACAGATAAACTGTAACACTACCTTCACCTACCTGTGTACAGATAAACTAAAACACTACCTTCACCTACCTGTGTACAGATAAACTGTAACACTACCTTCACCTACCTGTGTACAGATAAACTGTAACACTACCTTCACCTACCTGTGTACAGATAAACTGTAACACTACCTTCACCTACCCGTGTACAGGTAAACTGTAAGGTAGATCCACCAGGTGTGTCCACATGTTTGACCTGCAGGCCTGTTCTATTAACTAGCCTCTGCTGCACTGGCTCTCTGCCTCTCACTGAATCTTTTCCACAACAGATTGATGAAGTCGGTACTGTGCGCTTGTTGTTTGGCGGGGCGTTTGCTATGCTAATGTTCTGCGGGTGTGCGCCCGGTCAGCGAGTGCACCTGGAGCCCGGCCGACCGCAGGTGCCTCTAAAAGCGGCAGGTGCTCTCGCGGCCTCTTTGTTTTTAAAGCCGGGGCGGAATAATTCCGAGCGGCGCGGCAAGTGACTCGTGACATTTCGGTAATTAGCCTCTTGACTCGATTTGAAAAGAAAATGTTATCTGCTAATGTGCTTACGACAGAAGTGTGTTCCATTCAAGAGCAGCGAGCGGGTTAGCGGCGAATTAAGCGGCTGCGAGTTAGCACCGTTTGGAACGGTCCTCCAGATGTGTGGCCAGATGAGATTAGAGTAAGAATACATCAGTAATGCGGCAATTAAAACACAAATTCCAGCCTCGGAATGGGAGCGCGCAGCCAGTGCTGGACTCTGTCCAGGCTGATGGAGTGTAATTACTGGAAAGGACTGATATTACTCTAAACTGCTTCCCAGAAATATCAACCCTGATGTACGTCTCCAGAAAAAAGAGACGGAGCTCCGAGCTCCCGCCCGCCATTACACACAAATGGAACAGCGTTCTGAGGAGCTGCGTTCGGATGCGAGCTTCATCGCTCATGTCTGAGCTTGTCTGTCTCTGCTTTGATGTTTACCACAAATCCTGGCTGAAGGAGACCTGCGACAAAGATCTTCACATTACAGAGCAGCGCAGCGTGCAGCGAGAAGACATATCAGACGGACCCCCTGCGGGTATAATGGGGGAGGTGGATCATTCTCAGCTCTGATGTGACACTGGTGTGTTAGTGTGTGTTGTGCTGGTGTGAGTGGATCAGACACAGCAGTGTGGTTGGAGTGTTTAAACACCTCAGTGTCACTGCTGGACAGAAAATAGCCCATCCCAGTGTCCTGTGGGCAGTGTCCTATAGACAGCGTCTTGTAGGCAGCATCCTATAGACAGTGTCTTGTGGGTGGCGTCCTGTGGGCAGTGTCCTATAGACAGTGTCTTGTAGGCAGCATCCTATAGACAGTGTCTTGTGGGTGGCGTCCTGTGGGCAGTGTCCTATAGACAGTGTCTTGTAGGCAGCATCCTATAGACAGTGTCTTGTGGGTGGCGTCCTGTGAGCAGTGTCCTATAGACAGTGTCTTGTAGGCAGCGTCCTATAGACAGTGTTTTGTGGGTGGCGTCCTGTGGGCAGTGTCCTATGGGCAAGGTCCTGTGGGCGCCGTCCCAAGGGAAGCGTCTCGTGGGCGGCATTCTCTGGGCAGTGTCCTGGGGGTCAGCGTCATATGGGCAGAGTGCTGTGGGCAGTGTCTTGTAGGCAGCGTTCTCTGAGCAGTGTCCTGTGGGCGGCATTTTTTGGGTGCCATCCTGTCGGCAGTGTCCTGTGGGCAACGTCCTGTGGGCAGCATCCTGTGAGCAATGACTTGTGGGCAACATCCTGTGGGCAGTGTCCTGTGGGCAGCATCCTGTGAGCAATGACTTGTGGGCAACATCCTGTGGGCAGTGTCCTGTGGGCAGCGTTCTCTGGGTGGCATCCTGTTGGCAGTGTTCTGAGGGCAATGTCCTGTTGGCAGCATCCTGTCAGGCAGTGTTTTGTGGGCAATGTCCTGTGGGCAGCGTCCCAAGGGAAGCGTCTCGTGGGCAGCATTCTCTGGGCAGTGTCCTGGGGGGCAGCGTCATATGGGCAGAGTGCTGTGGGCAGTGTCTTGTAGGCAGCGTTCTCTGAGCAGTGTCCTGTGGGCGGCATTTTTTGGGTGCCATCCTGTCGGCAGTGTCCTGGGGGTCAGCGTCATATGGGCAGAGTGCTGTGGGCAGTGTCTTGTAGGCAGCGTTCTCTGAGCAGTGTCCTGTGGGCGGCATTTTTTGGGTGCCATCCTGTCGGCAGTGTCCTGTGGGAAACATCCTGCGGGCAGCATCCTGTGAGCAATGACTTGTGGGCAACATCCTGTGGGCAGTGCCCTGTGGGCAGTGTCCTGTGGGAAACGTTCTGTGGGAAGCATCCTGTGAGCAATGACTTGTGGGCAACATCCAGTGGGCAGTGTCCTGTGGGCCGTGTTCTCTGGGTGGCATTCTGTTGGCAGTGTTCTGAGGGCAATGTCCTGTTGGCAGCATCCTGTCAGGCAGTGTCTTGTGGGCAATGTCCTGTGGGCAGCGTCCCAAGGGAAGCGTCTCGTGGGCAGCATTCTTTGGACAGTGTCCTGGGGGGCAGCGTCATATGGGCAGAGTGCTGTGGGCAGTGTCCTGTAGGCAGCGTTCTCTGAGCAGTCTCCTGAGGGCAGCACCCTGTGGGCAACGCTCTCTGGGCAGAATCTTGTGGGTAGTGTCCTGTGGGCAACGTCCTGTGAGCAGCATTGTCTGGGCAGTGTCTTGCGGGCAGTGTCCTGTGGGAAGCGCCCTGTGGGAAGTGTCTTATGGGAGACGTCCTGTGGGCAGCATCCTGTGTGCACTGATGAAGGACTAGAGGAACACAAACTGTGCAGCAGCAAATGAGCCACTGTCCCTGACTTTACATCTACCAGGTGGACCAACAAGGTAAGAACAACAAGGTGGGAGTGTATAATAGAGTGGACACCGTTTGGACACAGCAATCAAACAACTGAAGTACTACATTAATAATAATGAACTGATGTTAAGTAAAGAAATTCCTTCATTAGTTGATATTGTTATCTGTTGCTCATGTACTGTTCGTACATGCTGGCTGAAGAAGCCCTGGTAAGTGGTTTAATTGGCTGTAATGATGTTTAAGCAGTCGGAGCCGCTAACTTCACACTCACACCTATTTACAGATGTAAACATTTGTACTTTCCAGTGTTGCATTAAGTGAAGAGACCTTAGAAATGTTTAGTAAAGTTTAATACATGTTCATAATGCTTTACAAAGTCGGTTTGGTTGGCATATAGTCGCCATCCTAAGTAAAACGTGTATCCTCAAAATACAACTTTACAGGAGAGGCCAAAAACTTTCCTAATTTTCAATGTAAGTCAATGTAACCAGATTTCTTTCTAAGAGATTTTAAGGCATTTCTATTGGTCCATTGATGCTAAAATTGTAACACAATGTAAACGGCAGTTGCTGCATTCAAATGATGCAGAAAAATGAAAATCGCTATAAATGGAGGTACATGTTTTTCTTTGGCCAGAGAGGATATTATGCTCTCCTTTGATTGAAATAGTATCTGTTTATAATTTCTAAATGATGGCTTCCTAAGAAATGTCACACACACACATACATATGCGTGATCGAATGAAGCTAAAGAAAAAAGGAAGTTGGTAGTAAATCATTCCTGCATGCTGCTCCAGCCAGGCCTGACTGATATGAGCGAATGGTATGTATTATGTATTATTATGTGTACACATAGAAGCATATCTAACATATGCATCATAATGTAGCATATAAATGTGAGCTTTTATATATAAGAGAATATATTACATTGCACTGATTTGCATACAGCGCTAATGGGTAACTCTGAAAGGTCCAGTGGAGCTCCGTACATATGGAATCTATCATCAGCAGAGGAACTCAAGTGTGTTTGACTCTGTTCTTGGCTTTGTATTCCCGTTTGCTCAAAAACAAAAGCTCCATAGTGAGACATATGAGCAACAAAGAAGCAAAACAGGATCCGAACCAACTCAACAAGATGACAGATTGAAAGTCCAACAAGAAGCTAAACTTTAATGGCTGAAAAAGAACTGAGGGACGAGCGGTCAGCAGAAAAAAAGTGGTCATCACACTAGTTAACCACTTTTAATGCAGTAGCTCAGCTGTTCACAGTAACTATAGGATTACTTGATGTTTATTACACAACAGGAAAGCCTCCAACCCCCCCCAAATACACCACCCACCTCACCTGCAAAGCGATCACAATTGTGGGTGATGCCAGCCATCCTGCTCACAGCATGTTCAGCAACCTGCCTATTGGAAAGGCAGGACCATTAGACTCTCCAACAGCTTCATCCACCAGGCTGTGAGGATGCTGAACTCTCTCCACTCAGCTCCACCATGACTGACAAGAAGCCAGAGACTCTAAATAACCCTAACTCCCCAACACAGTAGACCAAATACTCTACTTTGCTCTATCTACACTATGTGCACTACCTGCTTACACTGTCTGCACTATATGCACTACAAGGCATACAATCGTTGGGTGCCTTGCACTACCCGTGCAACTACCTGAGACTTTTATCATACTGTGAATGACCAACCCTTTTTCAATTCTTTAAGCGCACCGAGTCTCTATGTGTAGTCTCTTAGTTTAGACTAAGTTATGGTAGTTTAGTTAATGTAACACATGCACTTTATTGTTAAAATGTCTCGTAGTATTAAAGTAAGTGTGTACAGGCACTGTGCTTTTACTGTTACTGTCAATATCAGGAATGTTTGGCCAGGAATGTTTGTCTTGTTTGTCTTGTCAACACCGAGGGATGGTGAGGAACGTAATTTTGATTCCTTCGTATGTCTGGTACATGTGAAAGAATTGACAATAAAGCTGACTTGATGTCAGCACTTCATATTGAATCAATGTTAATCAATGCAGTCAGTACATGTTTACTTAACACTAGTTAACCACTATTAACGCAGTTGCTCAGATGTTGTTTACATTAACAAATGCATTACTCAATGTTAATTATGTCAGCACCTTATGTGGAATCAATGTTAATCAATGCAGTTGGTTGCTACATGTTTACTTAACACTAGTTAACCACCATTAATGCAGTTGCTCAGTTGTTCACAGTAACAAACACTTGATGTTAATTATTTCAACATTCATATTGAATCAGTGGTAACTAATGTAGTTGGTACTTATTTACTTAACACTAGTTAACCACTATTAATGAATTGCTCAGCTGTTCACAGTAACAAACACTTGATGTTAATTATTTCAACATTCATATTGAATCAGTGGTAACTAATGTAGTTGGTACTTATTTACTTAACACTAGTTAACCACTATTAATGCAGTTGCTCAGATGTTGTTTACATTAACAAATGCATTACTCAATGTTAATTATGTCAGCACCTTATGTGGAATCATTGTTAATCAATGCAGTCGGTACATGTTTACTTAACACTAGTTAACCACTACTAATGAATTGCTCAGCTGTTCACAGTAACAAACACTTGATGTTAATTATTTCAACATTCATATTGAATCAGTGGTAACTAATGTAGTTGGTACTTATTTACTTAACACTAGTTAACCACTATTAATGAATTGCTCAGCTGTTCACAGTAACAAACACTTGATGTTAATTATTTCAACATTCATATTGAATCAGTGGTAACTAATGTAGTTGGTACTTATTTACTTAACACTAGTTAACCACTATTAATGCAGTTGCTCAGATGTTGTTTACATTAACAAATGCATTACTCAATGTTAATTATGTCAGCACCTTATGTGGAATCAATGTTAATCAATGCAGTCGGTACATGTTTACTTAACACTAGTTAACCACTACTAATGAATTGCTCAGCTGTTCACAGTAACAAACACTTGATGTTAATTATTTTAACATTCATATTGAATCAGTGGTAACTAATGTAGTTGGTACTTATTTACTTAACACTAGTTAACCACTATTAATGAATTGCTCAGCTGTTCACAGTAACAAACACTTGATGTTAATTATTTCAACACTTTATATGGAATCAATGGTAACTAATGTAGTTGGTACTTATTTACTTAACACTAGTTAACCACTATTAATGAGTTGCTCAGCTTTTGTTCACAATAACAAATGTCGTACTTAATGTTAATTATGTCAGCACTTCATGTGAAATCAGTGTTAATTAATGCAGTCGGTACATGTTTACTGAACACTCGTTTATCACTATTAATGCAGTAGCTCAGCTGTTCACAGTAACAAACACTTGATCTTAATTATTTCAACATTCATATTGAATCAATGTTAATTAAGGTAGTTGGTACATGTTCATTTAACATGACTTAACCACTATTAATGTATTACTACATGTTTCCTAATGAATTGTTGTATGTTAATTAGTCAACCTTAATGTAAGGTGTGGATAATGTATGTAGGTCATTATAATTATATTACTGCTTGATAACAGCTTAATATAATTAATGCAATTGTTACATGTTAACTTAACATTACTTAACCACTAACAATGCATTACTAAATGTTAACTAATGCATTACTTCTTGTTAGTCAACACTTAATGTAAGGGGAGAATAATGTATGTATGTCATTAACATTATATAACATATATAACAACATTATATACGTTATATGTTGTTATATAATATATATAACAACATTATATAACATATATATATATATATATATATATATATATATATATATATATATATATATATATATATATATATGCTAAATATAATTGCTCACATAAACAAATGTATTACTTGATGTTAATAAATGCAGTTGTTACATGTTGACTTAACACTAAGTAACCACTATTCATGTATAACTACATGTTAATTATTTCAGAACATGATATGGAATTACTGCATGTTAATTAATGCATTACTGTATTTTAATTAGTCAATCCTTAATGTAAGGTGTGAATAATGTATGTAATTAACATTATATTATATAATTGCTTGACTGCTTAATATAATTGACAGCTGTTACATGTTTACTTAACACTAGTTAACAACTATTACTGTAGTAGCTCAGCTGTTGTTCATATTAACAAATGCATTACTTGATGTTTGGCAAATTATGTCAACACTTTATATGAAATCAAAGTTAATTAATGTAGTTGTTACATATTGACTTAACTACTGTTAATGCATTACTACATGTTAGTCAACACAGTGTAAAGTGTGAATGATGTATGTCATCAACATTATATAATTGCTTGATAACTGCTTAATATAATTGGTTACCTTAATAAACGTACTAGTACATGTTAATTACATCAGCACTTCATATGAAATCAATGTTAATTAATGTAGTTGGTGCATATTTACCTAACACTAGTTAACCACTATTAATGCATTACTATATGTTAACTAATGCATTACTTTGTTAGTTAGTCAACAGTTCATGTTAAGTGTGAATAATGTATGTATGTCATCAACACTATATAATTTCTTGATAACTGCTTAATATAATTGGTAACCTTAATAAATGTACTAGTACATGTTAATTACATCAGCACTTTATATGAAATCAATGTTAATTAATGTAGTTGGTAAATATTTATCTAACACTAGTTAACCACTATTAATGTATTACTATATGTTAACTAATGCATTACTTCAGGTTAGTTAGTCAAAACTTCATGTTAAGTGTGAATAATGTATGTATGTTATCAACACTCTATAATTTCTTTATAACTGATTAATATAATTGTTTACCTTAATAAATGTATTACTACATGTTAATTACATCAGCACTTCATATGAAATCAATGTTAATTAATGTAGTTGGTGAATATTTATCTAACACTAGTTAACCACTATTAATGTATTACTATATGTTAACTAATGCATTACTTCATGTTAGTAATTCAACACTGTGTAAAGTGTGAATAATGTATGCCATCAACACTATATAATTTCTTGATAACTGCTTAATATAATTGGTTACCTTAACAAATGTATTACTACATGTTAATTACATCAGCACTTCATATGAAATCAATGTTAATTAATGTAGTTGGTGAACATTTATCTAACACTAGTTAACCACTATTAATGCATTACTATATGTTAACTAATGCATTACTTCAAGTTAGTTAGTCAAAACGTCATGTTAAGTGTGAATAATGTATGTATGTCATCAACACTATATAATTTCTTGATAACTGCTTGATATAATTAAAAATAAAAATAATTCTAGTGTTTCCAGTTCCTATTATGCTTTGTCATGGCTTATTACGTTGTAGTAAGTGTGTCATTGACCCTAATATCATTTCATTATAAACAAATAAAATATTAGACCTGTTGCTATCACCACCAGACCCCGGGCTGAAGTAGGCCGAGTGAAAAAGGAGCTGCGCGCCTCAGCTGGTCGTGAGTTTTTTTTATAGGTTGGATGTGTTATTGTACTGTTAGTGTTGCGTGATGTGTATAGAAAATGGAACTCAGAGAAACAATCATTTCTGTTGAAAACATTGAGGGAGATGATGTGTTTTATCTCCGCAATGAGTTACTGCCCAAAGTCACTCAATAGTTGGCTGTCTGTTCCTCCACACTGCTTTGTGTACATAATTATGTAATCATGGTGATCTTCAGTCCTCAAAGCGGGAGATGGAGCCGACAATCGGAGGCATTCAGGCTCTCGGCGGCCACGCGGTAATCACAGTGCTGCTGCTTTCCTCACCAGCGTTCGGGTTTCTGTATAGCGCACTCCTCCCGTCTACGCCACAGACGCTCACGCATACTGAGCAAACACTATCTAAATAACGCTATTAGAACATTCTGACTTCGGGGGAGCGCGTGTTTCTCTAACCACGACGACACTTCCAGCACAAGAAGCCTTTCAGGCAGAACGGAAGATGCTTAATTACCACTTTTTGCTTCTCTTTAAGTGTCTAAATAGTGTCTGTGTTGCCTGTTTCTTATATATATATATATATATATATATATATATATATATATATATATATATATATATATATATATATATATAGAGGTGTTGAACAATGAAACTGAAACACCTGTGATTTTAGTGTGGGAGGTTTCATGGCTAAATTGGACCAGTCTGGTGGTCAATCTTCATTAACTGCACCAGTAAGATCAGAGTGTGAAGTTCAGTTAGCAGGTAAGAGCACAGTTTAGCTCAAAATACTGCAATAACACAACATTATGGGACGTACCAGAGTTCAAAAGAGGACAAACTGTTGGTGCACGTCTTGCTGGCGCATCTGTGACCAAGACAGCAAGTCTTTGTGATGTATCAAGAGCCACGGTATCCAGGGTAACGTCAGCATACCACCAAGAAGGACCAACCACATCCAACAGGATTAACTGTGGACGCAAGAGGAAGCTGTCTGAAAGGGATGTTGGGGTGCTAACCCGGATTGTATCCAAAAAACATAAAACCACAGCTGCCCAAATCACAGCAGAATTAAATGTGTACCTCAGCTCTCCTGTTACCACCAGAACTGACCGTCAGGAGCTCCACAGGGTCAGTATACACGGCCGGGCTGCTATAGCCAAACCAATGGTGCAAGGAGTGCAAATCTTGGGCTGTGGACAATGTGAAACATGTATTGTTCTCTGATGAGTCCACCTTTACTGTTTTCCCCACATCCGGGAGAGTTACGGTGTGGAGAAGCCCCAAAGAAGCAGACCACCCAGACTGTTGCATGCCCGGAGTGAAGCATGGGGGTGGATCAGTGCTGGTTTAGGCTGCCATATCATGGCATTCCCTTGACCCAATACTTGTGCTAGATGGGCGCGTCACTGCCAAGGACTACCGAACCATTCTGGAGGACCATGTGCATCCAATGGTTCAAACATTGTATCCTAAAGGTGGTGTCGTGTATCAGGATGACAATGAACCAATACACACAGCAAGACTGGAGAAAGATGGTTTGATGAACATGAAAGTGAAGTTGAACATCTCCCATGGCCTGCACAGTCACCAGATCGAAATATTATTGAGCCACTTTGGGGTGTTTCATTGTCCAACTCCTGTGTGTGTATATATATATATACAGTGGCTTGCAAAAGTATTCATACCCCTTGAAGTTGTATATATTTTGTCACAATACAACCACAAACATAAATATATTTTATTGGAATTTAATGTGAAAGACCAAGACAAACTGATATACAGTTGTGAAGTAGAAAGAGTATTATGCATGATGTAAAACATTTTTTACAAATAAAAAACTGAAAAGTGTGGTGTGCAAAAGAATTCAGCCCCCTTTTCTCTGAGTGCAACCAATTGCATTCAGAAGTTGCCTGACGACTGCTAATGACTAAAAAAAATCCACCTGTGTGTAATCTAATCTCAGTACAAATACAGCTGCTCCGTGACGGCCTCAGAGGTTGGTTAAGAGAATATTGTGGAGTATACAGCATCATGAAGTCCAAAGAACACACCAGACAGGTCAGGAATGAGGTTGTGGAGAAGTCTAAAGCAGGCTTAGGCTATAAAAAGATTTCCCAAGCTTTGAACATCTCACGGAGCACTGTTTAATCCATTATGCAGAAATGGAAAGAGTGTGGCACAACCGTAAACCTACCAAGACAAGGCCGTCCACCTAAACTAGATACGATAAAGCCAGTGTTAAAAGAAAACCATAAAAAGTCCCATTTGCAGTTTGCCAGAAGCCATGCTGGGGACACAGCAAACATGTGGAAGAAGCTGCTCTGGTCAGAAGAGACCAAAATTGAATCTTTTGGCCAGAATGGAAAACGCTATGTGTGGCGGAGATTTAACACTGCACATCACTCTGAATACACCATCTCCACTGTCAAACATGGTGGTGGCAGCATCATGCTATAATCTTGGAAGAAAACCTGTTGGAGTCTGCAAAAGACTTGAGACAGCAGCACAACGACCCTAAACATAAAGCCAGCGCTACATTGAAATGGTTTAAAACAAAACATATTCATGTGTTAGAGTGGCCCAGATCTGAAAACTGCTGTTCACAAACGCTCTCCATCTAATCTGACTGAGCTTGAGCTGTCAAGGGGCATAAATACTTTTGCAAGCCACTGTGTATATATATATATATATATATATATATATATATATATATATATATATATATATATATATATATATATATATATATATATGGAAAGTACAGGAATGCACAGATATCACAGAGACTATACATCCCAACTGCATGGTTCACCACGCCAAGATGCTGGTATCTGAATCACTAGCAGACCTGCATAGCTCGCATATACACTTCACTTAATTTAATTTACACAACACTTTATTATATTATTATATTTAAAAAGCTGTTTTTTTCCACACATGTAGCTTTTATTTGTTCAGAAAAACACTATTTTTAAAATCTTCAAGCAGTATTAATAGAGTAAGTACAGCTTTTACATACGTCAGTGTGTTTATTTAACCCTTTCCAAGCTTCTTCTAAACAACCCAGTATTATTAACAGTTCACATCTAATACCTGCTTTGACTGCTCAGTACTTCATTAAGCTAAATCAAGATTGCTGCTGAAGGAACTGAATACATTCATACAATGTCTGCAGCGTCCAGGAGAAATCTGGAACTACACTTCTTTAAACTGGAGCTCAAGATATGATCTACTTCTCTCACAAAAAGATATTCATGTTACTTTGTATTGTATGTATGATTGTTTACATCTGTTCTAATCAGATCTGGTGTTCTTAATAGTGAACATACACTTATTACTAAGAATGTATATGTGATTAAAATGTTATAGTATGTTACATACCCTTTACACAAGTCTACATACTTTCAGTAGTGTGTACAGCATCCCACTTTTGCCTCATCTTTGTATTTATTGCACACTTTCTGTGTGTATTGTCTTTTTAGTACTTGTGTTGCATCATATGGACCATATGGAGGAAGGTTGTTTCATTTCACTGTGTACTGGTATGTAGCTGAAATGACAATAAAGGTTCTTGTATCTTAAATAACGAGGCTAAACGCTGCAGACTGGAATTAATACTCCAGTCGAGGCATTATCTTAATTTCCCCTAATTCATTCAGTCTCTAATTCCAGGCAGTGTAATATCACATGGAGATGTAGCCACTGCTGTGGATGCCTGTCATTTTTCTAGTGAATCACTGTAATTCAAACGTAAATAAGTCCCGTTTAGAAATCAATAACCGCAAACAAAGGCATTGGACCTCTTTCAACAAGTCACTCCGATGAATCTGGCAGCAGGGAAGATAGGCTTTCAGAAAAGGCCCAATGAATTCTGGGAATAAACAAAGTCTGGTTTATTTTTAGTCAATCTAGTCATCACGCTTGCTGTGTTTAGCTCCGTGTTGTGTTGTACTGCAGCTTTTTCGTAGCGCTACTTTTATTTTGGTGTTAAGTTTCGGTTGGAAACCAAAGGGTTTAATTGGTAACCTGTCCAACAGAAAACCAGCCAATCAGATTCCCCCCCCACCCCCACTGTGAAACAAAGGTGGCTGCAGTCCAACAGCTTCAAAGGCTGGACAAAAGGGACTGTTGGTTATTGTGTCTTTGCAGGATGTCGGCTCAGCCTGATTTGTGTGCAAGAAAATGAAGAGTAGAGGAAGCTTATGAGATGAGTAATGTCTTTATCCAGTTAGGAGCATTGTATTTCCCCGTGTGGGTGATGTTGGCCAGCATTTCGTTCATTTGTGGCTGCAGAATTAATGAATGCACAGTCGGTTTACAATACAGCTCTTAAGTGGCCACCATAAACTTTTTGTTGGCAAACGCCTTGGTTTAAAAATACAATGCTGTGGTGACGATCATGTGCGATATTTCTGACACCACGACCATAGCATTAATTGTTAACAGTGGAAAACAACATCAGTGCTCTTTACAAAAAGAATAGAGTCACTGTAAAACTGGACATATAAGATAAAATATGTGTTAACGTTTATTACAAGCTTCAAATCTCTGTGGTTAGTCTAGCAGAGACTCTCTAGTGGGACACTCTGGTGAGACTCTCTGGTTGGACTCTCTAGTGGGACTCTTGGGTGGGACTTTGGTGGAATTCTCTGGTGTGGCTCTCTAGTGGGACTCTTTGTTGGGACTTTTTATTAAAAGTTCTCTGTTGAGACTCTCTGGTGGGCCTCTCTGGTGGGACTTTTTTAGTGGGGCTCTTTGTTGGGACTTTCTAGTAAGAGTTCTCTGGTGAGACTCTCTGGTGGGACTCTCTGGTGAGACTCTTCGGTAAAACTCTCTAGTGGTGCTCTTCGGTGGGACTCTCTAGGGGGAGTCTCTGGTGGGACTCTCTGGTTAGACTCTCTTGTAAGACTCTCTCTTGTAAGATTTTCTGCTGGCAATCCTTATGCAATAGCAGCCTTCCATCACCCAATCAGATATCAGTCTGCTCAATTGCAGTGCAAATTTTATTTCACCAGTTGTCCCAAAGGCGTCTGCTACTGAGCGATACATTGACCATGACCACGTAACTACAAGTAAAGTTTTCTAGCCAAAGTGACTAGACTAGCAGGACCAAAAAACAAGTTCATGTGCATTAGCATTAGATTAGCACAAAATACTTGAATCCCATATGGGTGCTAGGGGCACACAAGCATTACTACACTGTTGGTTTGTGTTCCTCTTTGTCTTTGACCAGGTTTTGAGTTTTAATGGCAGAAGGCCTCGGGAATCTGATATACCTCAAATTGCAATTTCAAATGAATTCCTTTTACTGTTAAAGCAAGCAGGTTATACACCTAATCTAAACAACTATCACAGCTTACTGCAGGGGTTTGTTTGATGGACAAACTCTCTGGTAAGATTCTCTAGTAAGACTGGTGAGACTTTCTGGATGAACTGATAGGACTGTCCAGTGGGACTCTGGTAAATCTCTCTGGTGGGACTCACTGATAGAACTTTGGTCGGACTCTCTAATGGGTGTCTTTCTTTGGTGAGACTCTCTTGATGGACTCTGTGATAAGACTCTCTGGTAAAACTCTCTGGTGGGACTCTCTGGCAAGACTCTGGTGGGACTCTTTAGTGAGACTCTCTGGTAAAACTCTGGTGGGAGTCTCTGCTAAAACTCTCTGGTGGGACTCTGGTAAAATTCTCTGGTGGGAGTCTCTGCTAAAACTCTCTGGTGGGACTCTCTGGTAAAACTCTCTGGTGGGACTCTGCTAAAACTCTCTGGTGGGACTCTCTGGGAAAACTCTCTGGTGGGACTCTGGTAAAACTCTCTGGTGGGACTCTCTGGTAAAACTCTCTGGTGGGACTCTCTGGTAAAACTCTCTGGTGGGACTCTCTGGTAAAACTCTCTGGTGGGACTCTGCTAAAACTCTCTGGTGGGACTCTCTGGGAAAACTCTCTGGTGGGACTCTGGTAAAACTCTCTGGTGGGACTCTCTGGTAAAACTCTCTGGTGGGACTCTCTGGTAAAACTCTCTGGTGGGAGTTTCTGCTAAAACTCTCTGGTGGGACTCTCTGGTAAAACTCTCTGGTGGGACTCTCTGGTAAAACTCTCTGGTGGGAGTTTCTGCTAAAACTCTCTGGTGGGACTCTCTGGTAAAACTCTCTGGTGGGACTCTCTGGTAAAACTCTCTGGTGGGAGTCTCTGCTAAAACTCTCTGGTGGGACACTTTGGTAAAACTCTCTGATGGGATTCTGGTAAACTGTCTACTTTAAAATAAGACCAATCGTATAAAGTGGCCCTATTAATAGCTAGCATATTCAATAATTACATTAGATTAAATTAGATTAGACTAATAATCAGTATGCTGTTCTATCAAATATATTAATATGTGCTGAGTATGTGGTATTAATGCTTATTAATGATATTTATAGCGTTTGAGATATTTAATAGCTATTAGTGAACTCATTCTAAACCATTCATATGGTCTTTATAAGGATTCTGAAGTTGTACCTTATATCACTTTCTTAACTTTGCGAATCATATTCTTTCATTGCGAATACTTTGAGTGCATATTTTAAACACTTGGCTTCCACAAATATCAGTTTTCTTAACACGTACACGAGGCAGTTCTATGTTTTTTTTTTCTGTGTGTAAACTGCAGTGGTTGTATAAGATGAGCTGGGTGCTCATTTTATGGAGTCTCTGGGGTTGAGCCTTGACCGCAAGACTTGAGTTCCACTCCAGAACAGAGCAGCAGGGGACAGCCAGCGGCGCTGCCTTCACAGAGCTCAGATGATGAGATTCTCACCGAACGAGAGGGTCATTAGTACGAGTGGATACAACAGCATTACCTCAGGATCAGCAGGATCACCACACACAAGCTGCATTGCTAATAGCATACAGCACACGTTGAGCGCGTGATAATAGAGTCTCTGGCTCTTCATGTTCAGAGCTAAGCGTGTCCGTGCCGCTGTCGCCGACCTGAGGCTGGATCGCTTTTGCTGCTCTCCAGCTCGGCTTTAATTTGACGCTGCTTTAATTCGACCACATGCGGTCATTAAAGCTGATGAGTTTATTGCCGGAGAATGGCTTTCTGAAGGATTCTTAAAAAGTCTATTCCAGCCGCTTGTACTTTACACTCGTTAACAAATAGACACTTGTTTGGGAGCAACACGGCCGCATTACGAAGTGCACTATAAAGGATAATTAGAACTACAAGAAAACACTTCACTTCAAATAATGTCACAACACCGCAATGACAATGCTCTTAATCTTTCAGCTGCATCTTGTATACGCCGTCAGAAAGTAAATGTACATGTGTCCTCAGATGTACAGCAGTGGATTTAAGGTACACTGGTGAATCTGAAATGAGTTTTTTTTTATATTTGTAATTGTATTTGTACCTTTTCACAACCTCATGTTTAATACAGAGCAATACTATATATATATATATATATATATATATAGCCAATCCCAGTGTCATCAGGCAAATTTTTATGCAATTCATGCAATTTTCATGCAATTCACAAACAATAATGTCCATTTCACAATTAATTTATGTGTATCAGATGGTTTTTAAAGAATAAAAATGTTTGTATTAAAGCATATATATATATATATATATATATATATATATATATATATATATATATATATATATATATATACAGTATATAATTTGGTTTAGTTTTCTGCATCATATGTACGTAGCTGCTGCCATTTACACCATAAGAAAATGTCACGATGAATAGACCAATAGAAATGCTACAAAATAGCTTGGACAAAATTCTGGTTCCACTGACTTTCATTAAAAGTGAAGGAAGTTTTTGCGGTCTCCTGTAAAGTTTGGAGGTACTTGTTTTTCTCCGACGATTTTATAATTTCAAAGAATTACGGTACAATCGTGTTTCCTAACGGAGGGTACCAAAGACATGCCCTTGAGGGTCTGTCCCTCCAGTGACAGCGCACTGCCCTTTTTTTCTGAGAGTGATACGGAGGGATGCTTATCATTCTGCTAAAACGCTGAACGAGAGCAGCTCTAGCTGAGAGCAGAAATGATTCATGTACAGAGACGGATGCTTTCATTAGATTACAAAAGCTAGCATTACATTTCCAATAGGCTTAAAATGCCTGTTGACCTAGTGCTGACATTGGGCTGCGGGTACAGTTGCATGTGGAAAATATGAGCTGTATTAAAAAAGACCAAGCAGACACACACACACACACACACACACACTATCTCTCTCTCTCTCTCTCTCTCTCTCTCTCTCTCTATAGGGTCAGAAATGCAATGCCCTTCACAAATATTGGCACCTCTGGCATATATGAGCATAGCAGGCTTTAAAAAATGCCCTTTTATTGGGTATCCTTTTGATCTATCATTCAAAATATTAGAAATCTAAGCTTTATTTGAAGTACAATTATTGAAAACAATATACAAACTCTTATTGTTTTGTTCTCAAATCTATATGTACTATATGTACTATACATCTAAGACTTTGTCCAGCCAACCTTTGCAAAGATATTACCTATCGAGTCTTGTCCTATAATGCTTCATGAAGGCATCTGAGATCATTCCTCCATACAGAATCAATCCAGGTCCTTCAGATTCCAAGGTCCATGCTTGTTGACTCTCCTCTCTCCGTTGCAAAACCCTGATTTTGTGGTCAGTGAACTCTTAATGGTGTGTTTCGGGATCATTGCCCCATCCTGGCAGATCCAACTATGACCCAGTCTTATGCTTCCTAGCTGAAGCAGTCAGGTTTGGATTTTATTACTGATGATATTTGATGATCTTAATGAACTGTTCAAGCCTTTGGAAGACAAACATCATGGATCTACCACCATATATCTTAGGAGGGATGAGGTACTGTTCTGCATGGCTATTGTGTATACACCAAATCTACCTTGGATAACTGTTGCCAACAATTTGGGACCATCTGACCATAGAACATGGTTCTGACTCAAACTTTCAGAACCATCTGGTAAACTGTATGGACTTGAGGTTGTTGGTCCTTGACAGCCGAGGCTTTCTTCTGCGGCTGATGTCCTATTGTAGTTTGGGAGATGTTCTGATCCCAAGCCCTAACTAAGGTCAGCAGTTCTCCAGCTATGAGCTTCTTTTTTATGCAAAAACTTCTTTATTTTTGAACTGACGCTTCAACAAACATCTGGTCTTCTCAAAACCTAGTAAGCTGCCAATGTAGGCACTGATTCTGTAGGCAGCATTCTTTCCTCATCTCTCCTCATAAGAGAGATTACTGAGACGATCATGATGTCATGGCTTGTTCCTGCCAACTGGATATGACCAGTGTTTACTGACCTCAGCTGCAGCGACTCCTCAGTGTTTCAGCTCCATGGATTCTCCTCTTGTGGGTTTTCCCACAGCGTTGATGGTTTTTGCTCTGGAGTAGATGCGAGTTTCGACACGATTGACAATTAAAGATGTCCGGAGTGCCACTTGCGTCCGGCATGCTTGCGTTGCATTATGGGATTGATCTTATTAGCTGAGGAACCGCTTGATGCTTCTTTACAATTAAGCCAAAGGAAGGAACCTCATACTATGATGTAAAGTGCTGTGTTTGCAGACACTCAGTACATTTTGAGCTTCAATATAGCATGAAATGGGAAGGTTGTTGGATTTGCTGGGTGGGATAAATGCAACTGGCCCACTACCAATGTCCCACTCAGTTCCTATACTAATGATTGCATGTGTTTGGAAGTGCTTGTATCTTGAGAAGCAATAAATGCATCGAACTTTGGGGGTGGGAAAAAATATTCCTGCAGATTTCGTTAAAAAAGCGGAAAGAATGTGTTGACACGTCGCATGCTGAAAATATGATATAAAGTTATGATTCTTCTTTGTAATTTCCTATTACACATGTTTACTGCATTTTCAGTTACAGTAAAATATCACGCTGTAAAGAATTTCACTGTAAATCACAGTCAGATGCTGCCAGCAGAGAAGCCAGCATGTTTCTGTTATTTTACAGCACATGTACCGTAATTTCACATGATGTTAATGTATATTGGTTTACAGTACGTGTAATGCAGTTGGAACAAAGGGCAAATCCAAATTTGTGGTCACAAAACCAGTAGGCATGTGGGTAAGGCTAGATCGTGGTCAATACCAGGCATAGGTCAAAACACAGAAGGGCAACCAAAAATGGACAACAGTGAGAAAACCAGAAGACGAAAATAGGATCCAAACTAGAAAACAAACATAGTAATGAATGACAGACATGTGGAGTTAGTATTCCCGTGAGTTTGGGAGCGTGACAGTGTGACAGTACAGTAATTGTGTTTTACAGTAGTTTTACAGTATATGTCAGCTTGTTACTGTTTATTTACAAACACTACTTTTGCATTTAACTCTTATCAAACTCCCACTAAATAAAATATAGAAGTCCTTACTTTCTTTTAAAACTCCTCCTGCTTGCTGTTGTACTGTAGGCTCTAAAATAGCACAAGTAAGTAATAACACAAGCTAATTACACTTTCACGCTGTGATTGACAAGAAGCTTGTGTTTAGTAATGTTCACTTCACTAGGTACTTTGCTGCCTGCAACTGAATCTAAGGCTGTGATACCTTATGCACAGTACTACTTCAGAAAGCTGCTGGGCTAATAGGCCAGATCATATTTCTAACATGGGTTTTTAAAAAGTTAAATAAATAAATAAAGTATAATATGACCTCATAAAAACATTAGCTAGATGCCATTGCTCGAGTTTAGTGATTTAGTAATTCAGTCAAACAGACCTAATTAACAATATTTGAAATCTTAGAAGTCCAGCTAGTGTCAGGGGACAAGGGTAAAAACCAGACGAGACCAAAACAACAGGCAAAAAGGGTAACAAACCAGAAAGAGTCCGGTACAGGGGCAATCCAAAGAAAATAGGTCGAACACGGACTACCAATCAGATCAGAGAACGCTCAGTACGCACATGAAGACACAATGACAATCCTTCGCAATGTTGTGTTGGAAAGGTCAGTTCAAATGTGTTTGGCTAATGAGTAACGGCTGAGGGAAATCAGAACTCCGGTGAACCGGAGCATAGGGGATTGGTTTTTTGAGGTGGTGAACTAGTCCCGTGAGGGGTTCTAGGAGTTGAAGTACGAGTCAAAATCAGGTTAGTTTAGAAAATCAGAGGGTGGCATGACAGCTAGACACCATTATCAGAAGAACACACATCCATACATCCATTTATTCCGCTAGCCGGGGTCACAGGAGTGCTGGAGCCAGTCCCAGCTCCATCAGCCAAAGGCGGGGTACATCATGGACAGGTCACCAGTCCATCGCATGGCCAACACAACTCACACCTACAGGCAGTTTAGAGTGAAGATCCTAACATGCATGTGTTTGGACTGTGGGAGGAAACCGGAGTACCCGGAGGAAACCCACTTAAGCATGGGGTGTAACATTAATAGCTGTCTCCAAAGGTGGACGGCTCCTACCGAAGCTGTGCCGTCCAAATGAATCAGCTGCAAATGAGTCGACTCATCTCGACTCTTTCACATGGACGATTCTTTTATCTTTCTTTCTGTATTTCTTTCTTTCTTTTTTAAAATTACCACAACACACTCTGCCCGCCACTCCATTCACTGACTGGATGTTGTGCTGGGAGACGATCTATACAGCCCACAGCCTGGAGGAGCACGCAAACAGTGGAAAACAAGATGACCTGAAAGCGTGTTCCCCTACAGCTGAAGTGATTCATCTCACCCCCAGCCCATCACATCCAGCTCGGGGAAAAAATGGGTGTTGTGGCTCAGAATGAGAATAGACTGTTTAATACTGAGTGTTATCATGAACACAGAAACATCAGGCTTTAATCATCAGTACGACTTTGATGGATAGTGAGTGGAATTGTAAAGGTTTGATGGCACAGCGGGAACGAAAATACTGTATCATGCTGTTAAATTACAGTTATTCCCTGTTATTGGTTTACCAACCTCATTACTGTATACTGTTATTTTCCCATTATTACAGAAAGCCATATGAGAGATTAAATTAACAGCAGTTCTTTACAGCGCAATATCAATTTTAATTGGAAGTTAGTCTTTGACTTTTTTGCAGCGTAACATAGTTCTGCCGGCTCAGGAGCCCTGAGCAAGTGCTTATCCCGGCGCTGGTGATCGATGATTATGACTTTTGATGATGTTGACGTTGTTGGGCTGTGGCGCTTTTCTCTTTTTCTGGTTTTCCTACCAAGTCAGGACTTTTGTGCGTCGCATATAGCCGAACGCGCAGCGGTGACATTTAAGCTAGGCTGAAGCACGGAAGATTAATTGCACAGATTAATCTGCATAAACCCGCTGCTCTTGTATGGCACCCATCTTTATCACTAGAACGTGCTGTTAATTACACACACCATTTGAATACAATCAGTTTGCCTCCTGCAACATTTGCGGCCTCCCCTGGATAAGCAGGCGCAGTCATTCCACGTTTAACTCACGTCCGCTCCACTCCCGGGCTGCAAGGCGGGGCCTCTGAAGACCCCTATCTTGGGTTATCGTGGGAAATGGCGCTTCTGTAAGGCCAGAGCAGGGTTTGACCTTGCCTGGAGGCAGTAAACACACACGACACACACTAAAATAACACATCAGCAGAAGGGACGCCGACTCCTTACTCCACAGGTGCACCTGCCGAGGTATGTGACTCATACACACGAGGTGAGACGAGTGAAAAAGGAATAAATAAATAAATAAATGAGTCCTTAATGGAGGAGAGATTTCTAGGAATAACTTTCTAGACGCCTTTCCGCAAGAAGTGCGGCACAGAAAGTGGTGTTAAGCCATGAAACTGCATATTGTGAGTCTTAACATGTTCTAATTTAAGATTGAATTGGATTGAACTAGCCGTGTATGTACCTCTATGGTGTATTGGGTAAGCCGGAATATTCCTTCAGTCGTTCTAGAGCTGGAGCTGGAGCCGGCGCTGCTGAGGCATATGAAGAACAGCCCCAAACGCTACCTGGGATAAAATATGCAGAGTGTGAATTATAAACCACGGCCGGTCCCAGCTTGAAAATGAGGCTCGGTATCTAAAGGCCAGGCAGAAAATTAGTCTTACATTCATTATGCTTAGAGGACAGATAAGGAGCTCCTTTGTGTTGGCAAAGATTAAACTCTGCCTCATAGTTTAAAGTGACAGCTTCAAGAGACTCCAGCCGGAGAAGAAAAAAAGAAAAAGAAAGAAAGCTTGAGAGGCAGCAGCTACGGCTTCCATGTCACGCTAGATAACGATGCTACGGCTAGCTTTTGAGGACACGGCTTAAAGGTGGTCTTATTTATAAACAGAGTCAACGTGGAAAGAAAGAACAGGCGCGCTCCCCTCTCCAGATGTAGACGGAATATTCAATTTTCATAAAGCAAATGCCAGCTGGGATCAATTTTCCTCAGAAAACAACACCCCGCGGGAAGCGTAGCCTGCTTTAAAAAAAAAAAAGAAAAAAAAGAAGCTCCATACAGTCCCGCAGCCATAGGTATCAAACGCCTCCGGAGTAATCTCCCCCACCCCATACAGAGCCCCCCGGAATTGCTGTCTCCCTCTGTTAAGATGAGCTGAAGAAAAGAGTGCCTTGGTAAAGGTGTGCTGAAGAGGAGAGTCCACAATCTGTCCTCCATCTGGAGGGATTTTCTATGCTGGAATGGGCTCAGATCACTTTATACGTGCTCTCCCGCCTTATCCAGGTCCAGATTGTTACTAAATCTTTCATGCCTGTTGTGAACAAGTTAGGCACAAAAGTGCCAGCATGCAAAAACCGCCGAGGTGCAATGATTCAGTGATGCAGAGACAGCAGTGGTGATTTAAGCCCAGTTCCAAATACGTTGGGCCAGAATTTGAAACGCACAACGTATTCACAGTCATTACTCAGTATCATTATAGATACTAGAGTTTAAAAATACTTCTGTAGAAGTTGAAGTATCAACTCAAGCTTTTTACTCCAGTAAAAGTGTAAAAGTACTGCTTTCAGAACTACTTAAAGTATAAAAGTAAAAGTAATGTAAGAAAAAAATACGGACAAAAGCTTAAGTCGCACCACAGGGGTCTGTAGTGCACTAATACTATGTAAATATATTAAAGAAGCATATCTGTTACTACTGAACATTAACATGTGTTTCATGGAGCAGAAGATATGATGACTAGTTGTCTATAAGTATTGTAATGAAGTCAAACTCGTGTTATCAATAATCTTTACTGGAATGTAAATGTACATGAATGAAAACAAGCTGTAATGAAATAAGAGTAACGACAATATGTTTAAAATGTAAGGAGTAGAAAGTACAGATAATGGAGTGTAAATGTAAGGAGTAGAAAGTACAGATAATGGAGTGTAAATGTAAGGAGTAGAAAGTACTGATAATGGAGGATAAATGTAAGGAGTAGAAAGTACTGATAATGGAGGATAAATGTAAGGAGTAGAAAGTACAGATAATGGAGGATAAATGTAAGGAGTAGAAAGTACTGATAATGGAGTGTAAATGTAAGGAGTAGAAAGTACAGATAATGGAGGATAAATGTAAGGAGTAGAAAGTACAGATAATGGAGTGTAAATGTAAGGAGTAGAAAGTACTGATAATGGAGTGTAAATGTAAGGAGTAGAAAGTACAGATAATGGAGTGTAAATGTAAGGAGTAGAAAGTACAGATAATGGTGTGTAAATATAAGGAGTAGAAAGCACAGATAATGGAGTGTAAATGTAAGGAGTAGAAAGTACTGATAATGGTGTGTAAATGTAAGGAGTAGAAAGTACTGATAATGGAGTGTAAATGTAAGGAGTAGAAAGTACAGATAATGGAGGATAAATGTAAGGAGTAGAAAGTACAGATAATGGAGTGTAAATGTAAGGAGTAGAAAGTACTGATAATGGAGTGTAAATGTAAGGAGTAGAAAGTACAGATAATGGAGTGTAAATGTAAGGAGTAGAAAGTACAGATAATGGTGTGTAAATATAAGGAGTAGAAAGCACAGATAATGGAGTGTAAATGTAAGGAGTAGAAAGTACTGATAATGGTGTGTAAATGTAAGGAGTAGAAAGTACTGATAATGGAGTGTAAATGTAAGGAGTAGAAAGTACAGATAATGGAGTGTAAATGTAAGGAGTAGAAAGTACTGATAATGGTGTGTAAATGTAAGGAGTAGAAAGTACTGATAATGGAGTGTAAATGTAAGGAGTAGAAAGTACAGATAATGGAGTGTAAATGTAAGGAGTAGAAAGTACAGATAATGGTGTGTAAATATAAGGAGTAGAAAGCACAGATAATGGAGTGTAAATGTAAGGAGTAGAAAGTACTGATAATGGTGTGTAAATGTAAGGAGTAGAAAGTACAGATAATGGAGTGTAAATGTAAGGAGTAGAAAGTACTGATAATGGAGTGTAAATGTAAGGAGTAGAAAGTACAGATAATGGAGGATAAATGTAAGGAGTAGAAAGTACTGATAATGGAGTGTAAATGTAAGGAGTAGAAAGTACAGATAATGGAGTGTAAATGTAAGGAGTAGAAAGTACAGATAATGGAGTGTAAATGTAAGGAGTAGAAAGTACAGATAATGGTGTGTAAATATAAGGAGTAGAAAGCACAGATAATGGAGTGTAAATGTAAGGAGTAGAAAGTACTGATAATGGTGTGTAAATGTAAGGAGTATAAAGCACAGATAATGGAGTGTAAATGTAAGGAGTAGAAAGTACTGATAATGGTGTGTAAATGTAAGGAGTAGAAAGTACAGATAATGGAGTGTAAATGTAAGGAGTAGAAAGTACAGATAATGGAGTGTAAATGTAAGGAGTAGAAAGTACTGATAATGGAGTGTAAATGTAAGGAGTAGAAAGTACTGATTATGGAGTGTAAATGTAAGGAGTAGAAAGTACTGATAATGGAGTGTAAATGTAAGGAGTAGAAAGTACTGATAATGGAGTGTAAATGTAAGGAGTAGAAAGTACAGATAATGGAGTGTAAATGTAAGGAGTAGAAAGTACTTATAATTGAGTGTAAATGTAAGGAGTAGAAAGTACAGATAATGGTGTGTAAATGTAAGGAGTAGAAAGTACTGATAATGGAGTGTAAATGTAAGGAGTAGAAAGTACTGATAATGGAGTGTAAATGTAAGGAGTAGAAAGTACTTATAATGGAGTGTAAATGTAAGGAGTAGAAAGTACAGATAATGGAGTGTAAATGTAAGGAGTAGAAAGTACTTATAATGAAGTGTAAATGTAAGGAGTAGAAAGTACTGATAATGGAGTGTAAATGTAAGGAGTAGAAAGTACTTATAATGGAGTGTAAATGTAAGGAGTAGAAAGTACTGATAATGGAGTGTAAATGTAAGGAGTAGAAAGTACTGATAATGGAGTGTAAATGTAAGGAGTAGAAGGTACTGATAATGGAGTGTAAATGTAAGGAGTAGAAAGTACTGATAATGGAGTGTAAATGTAAGGAGTACATTTAGTTATATAGTTATATATAGTGAAAAAGCCAGTGATGTAAGTCTTGGATGCAGCTGCTCGGCCATTAAAACCCACTCCATGAAGCTCTCTATGCTCTGTTCTAGAGCTGATCTGAAGATCACATGAAGTTTGGAGGTCTGTAGTGATTGACTCTGTAGAAAGTTGGTGACCTCTGTGCACTATGCTCCTCAGCATCCGCTGACCCGATCTATCTTTGTATGTGTTCTACCACTTGGTGTCTGAGTTGCTGTCGTTCCCAATCACTTCCACTTTGTTATAACACCACTGACAGTCCACTTTGGAATATTTAGTAGTGAGGAAACTTCACCACTGGACTTGTTGCACCGGTGGCGTCCTATCACGGTACCACGCTGGAGTTCACTGAGCTCCTGAGAGAGACCCATTCTTTTACTAATGTGTGTAGAAGCAGTATGTTTAAATTTTAAATGGTATAATCAGCTTAACAGTCTAAGTAAAAAGCAGAATCTTTGAATGTTTATGAGAATTTTAGAATATCTTGCCCACCTTCTGCTTTAAAGAGAGTTTGCTCTCAATCTGGCATGGACTTTATGCCAAAAGCCTCAGATCATTGGATCAAATCCACCTGAAGTTATCTGAACATGTGTTTCAAGGAAAATACTAAAAACAGGCCCTGTGTCTTCAGTGACCTAGCGACATAGACAATTTCTTCTTTATTTGAATTGTTAATTTACAAATAGATTCTAACCATTTGTTGTTTATTTCCAGGTTTAAATGAACAAGCACCAGCTTTTCAGTATGCTCTCACACTTTTGGTCTCCACTGTATCTGATTTTTTGGTTACTGCTCTACTTCACTAGAAGATTGGGCGTTTCTCAAGCCTCGGGCGTAAGACCAACCTAATAAACAACAAAGACATCGTTGTCAAGGGTGCCAATAACTCTGGAGGGCAGTGAAAAATTATCTTGATTAGGACACGAAAGGCAAAGCTACAGTCTAACTCTAAGGCACGATGCATGCAGGCCTGATTTATTATTCTGTATACTGTTGTAAAGCACCGAGTTTGTATTGATTGGAACGAGCAGCCAGTGATTGATATACCTTAATGCAGGCTCTCTTCAGACCTGTGGCTCGCATCGCTCTCTTAATCACTGGGGGACCGCTGCGGACTATTTTGGGCGAACAGCACTTGCACAGCATCTGACGGACCTGAAGCAGTCGAATGGATTGCGTGGCGCGGTGGAGTGACAGTTGAAAAGAAAAATGCGGCGGTGGTGTAGAATCTAGATCATACAAAATCACTCTTATGTCTGAGCAGATCTGGCGGTTCAAAGTGGACCTCCGTCGATTGATATTTTCAGTGCCTATAAAAACGCATCCTTGGTGGAGTTTCTCATATGTTTGTAAAGAAAATTACAGTTATTCATGAAATGACCTCCATCCCTCATCACTATTCAAAGCCTGATTATGGGTAAAGCTAGTTTACATGAAAGACACGATGGCTCTCAGGCTGGGGAAAGAAAGGCTAATAACAGTTTAGAAGGGTCCTTATGACAAGAGGTGGAAGCCGCAGAAAAACATCCGCAAAGAACACTGTGGCCGAATGTTATGTTTACCATCCGTTCAGCTGCATTCTGATTGCACGATATTCACAAAGCTGTCAAACCCCAAATCAGGAGCATTAACACCGTAGCGCACTGCCTTATTTCTAAATGGACTTATTTATAAAAACAGGTTTAGCTGCTCCTGCTCTCACGCCACATTAGTAAAAATGGGACAAACGTATTAGTGTGTAATCAGAGTCTAAATGTCGCTTCTCTAGTTTAGAATGGCGTCTATGAGGCAAATGTAGCTAACAAACACTAGAATACAGAAATATATAGAAAGTCTACAATTGAATTTCGGATTTTTAAACTTAAAAAATATATGAGCCTTGAACATATGACTGCGAGGTTGATTAAGGCCCAGTCAAAACCAATGCTAGCTGTAATTAGAGTCTAATGCATAAGGCAATAGTGAGTCAAATTCCCTAGCCCTGCTCTAAATGTTCTGGTTCTACTGCAGCTAAAAAGTCTATAATTCAATTTTGGTTTTACAGAGATTTTAGATTTTTAAACCTAAAAGCTTTGTGAGCCTTGCACATATGACTGCATGTTTGAACAACACCCAATAGAAAGGAATGCAAGTTGTAATCTGAGTCTAAATGTCGCTTCTCTAGTTTAGAATGGCTTCTATGAGGCAAATGTTGCTAACAAACACTAGAATACAGAAATATATAGAAAAACTATAATTTAATTTTGGTTTTACAGAAATTTTGGCCATTATTTGTAAGCCTTGAATATATGACTGCAAGGCTGAATAAAGCCCAACCGATACAAGCTGTGATTATAGCCTAATGCATAAGGCAATAGTGAGTCAAATTCCCTAGCCCTGCTCTAAATTTTCTGGTTCTACTGCAGATAAAAAGTCTATAATTCAATTTTGGTTTTACAGAGATTTTCGAAACCTAAAAGCATTGTGAGCCTTGCACATATGACTGCATGTTTGAACAACACCCAAGTTGTAATCTGAGTCTAAATGGTGCTTCTTTAGTTTAGAATCTATGAGTCTAAATGTCGCTTCTCTAGTTTAGAATGGCTTCTATGAGGCAAATGTAGCTAACAAACTCTAAAATACAGAAATATATAGAAAAACTATAATTTAATTTTGGTTTTACAGAAATTTTGGGCATTATTTGTAAGCCTTAAATATATGACTGCAAGGCTGAATAAAGCCCAACCAATACAAGCTGTAATTATAGGCTAATGTTGCTTCTGTAGTTTAGAATGGCATCTATGAGGCAAATGTTGCCATCAAACACTAGAATACAATAGTCACCCAAATAGCCTAACCCTGCCCCAAATTCTCTGGTTTTACTGCAGCTAATTCTATTTTGGCTTTACAAAGATTTTGGACATTATTTGCGAGCCTTGAATATATGACTGCAAGGTTGAATAAAGCCCAATCAAAACCAATACAAGCTGTAATTAGAGTCTATATGTCACTTCTATAGTTTAGAATGGCTTCTAACAAACTCAAGAATACAATGGACACCCAAATAGCCTAACCCTGCTCAAAGGTTTTTGGTTTTACTACAGCTAAAAAGTATACAATTCAATTTTGGTGCACTCTGATTTTCATTTACAGAGATTGGATTTGGATTTTTAAACTTAAAATATAAAAATATATGAGCTTTGAACATATGACTGCAAGGTTGAATAAGACCCAACTGAAACCAATGCAAGCTGTAATTAGAGTCTTATGCTGCTCATGTAGTTTAGAAGGGCATCTATGAGGTAAATGTTACTAACAAACTATTGAATACAATAGTCACCCTAATAGCCTAACCCTGCCCCAAATTCTCTGGTTCTACTGCAGCTAAAAAATAATATATAAAATTTTGAATTTACAGAAACTTTAGATTTTTAAACCTAAAGGTATGGTGTGAACATATGACTGCATATTTAAACAACACCCAATCAAAACTCCTCCTCCCCCGAAGGTCACATGGACCATCAACTGGCAGAAACATTCACATACAACGAGAGCACACCTAGCACGCTAACCGTGCCAGACCTGCACGTAACAGTCACAAAGACAGCTTCAGTTACAGAATTTAGAGCATAGACTATAACAGAATAGACCAGTTCCTTATGCCATAATCATATCCTAGCTCCAGATAAGTCAACAGAAGCATCCTAAGTCAACAGAAGCATCCTAAGTATAGACTAAGATTTCTTGGAACCCCTCCCACCCAAACTCCCCCCAAAAAATCCAAAAGTTTCCTGTTTTAACCCAACATTTCTACCATTAGCTGGGAATGTTATCATATTAACTGTGCTAGACAGTTTAAACCTCACCACGCCAGCCTAATGAAGGTACATTTATTTATATTGCAGAACAGCAGTGCGAGTGCGATGTTTTCCCAACTCGAGAAATCCCAGACACTGCAGACATCATCTCCCACTGTTCCCTCTCAGTGTGTTAACGTTGATGAAAACTCACCAAATAAAATATTGCAGCCATGGCGCTGAATAATGAAGAGGCAGAGTTGGACGTTTGTCTGTTTATTAGAAGGAATTGTGGTGGAGACGCTCGCACGCTGGTCAACACCTTGGGAAATGGAAAATGAAAGTGAGGAGCAGCGACAGTCACAATATTATTTTAACTCCCCAACTTTCTCCATACTTCCACTTCATTGCACTTTAATTTCGCTTCGACGTGTTTGTTTACTTCGGTAGACGTCTACTGTCGTGTTATTTTGATTGCGTGTTTACATTTCAGCTCCGTGTCTGTCATGGGATGTTTGGCAACAGACACAACAATTTGTTAGCAAACCTCAATCAAGTAGTTCACGAGAAGCCGGGAGCAGATCCTGTAATGTGTGGTAGAATTTCTAAATTAGGGAAACATCTGCTTCTGTAGTGCAAATTTGTGACCTATCCCGACCTTGTCAGATCTAAAAGAGCCCACATCCTACATTGTTTTGCTTTTTCTCTTTTCTCCTCGGGGGTTATCTTATAACCTTTGTATGCTTTATGTACCACACATGACCACAAAGGCCACTCATGGCCATTTTCCATCCTCTTTTTATCGCTTGGTATACAACAGTCTGTTTTTATTATTGTGCCTCTAAAAGGGGACTAATTAAGAAAACCCTGCTCTTTCAGTGCTTGTACTCAAACATGTGGTTATCTGGAGTGCCATAAATGATACAGCAGTTATGCTGGTGCCTCAAGCTACTTGGTCAGCTTCTTACTCAAATTTTCCAGTACCGCTTTAAAGGTCGCAGCAGTTATGCTGGTACCTCAGCCTACTTGGTCAGCTTCTTACTTCAAATTTTCTTGTTCCGCCTTAAATATTGCAGCAGTTATGCTGGTGCCTCAGCCTACTTGGTCAGCCTCTCATTCAAATTTTTTGTTCCGCCTTAAATGATGCAGTAGTTACACTGGTGCCTCAAGCTACTTGGTCAGCTTCTTACTTCAAATTTTCTTGTTCCGCCTTAAATGTTGCAGCAGTTATGCTGGTGCCTCAGCCTACATGGTCAGCTTCTTACTTCAAAATTTCCTGTTCCACCTTAAATGATGCAGCAGTTATGCTGGTGCCTCAGACTACTTGGTCAGCTTCTTACTCAAATTTTCCTGTTCCACCTTAAATGATGCAGTTATGCTGGTGTCTCGAGCCTCTTTGGTCAGCTTCTTACTCAAATTTTCCAGTACTACCTTAAATGTTGCAGCACTTATGCTGGTGCCTTGTGCCACTTGATCAGCCACTCATTTAAATTTCCCTTTTCCACCTTAAATGATGCAGCAGTTATGCTGGTGCCTTAGCCTAATTGGTCAGCCACTCATTCAAATGTTCTTGTTCCGCCTTAAATGATGCAGCAGTTATGCTGGTGTCTCAACCTACCTAGTCAGCTTCTTACTTCAAATTTTCCTGTTCCACCTTAAATGTTGCAGCAGTTATGCTGGTGCCTTAAGCTACTTGGCCAACGTCTCACTCAAATTTTCTTGTTCCACCTTAAATGATGCAGCAGTTATGCTACAATTTAAGGTGAAACGAGAACATTTGAATAAGAAGCTTGGGAATAGGAAGCTGACTGCTGCTTATCCAGCCTGGGTTGGTGCCATGCCGAGAGGGGTCAGTGCCAACTGTCCCCAACAAAACTGCAGACGAGGAGAAGGTAAGTGAGGCTAGTTAAGCTGAGATAATACTTTAACAGGGATGTAACGTTTGGGAGTTCTTGGTGTTACTCGTGGCAGAATCCACAGTAATGTTAACTGTCTGTTAATTGAATGTCTGTAAGATGAACTTCATGCTGAGAGTATTGTAAACTATTTTCGGCTTGGTATTCCAAACAGATATTGATCATTCTGAATAGGACCACTTAGCGAGCTGTGGTGCTTGATCATTGTGTTATTTTGACCAAAGACTATTATATTGCATTAAGACTCCATGGAACTATGTCAACTTCTGACACCAGTGGGTAGATCCAGCCGTTGGTAGATCCAGCCGTTGGTAGATCTAGCCGATAGTAGATCCAGCAGTTGGCAGATCCAGCCGTTGGTAGAGCCAACAGTTGGTAGATCTAGCCGATGGTAGATCCAGCCATTGGTAGATCCAGCAGTTGGTAGATCCAGCAGTTGGTAGATCCAGCAGTTGGTAGATCCAGCCGTTGGTAGATCCAGCAGTTGGTAGATCTAGCCGATGGTAGATCCAGCCATTGGTAGATCCAGCAGTTGGTAGATCCAGCCGTTGGTAGATCGAGTCGATGGTAGATCCAGCAGTTTGTAGATCCAGCCGTTGGTAGATCCAGCCATTGGTAGATCCAGCAGTTGGTAGATCCAGCCGTTGGTAGATCGAGTCGATGGTAGATCCAGCAGTTTGTAGATCCAGCCGTTGGTAGATCCAGCCATTGGTAGATCCAGCAGTTGGTAGATCCAGCCGATGGTAGATCCAGCCGTTGGTAGATCCAGCCGTTGGTAGATCCAGCCATTGGTAGATCCAGCAGTTGGTAGATCCAGCCGTTAGTAGATCCAGCCATTGGTAGATCCACCAGTTGGTAGACTGGAGCAGGACATTTCAGGGTAACAAGTTTTTACTTTTTTGGCTCTGTGTGTTGTGTGAAAGTGTGCCAAGGTTGCCAGTAGGAGGATTGTGTTATGAGATGACATCACGTTGTAACAGGATTCCAAGGAGGTGTTTCAGTCCAGCTGAGAAAAGTGGTTTCTGTGGTAGACCGCTCTGGTGAGTACTTTGACCTGGAGCAGTTAGAGCCAGCTGAAGGAAGCTATGGTGATGGATTCTTACAAAAACTATTAGAGCTATTTGGGTGACTATTGAGAATTATTAGGTATGTTAGCCTCACAGCTTCAGTTCTAAAGTAAAGAAGCTAAATTTCAACCACACATCCAGTCATGTAGCTGATCAGCTACACCTGGATTACCTGGAAAATGCATACATTCGATTTTTCGCCTAACAAAGTGTTCCAAATATCTGGATAAGTTATGAAGATCTAATATTTCTGGTTAACTGCAGAGCGTCCCGCTGCAATTCATGAAAACATTGTATGTTTCTGCAAGCAAAGCATGTGCTCATAACTTTGTAACTCCCTCAGGGAAACGTTTTTTCCCCAAGGGGGCGCTTTTAGCAAGCCAAGAGCTTTTGTTTGCACAACTGAACACCAGCAAGGCCTCACACATGCACACATGTGATTGGTCCTAGCCAGTTCTGTGCTTTTCACAACTTTGACAATGAATTTGATCTTAAAATGCTCCTGTAGTGAAAGCTGTTTCCAGTGAGTTGCAGTGTTTAATGGGAAAACTGTTTGTGTACAAACACACTGCGTGATTTTAAGGGTGCTGACTTCAACCCTGGCACGTCGCCTGCCTAGGTAATTACTTATGTTGTCTATGCCAAGATCTGCTTACCATGCTTAAAGATGCTAATACAGTGTTTTAAAAAAAAATTGGGTTTTAATCAAAATATAAAGTCACTGGTACACTCCTCAGGCTCTCCAGAGGGTCTCTCTTTTGTAATGACATGTTGGTTTTTAGTCCCATTCATCATTGATTGATTAATTACTGGTTTTAGCCCACTCTTCCACTAACTGGGGGGACATTTCAGCTAGAGTTTGTGTGCTAATTCAGCATTCGTCTGCTGTTCTTCACTGAGAGCTGGATTTGAAGTGATTCTGGTGATTTTGCTGGTCTAAGTGTTTTAATGTTGCATTATGTCTGTCGAACCAGTCTCATACAGACACCCTACAGATGGGTCCGTCATGGGCTGGAGGTTAAAGAACTAGCCTTGAAATCAAAAAGTCACTAGTTTAATTCCCTGAACCTACAAGACACAACTAATGTGCCCTTGAGCAACCCCCAACTGTTCCCCAGGTGCTTGACCACTACTCTGGGCAAGTACTGTGTATTGTGTGTGTTCCCTAGTTAGTGTGTGTGGGTGTTTCTATTGCATGGATGGGATAAATGTAGAGGTTTAACACTTAAAAAATTCCGTAATAGGCTCACTGGCACAAGCCACACAGAAACAGTGCAGTGTGTTGCATAAACTAGCTTTTGAACCTCAACATGCAATTTAAGTGGCCCAGAGATGCATATCTCCTTCTCATACATATGGAATGGAGGGCAGATCACACAACAATTAGTGTCTTTCATTTTGCACACATTTTCTGTGGGAGACAGGTTAGCACACCTGGACTATGCTGACATGCTGTTTTAACACATGCTAGAAAAAGACGTCATCTAGAAGGCAGCATATCTGGTTCAGCATTAACCATGTTTCATGGTAATCCCCTAGCCCTACTTATAAATGCATAAATCTGCTGTGGATAGGGATGCCCACCGCTTCGTGCAAGTGTTCCCACTGCCCACTAGCATGTTTGTTCTCTAGTGTGTTTATATCTTCGCTGTCTAATAAAAAACAAGTATCTTCAAATTGGCAACTTTACAGGAGAGGGCAAAAACTGTCCTCACGTTTAATGTAAGTCAATGGAACCAGATTTTTTTCCGAGCTATTTGGAAGCATTTCTATTGGTCTGTTCTTCATTAAACTTAAATGCAGCTGCTGCATTTAGTTGATGTAGGAAAATAGAAATCGACAAAAATGGGGATGCGTTTTTTATTGGACAATGACGATATGTAATGTTGCACTGCATAGATGTGTTTGATGTTAGGGTCATGTTCCTCTGTGTGCAAACACAAATAGCAAATAGTTCTAAATTCCATAAATTCCTATTATATTTTTGAAAGTGTACTTGTTGGTGGATATGTTTACATGCAGAGATTTTCTCCAATCTGATTGAATTAATTCTATTTCTAGATTAAGACTGAGGTGTTTATATGCTCACCCTACGCAACACCGTTTACATGCACACTACAAGCAACCAGATCCAAAATTTCACACATGCATAGTGTACATCTTGGTGTAAACATTACCAAGACAACAAGCATCAGGCGAGGTCAGTCAGAGTGCGACCAGCAGAAGTATGTTAGCTGAGGTTTCAGTTAGCACGCTTGTGTTTTTAACTGCTTTAATATGATGTAGACTCAGAAAAACATATTTCACATACTTATTAAAGAAGAGCCGTCACGTCCTGCAACACGGTTTTCATCCATGTTAGCAAGGAGTCGATCTCCCCTGACTTCATCCATAATTTATTAAAACCGGAAAGAGGAACAAATTTCACCGTTCTGCTTTTTAGCTTTGTAATACACCAATCTGAGAAACTTCCATCTGTTTTTAATTTACTCTACAGTTTGTGTAAACCCAACGTCGATCCTTTGCTCATATACTCATCTTAACAGCTTGTTGTTGCTTTACAGTTATCCATCCTGTTAACTGTTTTCAAATCTTTTAAGGTTCTAATCATGAACTTTGTTTCTTCAAGACCAGGTTCTGGCTCCCGCCATGCTGAAACGTCCTCTATGACGCTACAGTACATGCGCAGAGCGTATTTAAACTTTCCGATTGGGAATGTAATCAGATACAGGCGTTTACACGGCTATTATTCTTCTATTAAATTAATTATTTACAGGATTACCCACCTCCTTCAATTGGATAGAAGTTGTAATCAGAATGACCTCAATTGAACTGGTCTATTCGGATTGAGGTGTATACATGGACGTATTCTATTCCGATTGAGCCAGTGTTGCGTTCTTCTTGAACATAAAGCTCAAAGTGAGTGAAACCGTGGACAGGGATTATATCAAGTGGGTGGTGTTATCTTTACCTGACTGGATTAATCATTAAATGTTCCCTAGAAAAAAAAAATGTTTGGTGTGTAGATAAAGATGTAAAGAGGTTGGTAACACACAGTTACTCTAAAATATTAGACTGTTATGTAACACATACGTAAGTAAGTTACGTAATACGTAGCGACGGTATGGTCTGTGGGTTTCTGTGGTCTAATTCTGGGTTTAATTTAATGCCGTAATGAAGAACAGAGTGTCGCTCTGCGGTGCTTAGAGACTCAACCAGTGCTCTCCAAGCACCACTATGCTGCTGTTCCAACTGTCAGCGCTGGTACGTGAACCTTAATTACAGACAACGTTTATTTTTTTCTTGTATGCTGCACAAAGCAGTGCGATGAAGCCTCGAGTATAAAAATCTACTTCTGTTTATATTAGTGATGTAGTCAATACTTCAATACTCTCAGTTTAGCAAAGAAAAGTGGTTTCTATGGTAGAGCGCTTCTCCCACTGGTGAGTACTTTGACGTGGAGCTGTTTGAGCCAGTTAAAAGAATTTATGGTGATGGATTTTTACCGAAACAATTAGAGCTATTTGGGTGACTATTGAGAATTATTGGCTATGTTAGCCTCACAGCTTCAGTTCTAAAGTAAAGAAGCTGAATTATTCCTCCACTGGTGAGTACTTTGACCTGGAGCTGTTAAAGCACAAGGTAAGTAAAACCGTGGGCAGGGATTATATCAAGTGGGTGGTGTAATCTTTACCTGACAGGATTGGTCATTAAACGTTCCATGTGAAAACTGTTTGGTGTGTAGATAAAGATTTAAAGAGGTTGGTAAAACACGTTACTCTAAAATCTTAGACTGTTACGTAACACATACGTAAGTAAGTTGTTGTGCTCTCCTTTGAAATTGCTATTTTGGATAGCGACGGTATGGTCTGTGGGTTTCTGTGGTCTAATTCTGGGTTTAATTTAAAGCCGTAATGAAGAACAGAGTGTCGCTCTGCGGTGCTTAGAGACTCAACCAGTGCTCTCCAAGCACCACTATGCTGCTGTTCCAACTGTCAGCGCTGGTACATGAACCTTAATTACAGACAACGTTTATTTTTCTTGTATGCTGCACAAAGCAGCGTGATGAAGCCTTGAGTATAAAAATCTACTTGTCTACATATATATATATATATATATATATATATATATATATATATATATATATATATATATATATATATATATATATGGTCGTAGTTAGACTCCCCCAGAGTCCTCTGTCACCAGTCAAACCCTGCTGCCATTGCCATTATTGAAGATGTGGTAAACTTTTATTGACCAAATACAGTGTTCAATCGTGTATTTGAATAAATGAACATAATTAAGTTGTAGAGTCTGAGCAAAGAGACTGTAGTCTAAAGTCCAAGGCGGTTTAAATTAGGGCTGTGATGATAACCACATTACCGCAACTCTACAGTCATGTGATGCTTACCATGGGTTTGAGCTCATTACTGTCATCACTGCATGGTTATATAGATTCACCATCATTAATCACTCTTGGCTTGGCCTCCTACTTCACTAGCCGCTCTGTGTTAGTGAGCTGAAGAAGACTGGGCTGTAATGATAGCTGAGATCTGACTGTGATGCTATCTACCATCATCTTTGGTGTCAGTGTGGCTTACAGATGGTGGCGCTCTGTGATGCCCTAAGAAATCGAACAGGGCTCAGATCTTTGTTATCTCATGGCTCCTGACTTGAGAATTAAAGCTGTGTTTAAAGTTTTCTCCTTCTACGAGTCGTGATGACTGAAAGGTTTTCGATCGTGCGAGAACTGCTCCAACAATCAGCGTCTTTAGTTCATTAGATAATCACCTCAGGCCAAGCCGAGTTGACGCCAAGCCAAACCCAGCCAAGCCAAGGCAATAATCAGTGTTAATTTCGTTGATGAAGTATTTTCGGCATAGTTTTCGTCAACGAACCTTATTTTCCTGACCAAAACAAGACGATAACTGAATAAAACTACATAAAAGGATAAAAACTATTACGAGATTACGAATAAAAATGAGATGAAAATGTTTGGCAAGGAGGACATCCAATCAGAACTGAATTAGTTTTGTGAAAGGCGGGGACAAGTTAGGAAAACATCCAGTCATAACTACTTCGGCGTATATGGAGAGGCAGGACTAGCCGGGTAGCCATCAATCAAACGCACACTTACACAAATTTGGTCTAAACCCGGGAAGACCATACGAGACTGTGACCTGTCATTACTCATGATGAACTAAGTTATCTAGACAGTGTCAGCAGAGAGAAAGAGAGTTTAGTGTTTGTGTGAGGGACATCATCCCTCCAGCACCACCGTTACCTGGGTTATACTGACAAGTATATCTAAAAGTCTAAGTATATTTGGCCTTTACTTGCACTTAATCTTTTGATTGAGATGTACTTAAGAACAGTTTACGTAAGTATTATTGCCCTGCACCAAAAGGCATCCAGTACAAAATTTGTTTGGAAAGTTTGAAGTTACCCTCCCTACCGGACCTGCACACGGCCAGAACCAGGAAGTGGGCAGAGAACATTGTCCGTGATGCATCAGACCCTGAACATCACCTGTTCCAGTATCTTCCCTCAGGTCAGCGTTTCAGCCAGTTGAGGATCAAGACCTCCAGACTTCAGAGAAGCTTCTTCCCACACGCTATCACACTCATGAACAGCTGAACATCACACACTACATTCTGAATACAGTCTACTACATACATAAATCCATATCCAGATGTTCTCTCACTCTTCTTTCTCTGTACAGTCTACTACATACGTACATCCATATCCAGATGTTCTCTCACTCTTCTTTCTCTGTACAGTCTACTACATACATACATCCATATCCAGATGTTCTCTCACTCTTCTTTCTCTGTACAGTGTACTACATACATACATCCATATCCAGATGTTCTCTCACTCTTCTTCTTGTTCTGCACTTTTTATTTATCTGATAGTCTCAGAACTCAGAACAGTCTTTTAATATACAACTCTGCACATGTTAAGTTTACAGGTGTGTCTGTGCGTGTATGTCACTGTGTGTGTGTGTGTGTGTGTGTGTGTGTGTGTGTGTGTGTAGATTGGATGTGCTACTTCTGTAATGTCAGTTATCGTGCACTGTAAGCTTCTGTTACCAAACACAAATTCCTTGTATGTGTGAACATACTTGGCAAATAAAGTCCGATTCTGATTCTGATTCTGATTCTAATTATAAAGATTTATAAAAAATACAATGTGTCCACTGGTGTGTAAGTAAAAGTTGTTAAAGTAAGATTTTAAGTAGAACCTAAACCTAGTTAAATACTTTAAAGTGGCAAACTAATATATGTGTATATATACATTCACTCAAAGAAAACTTTCAAGTATACCTTCAATTTAAAAACATCTACACTGGAAGTTTACTGAGAGTATATTTAAAAGTCTAAGTTCAATAAGCTAAAAGTGGGATAGCAGCGTATAACCTGTAACTGAAGGGCAGCTTGGGGGCACAATGGGTAGAGCTGCTGCTTCATAGCAAGAAGGGTTCAACTCCCAGCCAGAGTGACCACATTACTGTCTATGTAGAGATTGTATGGTCTCCCAGTGTCTGTTGAGATTTCCTGCAACACTCAAAAACATGCAGCTGGGTGAATTGTGAGAATGTGTATGTCTGTGTGATAATCTTTTTTTAAAGCTGAATTAATAAACTAGTGAACTAACAGTAAACCCATACGTTTACTTTTAGTGTAGTTGCAGTGTAAACAATGTAAACTAGTTGTGTACTTCTAGTCTACTACTCTTACACTTAAAGTATAGCAAATAGTATACTTTTATAAGCTAAAATACGGGTCAATTTAGTCCCAAGAAGTATTAAATTAATACATATCCAAGTGTTCTACTAATACAATGATATTAGTATACTAACAACATACAGTATACATTGGAATTATACTTCAACTTTACTTAAGTTTACTCCTTAAAATGAACTTTAAGTATACTTATTTTTTGTAAAGGTAAACATAAAACATCCTTCGGTTTTTGTTTTCTCTGTACATTCCCACCAAGATTGAGACCAAATCTACACCTTTGGTGGAAGGTAACAAGAACAACAACTCGTAAATGCTGCAACTGTCTTATTAAACAGACACGGCAGCTCTGGATCACTCTGCTCTACTGTGTGACAAAGTAACTGCTGCACCATTTAAGGTGGAACAGGAGAATTCCAACAAGAAGCTGGCAAACAGGAAGCACGACTCCAGCCTTCAGAGCATCAGAGCTTTGGATAATTTAGAAGTTCGGTGGCTCTGAAGTCATAGAGCAGTGGATACTCCAACAACATCCCTTCTTCTGCCATGGTTGAAATACTGAGCGAGCTTCTTCCTATAGCTAGCTGGAGACACATAGTTGTTGGTGTATGATGTGGTTTTGTTCTTGGATCTTGTTTTGCTCTGTCTGTCGGTATTATTTACATCCCTCTGTCAGTGCCATGTGATTTGTGTTCATGTTGTGTCTCGTGCTCCTTGTCTCCGCCCTCCTGTCTCTGCCCCTCACCTGTTTCATGTTTGTGTCCCCTCTTGTTTACCAGGTGGTTTTTGTTCAGTGTTTTCCTCTTTTCTTTTATATACCATTCACACCTACACCACAGTGTGTGGGATTGAATGTAACTTTGTATGTTCAAACCAAGCCTCTTGTTTATTTCTGCCAAACCAAGTGAAGCAAGGCTAACGCCACCCCAGGCCAAGCTGAGCTGACGCCAAGACAAACCCAGCCAAGTAAAGTCCAGTCAAGTTCTGCCAAGCCAAGTGATACCAAGCCCGCCAAGCCAAGTCCGGCCGAGCCAGGTCAAGTCAAGCCATCGGTTATTTATCCATGCCACGGCAAGTCTAGGTATATCTTACAGGATGTTATTTCCTGGAACTAAACTCCACTGAGGGAATCTCAGCAACTGCTCTTACAGGAAACCAAGACCTGAAATCTCCAGTCTGAGCTCCCTGTCAGGCCCCTGAGGTTTCCTGGCTATCACGCCTCCGCCCAGCTCAGTACACTGTTCATTGCATTTCACTGTTGTTCTCAATAAAATCAGGCTGCTTATGGATCTTACCTTTGCCTCTAAGTCTTGTGAATTATTACACTTGCAAGAGGTCACGTGCAGACTACTCCTAAGTTACATAGCACCAGCAGATATTCCAGACCCTGAGTGGGAATGACAAGACACCATATTTCCTAGAGTAGCAGAGCTGTAAATATGTGGACAAATCCTTATATAACCTTGCTTTAAAGAAAGTTCAAGTTTCAAGTTTCAAGTTTATTTGTCATTTGCACATCATGTCAGGACATACCATGCATTGAAATGCTTGGGGTGAGACTCAGATGCAGCTCTACAGCAGGGCAGCATTATATACGTAAAACAGTGCAAACATACAATAAATATTAAAGTAAAAATAAGCTCGAAAATATACATACAGTTATAACTGAAATATATAAAGGACTATACAAAACATACACAAGATATATACATAAGATATACAGGAGGAAAATAAGATATAAAGAAGACGAGGTGAGCGCATGTAAGCCCCATTTCCACGCGTTCAACATATTTTCATTCTGCTCATTTCTACCTCCAACGTGTCTCGATTTAAGACCATTTAACAGATTATCTCCATCGCTGATGGGAACGCAGGTGGCATCCGCATGCAAAGTCATGCCAAGCGGCATTAACATGCTATTAACATTCTTCTATACGCAAAAACATCTTCTCATCAGCCGTCTCCGCTTTATGGCTCGTGAGGTCTCTGCAGAAAAACGGGGCTCTATTTGAGCGGCTGAAATTTGAATTGA
>CM038720.1:36374240-36429240 GCA_021613375.1 Megaleporinus macrocephalus
TCAGTAATTAAATTTAAATTTATCTTGTTTTGTTGTAGACTTCTTATATAAACTAATATAAGAATAAAATGTTTTTGAAAAGGATCTTTATATTTGATTTAAAGACCAATCCGTAAGATTTTTTATTTTAAAATGAACTTCCATAATTCCAAAATTCTAAAATTATCAACAGAATTTGAATTTTTTTTTAAATAAACGTCAAACACATCTATGTACTGTGTTGCGGAGATATCTACACTGCAAGAAACCACATTCAGCACCAAACAAGAGAAGTGAGATAAATAGAACTAAAACAGGAGTTAGTGTTGCTTTCAAACCCTGGAGATGCTCTTTATGGATAAAGGGATGAAGTTTGAACTCACATTGTTTCTTCTAGGCTGGTAAGAAAACATCTGAGAATGCTAACATTAAGGAGGAGGGACTGTACATTCCTTTGTAGGGGTGGACACCACAACGTTCCGTTCTGGTGATATGTTGCCCCCTTTTTGTTTGAAGTATGATTTTGCATATTGCTCCTTTAATTTTTGTTGTTGTTTTTTTTTACTAACTCTAAATGACATTCATTTTTCTTTAAATGTTCATGTTAAATTCAAACGTACCACTGTTAATATAACAGGATGTACCGTTTGGCACTTTTTATATTCAAAAACAGTAAAACAGAGACTGGTTTTCTAAACACTTGGCCAGCTAAAATAATTGCCCATGGCTGCAGAAATACTCCGCTATGCATGACTTAATGTGCTTAATTGCTAAATTGCCTCGAGCTCTTTATTTGGGACATGATTTAAAAAAGGCAACTGATTTTTATTTAATATTGTTATGAAGAATGTAAGAGTTTAAAAGGCCTGTTTGTTTCATTAAAGATGAAATTATTTTATTAATGATGTACCGTTGGCTAACCGAAAGTGCTGGACAACTGAAAGTGTGTTTCATGTGTTCATTTAGCCCACCCAGTGGGAGCCAGCTTATTTTTTAATTATTATTATTTTTATTTTTTTTTGCAACTGGACAAAAAACTGCATGGGCCACAAAAATTTGTGTTGCACACTTACTGCATATAAACATGAGCCGGGAGGGGAAGATGCTCATCCGGACGTGATGGCAACTGTATTATTTTTGTAACTTTAAATGGGCTTTCTTGGGGGGGCTTCAGCAGAGAGCTGTGCTTCTTCATACTGCATGTCTGTAGATGTAAGTAAATATAGATTAGACTATTAAGTGATGTGTATTAAACACCCAGAAATTAAACATCTTGAAGCTCAGAGATCGCTCGCAGCTGTTTTGTGCACTGCAGAGCAATAAACCCGTAACAGTCTGTTCCTAAACTGTAGAGTTAAAGATCCACACCATATAAAACAAAGAGAGCATGCTTTGGAGTGATGCTATAGAGGAAAAAACATATTTGGTTCCATGAAGAACTTTTCGACTGAGGGTTCTTTTAAGGAACTAATGCAGGAAGAACCTCCCACAAGCTTTTATTCCAGTTATTTATTTAGTTGTTTATTTTTGCTTAAATGAACCCCGGCTGGTAACACTTGTAAGCCTTAATATGGTGTAATGACTCTAAATTATTAAGACACCTTCTTAATAAAAAATCACTAAAAGTAACAGATTTATTAGATTTTCTGTAAAATCCGCTGCACGTGGGTCTCCATTGTTGTATCTACAGACGTGATCAGCGTGTAGTGACGTGAAATGGTTGCAGTAACCGGCTGTCACGCTCGAGCACAGCTAGCTAGCTAAACATGCTACTGTTCAGTCTTTACAGTTTGAGCTAGAACACAACATTTCTGACATCAGCGGTGACATCACACACCACGTTAGTGTAAATGGTGAACAGAGAGGGTGGAGGAGAGAGTGGACACAGTGCTGGAGTTGTTGTGAAGCTGTGTGTTGGTGTTGACGGAGAAGGAGAGTGTCTGTTAAAGGAGCTCCGCTTTCTAGCAGGAAACATTCACGTTCAGTAAACAGCTAGATACACTGAACGGGAGTGTCTCTGAGCTTCACACTCCTTTATTAGTGAAGTAGTATGTTCACTACTAAGACTGGACTTTCACCTTCAGGATCCACAAACGAGGAGAAGCAGCTGACGCTAACGCGAAACGTTCTCAGGAGAGAATCCAGCGCATGTTCATGTTCACGGTTCTTCTCACGGTTCTTCATAATCTGGAGCTTTTGGACTTCCTGTGTGGGGAAACTGTGGCACTGCATTGTGTTTTAGTCTACGCTTAAAACCAACAGCCTCCGTCAAGTCTCTCACCAGTGGTGGTCTACTGAACCACTCAAAGTGAGGAGAGCAGAGCGGGGGTCTTTGGGTAGCTGTGTCGGTCCACACGCTGCTTCACTAACTATTCTCCTTGTTTATGTTTGTGAAGCTGTTTAGACTAATATCAGTCTTCACACTGCCTTTCACTGAAACAACATCAACAACACAATGTACATGGTTTTCTTTAAGCTAGGTTAGTAACTAACATTCACTCCTTCACACCACAGTCCAGTTTAGACCTGAAACCATTTGACCTCATCTACCCAGCAGGCATTGCGCGTGAAATAATGACTGCGTCCATATGTTACATATTTAGAAAAAAAGTGGTAATTTATAAGTAAATCTGATACTTTTTGTGATTTTTTAATAATTTAGTGTCATTACACCATATTAAGGCTAACAAGTGTTACCAGCCGGGGTTCCCTTTAAAGAATGTGCAGCCAGGCTAAGAACCATTCAGCTGCCTTTGTTTTTAAGAGTGTTCTTCAGTTTATCATATACATATACATATCTAAATCATAATTTTTTGTTTAAAAGTTTGAACTTTCAAAATTCCATAATTCCAAAATGTGTATATATATGTAAAGAGTTCCTCATTGGTGCTACCTATAAGCGATCGATGTAGTTGAAGAATCATTCATTTAAACTATATTTTTGGTTTGAGTAAACCTGATTCCACTGCTTGTTACCAACTGATTTTGTGAGTTACAGCTATGAAGCACTTCTATTTCTACTCTTTATTCTCCATAAACCCAAAAAAATCCAGTGATGTTGAGCTCAGGTCTCCTGAAGTCTTATGTTCTGAGAACATCAGCACCTTCTTTGTTTGTATTGCAAATTGTCCTATCTGTATGTGTTTCTCAACAAAAGCTTCACATTATTTCAAATCCATAGAGTTTTCTCATGAACGTCTTTTACTTATTGTTCTGAAATGTAGAAGCTTTATGTTTTGTTTATCTAATGTTGATGGGTTTGGTGTCCTGTATGGTTTTCTTTGCATCTTTTTAAGAAAGGAAAGCTTGTGAGCAAGTCAGGAAGACTCCAACGCTACATTACTCTTTCCTTCTATACTGTGACCAATCGCAGTCCACCACCTGTCTTTAAAAGGATTTAGCCTACGTTCCCACTCTGCTGATGTTCCAATGTTCTCCTCCCTCCTCCCCACCACCACCACCACCAGTTTGGTCCCAGTCCTGCTGTCCAGGAAATTGGCATCACCCCTGCTGTCCATATCCAGCTGATCTGCGAGGGTCTACATGCTTAAAGACCTGGGCCCAGAACTGGACCTACGCCAAAGACTCTTTCTTCATGTCTTACAATGATTAACCTTCAAACTGTACAGCTTATCAAAGATTAAACCTTGTTTTCCATCCCGTTGCTTGTTGAGGCTTTGTGGCAGAGCTTGAGTTTTGGAAATCTTCTATGAAGACTCTTCAGATGCCTTAAAATCTCCCCTGTATGTCTTAAAATCTTACTAAAACATAAACTTAAGAGCAAATAATACCATCTATGAAATGAAATGAAAGCAAAAATCCATGACAGGTGGTCTCTTCACAGTTGCACATTACTGTACATAAGCTATTGTTTGCAGGAGATCCCCATTTAGCCCCCTGATATGGGCCCAGTTCTGTTTTCTCACAGATGAATCTGACCTCCACATTAAACTCAGCCGTGCAATGAAAAACCCACACACACTGGGAGGCAGTGAGCGTGCTTGTCCAGAGCGCTGGGCAGCTTTAGCCTGGGGAGCAGTAGGGGGGGTTAGATGTCTTGCTCCTGTCATGTCCTCTTGATTCAGGGGATTAAACTGGAGACCTTCTGGTGGTGAGGCATGTTCCTGAACCTTCAGCACTGCTGGTACTTACACCACTGTAACCCATAATAAACCTGCTTAAACTATTGTTACTTCTGTTTGGGGTCATCGGAGGAACCCATCTTTCTCGAGAAGTAATCAAGCAATGGCTTTCTTGGAAATACGAGTTCTCTTCTAGGTATGCCATCCAGACTAATCACTAAGTGCTCGTGCGATGCAACCCTTTTGATCTCCTCCACATTCCACTTCAGCTCTATTCTGTAGAAAAACAGGCTTAAAACAATTCCTCTAATGTCTTCGTTCAAATGATCCGGTGACATTCTGATGTTCTGCATCATCTCCCTCACCGGTGCTGCCGCTCGTTCCTCAGAAAGCATTTGCATATGACAGCAAAGTGTGCACACAACAAACGGGAGGGGTAGTAGCGAAGATGGCTTCGGCTTGGCGGGCCAACAAACTGCGGCCCTTTGATGTGACAGGCTTGTCTTTCTTACCCATCACAAACAACAGAGAAGTGATATTCACCACCAGTACTACTTCAACTACAAGCCATCTCTAAGAACCGGTACTATGAGGTGTTTAGAACATCAGAGATACAACTCTGAAACATGTTTAACATTTTTGGCCCAGGCAGGAACTGGATTGGAACTTCAGGTCTCTTGTATGTTCTTGTTTTCTTTGTAAGACGTTTGTGGCAAATGAAGGTCAATATTTCAGTTTTATGGGCTCATTTTCCAAATTCTTATTACCTTGTTTTAATTAAACAGGCTGATACGTGTCTTTAAAGGTGCCACAGACTGTTAACTAGACGCTCAACTGCTGCGCTCGCTTCACTGGCTTCCTGTAGCTGCTTGCATTAAATTTAAAACTCTGAGGCTTACAAAACCAACCATGGACCAGCTTCTCCGAACGTATGGACAGTGGTCAAGAGTAGGGCTGGGGCGACGCGTCACCATTATAGATCACGAAGTTACGTCTATTAGCATAATGTGCGTCCATCTTGACCACAAAGATAGCGGCACCTACTGAAAGCATGGATTTATCCGGAGCGTGAGCTGCAGCTACAAACAATTGTTCACGTACATCTAAAGTACAACTGCTATACACGAGCACTTAAAGCTCAAACATCTCGTGGTGCTTTGTCAACACAGCTTGCCCACCGCCCCCCCCACAGCGCAGGGTCATCAATTCCACAGCCTCATCTATTACAAAATAATAAAAGTTTTCATTCCTAACACACTCACATTAGAGTAATCTAAAAATTAGTCGTTAAATGAATCAACCATGTGGAAAAAAGAAGTGCTAGATTAATCAACCATGTGGAAAAAAGACTCGTTAAATGAATCGACCATGTGGGAAAATGAACTGTTAGATTAATCGACCATTTTGGAAAAATATGTAAAAGAATCATAAGATTAATTGACCATTAAAATAAATAAATAAATAAATAAATCGTTAGATTAATCAACAATTTGGAAAAAAAGAATTGTTACATTAATCAACCATTAAAAAAAAGAGAAAAGAATCATTAGATTAATCGACCATTTTGGAATAAATAATAATAAAAGAATTGTTACATTAATCGACCATTAAAATAAATAAATAAATCGTTAGATTAATCAACGATTTGGAAAATAAAGAATTGTTACATTAATCGACCATTAAAAAAAAGAAGAAAAAAAAAGAGAAAAGAATCATTAGATTAATCGACCATTTTGGAATAAATAATAATAAAAGAATCGTTAGAATAAACGACCATTTTGAAAAAAGAAATAAAAAATAAATCGTTAGACTAATCAACCATTTGGGAAAAAGAATCGTTAGATTAAACGACCATTTTAAAAATAAGAATAGTTAGATTAATCGACCAATAATAAAAAATAATAAAAAAAGTTTGATTAATCGATTAAGAAATTAATCGTCGCAGCCCTAGTCAGGAGTCGATCTGTACCTCAAGCTCTTCGAGCATCAAGTGCAGCTCGGCTGGACCAGTCATTCCTCAAGATGCATCGAAGACAAGCGAAAAGACTCTCCTCTGTCCTGGAGCCCGGGAACTGCCATTGGCTGTCTGAACAGCAGACTCTCTCACGGTCTTCAAACGCAGACTGAAGACCACCGTCTCTTTGTGAAGCACTAATCTGTATCATTGAAATCAATCATATTGCACGCATGCAGGTGAGCTTAACTCTCTTATCTTCTAGGTAGGAACACTGGCTGTGTATCACTCTTACACTGTATGTAACCCTGTATTGTATTCTCTTCTGTCTGTCTGAGAGTTTCTAGGTACTGCACTGGTACTGTGTCTAACCTATTTTGTTGTTCTTCTCTCCAGGTATCAGTACTGGTCCTTGTTTTCTGGCAGTGTTTGAGCTCAAGGGTAGTTTGGACTTAAAACCTGTTTGTACTAACTAGAGATACATACTCTGACCAATCACAAAGCACTTATCTAAGTGGCTCTGGATAAGAGCGTCAGCTAAACTTATTACAGTGTAATGATGAGAGTTCAGTAGACACAACTATACATACCATGAACCTTAAACACTGTTCTTCTTCCTTCAAATGCAAACCCTGCGTTTACAAAAGAGCGACAGCAAAACAGGCTGAGCTCAAAATCTACACTGTTAATAACAAAACAGACTCATTTCTATTCACAGCCCCAACATTCACATACGAACACAACCAGACTGAAGGACTATGAGGAGAAATCCAGCGTTCCAGGCTGTGAAGATGATGTCAGCACTTTCCAATGAACCCAGCAGTCAATAAGGCTTCCTATTCACCGCCGTCTTAATTCAATGCTCCGTTTCACCTTAAATGCAACCGCTTGCACAGTTACTTAAGGTGGAATGTAAAATTTGCAAAACAAGCTGATGAACAGGAACTTCAGCTCCCACATCCGTAACAAGATCCTGGACACTTTTCAAATTTCAAATTGTTTGTTTCTCCAACACTCGGAGCAACTTCAGCTTCAGCTCAGCATTCAACACTGAAGAGACCTTTACAAGCACCACAACCCCAACAGTGACTGTAAGTAGCAGCCATGCTGTGTGAGTGGATCAGTGTGTGCTGGTTGAAGCAGATCATCTTAAACTGAGAGTTTCACAGAGACACCTTTAATCTACTTTGTGTTTGATGTCCAGATGAAAGAGAGTAGCTAGCATATGTAACAGTAGATACCAGCAAGCTCCAAGTAAACTAACATAGCTAACCAAATAGTATGTTGCATATCGCTTCTGTGTCTTACTATAAACCAGCCAATCAGAGCAGTGCTTTTTGAATTATTTATGACCAACGTCCTACATACATAAAGTATATAAAGTATATACTTTATATAATACCCACTAATGGCATCCCATTGCAGCTTTAAGATGAAATAACACTGTTGTGACTGCTCTGTAACACTCCTTATAACTTCAGAATGAATGGGCGGAGCTAAACTGCTGTAGCTTAAATTGCTGGGTATATGCAAATTTCCGTTTTTTTCCATGACATTGCAAAGATAAAAATACAAACAGACAGCTTATTAGTTTCCACATGGACAGAAATGAAGGCTACATTTTAAAACTTTACCAGCAGTCTTTTTAGGATGGTCAGTGTCTCAGTAGGATGTTGTGTAAACCATATTTAATATGTGTGTCCTCAGCAATAAAACTACAATAAATATACTATGTAACCAGTATTGCTGGTGACCTCGTAAGAAGAACGTCTGGGGACAACCATACGGAATTTCGGGCTAAATATGGCTGGAACATTTCTAAACTATTTCAATGCCTCATGAAGGCAGAGCTCAATGTAGAGGCGTGCTCATCAATGCTGTCAGTAAGGCTGCTGTTAGCTCGTTTTCTTCTATACAGCAACTTTACAGGAGAGCCCAAAAACTGACTTTACTTTCAATATGAAGTAATAGAACCAGAATTATTTCAAAGCTATTTTGGAGGATTTCCATTGGTCTATCCATCATAGAATTCTCACATAATGTTGAAATTGCCAAAAATGGAGATACATATTTTTTGTTGGAGAGCAATGATATCTATCTATCTATATATACCCTCCTTATTTAAGGGTCATTGACATGGCGTGCATTTTTGGTGTCCACAATTTTTCCCAAGAGGTCATATAGTACATATATTTATCAAATCATATTAAATCAATTTTATTTGTATAGCGCTTTTAACAAGTGATGTTGTCACAAAGCAGCTTTACAGGAATTTAGTGAGAAGAAAAGTTCAACAGAGCATAAATAAGCCTAAGACTTAGAAAACCATAGAAAACCATAGAAAACCATAGAAAACCATAGAAAACCATAGAAATCATAAAAATCGTAGAACAAACATAGAAAACCCCCCAGTGAGCAAGCCCTAGGCGACAGTGCCGAGAAAACACTCCCTCAAAACTGGAGGAAGAAACCTTGGGAGGAACCAAGACTACCAAGGGGGGACCCATCCACCTCTGATCAAACTACTCAAACAGTACTGATATAATGACTGTACCACCTTGTACTTCTGTTCAGTTGAGAACAGTGAAAGTGTTGATGAGAGGTAATGAAGATAGAAGGTTGGTGGAAACTAGTTAATGTCCATGTTAATTTCAGTATAGTGTATACTAGAGGTCAGGCAGCTAGTCTGAGGCTAGGTAGCTGGTATGGCATAGGTAACATCAGGGCCCGACGATCAGTCTGGTGGGTGGCAGAGGAACCTGTCAGTCAGGACAGATGGGCAGTCATTCTCGGAAAAGATAAAGAGATAGAATCAGTTCTGTTTGGATGTATATAGGAAGAATGTACAATATTATCAGAGTGTGTCTAACGACTCCGGCAGATCTGACTATAACAGCAGAACTAAAAGGAGAGAACCAGAAGGTAACACAGCAACGGGGGCACCCTGAAACACTGGCATCTCACTGCTCCATCGTCCACAAACCTGAGTGACCGCATGCAAGTGGTGGGACGACAGCACCAGCATCTCAGTTTATTCCCTGTGTCTATAAACCCCTGAACCCCTATTTGTGTTTATGTGATTTTCAGTGTAGCTTAAAAAAATCGTTTTAGTTTCTTTTTGCTTCCAATGTCTAAAATTGTCAGGTGGTGCAACCGTCTAACCATATTTGTTGATTAAGTAAATTATCAGAAAAGGTCATTTAGCTATATAAAGTTTAGTTTGGCATGATTATGTGTTTGAAAACTTTTAAAGAAAAATTATACGTATACTTTAAAAGCGCTCAACTCAATGAAAAACATTTGTCCTCAAGTTCTTACTTTCTTATCTGTCAGCTGGCACAACCAAAAACAAAGAACTTTTATTTTCACATGTTGTAATAAAAGAAAGATCAGAGTGTTGCATCATGAAGAAGACCCCAAGTGAACGTTGTGGTTTAATGTCTAGGTAAACTTTTTTACATAGGTATGTAATTTTGGTTAGAATGGTTCCATTTACCATGTCAGGTGGTGCAACCTCCTCAGCAAAACCATGAAAATGTGTAATTATTATGATAAAGCTTATTTATTTTAAAAACAAAAGTTCAAAGACAAAAGTTTCAACAGTTGTCCAAGCAGATGTCAGTTTAATAGGAAATCAATCGGAAAAGCTAGGTGGCTCAACCAGTAAGTCAAATGGTGCAACCAAACCCTAGTTAAGGTCAAGTCACAAAGTATGTGTTGTCACAAAGCAGCTTTACAGAAGTTTAAAAACATGAAGTTACAAAATAGATCCCCCAGTGAGGAAGCCAGAGATGACGGTGGCAAGCAAAACTCCCTGAGGCTGGAGGAAGAAACCTTGGGAGAAACCATTACTCACAAGGGGAGACCCGTCCTCCTCTGGTCAAAGTTCAGAAGAAAAGCTGAGAGAGTCTCTGTTTGAAATCTGGATGGTAAAAGCTTTAGAAGCTGCACAGGTAGAGGCAGTCTCTGACTGAGGCAGTCTCTGACTGAGGCAGTCTCTGACTGAGGCAGCCTCTGACTCTCTGAATCTGTGTAAAAAGTGGGAGTGAGTTGAAACAGTCCCATCATATCTCAATGCTGGTAGATCTGGATGACAGTGATGAAGCTGATGGTGTACCAGATGAAAAGCTTTAGAAGCTGCACAGGTAGAGGCAGTCTCTGACTGAAGCAGCCTCTGACTCTCTGAATCTGTGTAAAAAGTAGGAGTGAGCTGAAACAGTCCCATCATATCTCAATGCTGGTAGATCTGGATGACAGTGATGAAGCTGATGGTGTACCAGATGGTATGAATGAGGAGGAGAGCTGGTTGGTGTCCGGTGAGGAGGAGGAGGCCCTGATGGTCAGTCTTCCACCAGCTTTGATAACAGAAAATATGTTTAAGATATGAAATCCACAAACATATGAATGCAACTATATATGCACACTGGGTGAGTTTGTTTAAAACATTATTTGTCATTGAACCATAAATAAACACCTCTTGCGATGGAGACACAAGTTCTAACACAGTTCGGTCCTCCTTCTGCTCTGACAGACCAGCTCAACACTTTCTAAGACCTATTTAATCGTCTAGTAAATACAAGCCGGTTGTACTTGAATAAGGGCACTTAAATTACTAATTAGATTGGTTTGTTTTGTTGACATACACGCCGTGACTTGGTGTGTCCTCATCATGGCTAATGGTGTGTGTCTAATGTTGAAATTAATTTACTCTCATTTCATTCAGGAACTGAATGGGCTGTTATCAAAGGGGCCGGGACCACTTTAGCCAGGATCGGAGGCAAACTACCAACATGCCTGAGTGCATATGGAGGTCATGTAGCCTGTGATCAGCTTTCAACCCAAACAACAGACATCATGATGACCGACGGGTTTCAGCTGCATGGCAGTTCTGTAATTAGATTTAAGTGAACATTTCTTTCCTGCTGTTCCAGAATCAGTTCGTCTCGTGGTCGATTTTAACGTCGTTGCAACATTTAACATGCCGTTCCGGGAAATCCAACTCTCTAGCTCTTATCTAGCCAGCGAAAGGCCTACTGGGCCTAAACCGTGCCAGCAGTGGCAGCGGCTGCCCCTGGGGAAATTCCAAACTTTGGATTAATAGAGTTTGTCATTACATCTAGTGTGCAAAATGCCCCCTGCTGTTTGGAGGGGTCCCATGTTGGCTGGCCTGCTCATTTGCTCATAGCGGTGCTGATGCTAGGAGACTCACTGGCAACAAATTGTTAACAGTTCTACTTTTGAAAAAGCTCTTTTCTAGTTAATGCATCTTCTATACATTAGCTGAGATCTTACACATCTACTACTTCTACTTAAATAAATGTCCTCCTTCAGACGTCCTACTACTCAAGAACTACCTCCTCCTCCAGACAACCCTTCTACTCAAGAACTACCTTCTCCTCCAGACACCCTTCTACTCAAGAACTACCTTCTCCTACAGACAACCCTTCTACTCAAGAACTACCTCCACCTCCAGACAACCCTTCTACTCAAGAACTACCTTCTCCTCCAGACATCCTTCTACTCAAGAACTACCTTCTCCTCCAGACACCCTTCTACTCAAGAACTACCTTCTCCTCCAGACATCCTTCTACTCAAGAACTACCTTCTCCTCCAGACATCCTTCTACTCAAGAACTACCTCCACCTCCAGACATCCTTCTACTCAAGAAATACCTTCTCCTACAAACAACACCTCTACTCAATAACTACCTTCTCCTACAGACATCCTTCTACTCAAGAACTACCTCCACCTCCAGACATCCTTCTACTCAAGAAATACCTTCTCCTACACACAACACCTCTACTCAAGAACTACCTTCTCCTACAGACAACCATTCTACTCAAGAACTACCTTCTCCTACAAACAACACTTCTACTCAAGAACTACCTTCATCTCTGGACGTCTTTCTACTCAAGAACTACCTTCTCCTACAGACAACCCTTCTACTCAAGAACTACCTTCTCCTCCAGACAACCCTTCTACTCAAGAACTACCTTCTCCTCCAGACAACCCTTCTACTCAAGAACTACCTTCTCCTACAGACAACACTTCTACTCAAGAACTACTTTCTCCTCCAGACACCCTTCTACTCAAGAACTACCTTCTCCTACAGACAACACTTCTACTCAAGAACTACCTTCTCCTCCAGACATCCTTCAACTCAGAAACTACCTTCTCCTACAGACAACACTTCTACTCAAGAACTACCTTCTCCTCTAGACATCCTTCAACTCAGAAACTACCTTCCTCTACAGACAACACTTCTACTCAAGAACTACCTTCACCTCTGGACGTCTTTCTACTCAAGAATTACCTTCTCCTCCCCACGTCCTTCTACTCAAGAAATCCCTTCTCCTCCAGACGTCCTTCTACTCAATAATTACCTTCTCCTCCGGACAACCTTCCACACAGAAACTACCGTCACCTCCAGATGTCCTTCTACTCAAGAACTACCTCCTCTTCTAGACATCCTTTTACGCAAGAACTACCTTCTTCTCCAGACGTCCTTCTACTCAAGAATTACCTTCTCCTCCCCACGTCCTTCTACTCAAGAAATCCCTTCTCCTCCAGACGTCCTTCTACTCAAGAATGACCTTCTCCTCCCCACCTCCTTCTACTCAAGAAATCCCTTCTCCTCCAGACGTCCTTATACTCAAGAATTACCTTCTCTTCTAGATGCTCTTCTACTCAAGAGCTACCTTTTTTTCCACACATTCTTCTACTCAAGAGCTACCTACTGTTCCAGACGTCCTACTATTAAAATACAAAAGAAGTATAATTTGTTTGTTAGTTGTTGGTCAATCTCTGCACCATGTAACTACCTGTCCATGCCCACCTGTCCTGTAACAATGTCTGTTATTTAGTTTTGTCTAGTGGTCAGCTTGTGGTAATGTTGATAGAAACTCTCACATTATTTCCCACAGTATTCAAACAGCCTTAAAACAGACACAACAATTGATTGATTAAGTAGTTTCAGATTTCCAAAACAGTAAGATAAAATGACATTCCTAAATTATAAGATTTACTTCCGTGATAGAAATTTGTGAAAAATCCTAACAACAAACATATACAACATTTCTCTAATACTTCCCCAGGGGTCTCTGAATCTATGATAACAGATAATAATCAAATAATTGTTTTAATTAGTCTCCAACATGGGCACTAAATCTACAGTCCTAAGTTTTTAAATGTAATAAAATATATATTATATACTTTCTTGGGATCTACTTTGCCTTAGAACAACCTGCACTTACCTCTCCACCAGAAAATGTATGTTTAATTCATATTTTGAGCCAGACACTCACTTATAGTTATCATATTGCTACAACACTACAGGCATTAAACGCCTCAGACGTCTGGTTACCTTCATCACCATTGTGAACAATTCTTACTTAGCAATATTTTTTCAGAATGGTACATTTTTCTTAAAGCACTGAGCATTATTTGTTTTTCTTTTTTTAATTTTGACCAGTTAATACTCCAAAATCCTAAAATAAAATATTTAAACTTTGTATAATTCCCCTTTAACACTGAGCCTCTTATGCCTGAATGAGTGGTGGAGGTGCTGTTAAACAATATTGTGTGATTTTACCTGCTTTCTTTTTCTGGTGAGGGCCCAGAATGCAGCACCGCTACAGAAAGAAGACAGAAAATGAGCTCAAACATCACAAAGTCGTGTTTCTGAGGTAAATATGATCTTAAACTCGACTTTAAACGGTTTAAAATAAGCCGCCATACCTGAAACGAAGACCACGCCCTTCAAAGTCAGCGGGGGGAGGTGCCCCGGCACCGAGTGGGCGGGCCAGCGAGACAGCGTGGGTGTGGCTTACTCTCTCGCTCTCCTCAAAGCCCCTCCCGCTGCTGAAGCGTCTCACTTCACCTGCTCACACAGGCGGCCGCTGCCTCTCAGTGCGACTCGCGCTGCCCGTAACTTCGCTGTCCGTTCGCTGGTCTGGGCGGGAAGACGCTTTTCTCCAGCCTCGTGTTCTCTGAGATTTTTTTCCGACGGACCCACAACCTCTCCAGCCCCCCAGGTGACTGTAAACCGGAGCCCTCCTCCATCTCGTCCTTCTCCTCCGGCTTTGGGAAGGATGCACGCGCTTGTCCGTTTCTTCGGTGCCTTCCTCGCCGCGGCGGTGCTCGCTCAAGGTAGGCTGTGTGAAAGAAAGTTGCCGACGTCTGTCTGTCTGTCCTTCCGCGCGACTTTTCCTCTTGTTTTTCACGCTGTGAGGAAACATCAACAAGTGTCTGAGGAGTTACGAAGGCGCTCGCGCCGTCATTGAGATTTGGGAGAGGGGCTCAGACCCCCGCGGCATGGTGTCGGTGAGCTGCGGTAACCTGGTGGGAAGACCCCGTGTGCGGATTTCACCACAGCCTGCGCACAAGAGGGGGAAAAACCCCCGAGTGAATTTGTTCGCCGGCTGCTTGTTCGAATATTCCAGTCCACCTTAAATGGCGCAGCAGTAATTCTGGCGCTGAGCTGCTGCTTAAGGTGGAACTGTGTGTTTAAACGAGGAACAGATCGCCGTAAATGAAACCAAGTGAAGCGCTGGCGCTGTTGCCGCTGACGTGACTGTAAACAGCGAAGCGACTGTGAGCTTTCGGTTTCGGCTCGTGAAGGCGAATGAACGGGGGGCTCACCTGTGAGTCTGTATGTGAACCCCCTGTGTGAATACGTCACCTATTACTGGCACTCAGTACAGCAGCTTGTTTAGCGCAGCTTTTCAGCACTAAGAGCAAAGAGGGCACGCGGGAACGCTGTGTGTGTGTGCGCGTGTGCGTGTGTGTGTGTGTGTGTGTGTTGTTGGAAACCCCACACATTGTCAGCCTGACCTAGGTGTCATTTGAGTCATCCTCACCAAACTTTTTGATAGTATTCTCTTTCTCTCTCTTTCGTTCTCTCTCTCTCTTTCATTCCCTCTCTCTTTCATTCTCTCTCTCTCTCTCTCATATTCTCTCTCTCTCCCTCTTTCATTCTCTCTCTCTCAATTTCTCTTATTCTCTCTTTCATTCTCTTTTTCATTCTCTTGTATTCTCTCTCTTTCATTCTCTTTCTCTCTCATTCTCTCTTATATTCTTTCTATCTTTCATTCTCTCTCTCATTCTCTCTTATATTCTCTCTCTCTCATTCTCTCATATTTTCTCTCTCTCTCATTCTCTCTTATATTTCCTCTCTCTCTCTCTCATTCTCTCTTATATGCTCTCTTATATTCTGTCTTTCTCATTCTCTCTTTCATTCACCTATATTCTGTCTCTTTCATGATCTCTTTTCCTTTCTTTCTGTCCCTCATTCTCTCTCTCTTTCATTCTCTCTTCTATTCTCTCTCTCTCATATTTTCTCTCTCTCATTCTCTCATACTCTCTCTGTTTTTATGTTCTCTTTTTTATTCTCTCTCTCTCTCTCTCTCTTTCTTTCTCTCTCTCTCTCTCTCTCTCTCTCTCTCTCTCTCTCTCTGTTTTTATGTTCTCTTTTTTATTCTCTCTCTCTCTCTCTCTCTCTCTCTCTCTCTCTTTCTCTCTCTCTCTCTCTCTCTCTCTCTCTCTCTCTGTCCCCTGTTTTCCGACTTGGCTCTGTTGTGGTCTCAGAAGTGCCCCTGTTGTGGGGGAATTTGGGTGGTGGCTGCTGCTTTGTTCTGTATCTTTCTTTCACTTCACACACTTTTCTGAATCTTGTTCCTGACGAGCGTGCGGGGGGTCTCAGTAAAGATGGGCCGGACCTGATAGACGCTCATCCTGCTTTGATATGGATATGAATCTCCGCCGTAGTCAGGTTACTGTTACCGTGCCTCGACGTGGATGTGAGCCACATTTCAACCACAGTTTCTGGTCTTGATGAGCATCTAAGCTATTAATTCTCATCCTCGTCCACTGCAGTCCCACCTTCTTGTCTCAGTTGAAAGCCCCCCCCCAGCAGTGCAACCACAGGGCCTAATCTGACTGACCACTAAAGACTCATAGACGAGGCCAGAGACTTCTCGTGTGTGGTCACATGCCGGTGCCTGTGTAGGACTGCCCGAGTTCGCTGCAGAGCCGTGTCTCCTTGTTCCAGTTTAATTACTGGGAATGTGATATGCGCGGATTTCAGAAGAGCAGAGCTCATCTCACGGCAGGAAAACGAGCCCCCCGTGAGAGTTTCTGAGAAGGTCTCTCAGCCTCAGCCTTCTTGTTAGCTCCTCGTGGATGGCGAATCCATAGTCAACTATTTAAAAAGCCTCTTCGCTCGGGAAGCAAGACGCCGTCAGCAGCCACTTATCCCAGGAATAAGAACGGGCTATAAATAGCGCCGAGTGGGAGATTCTCTTCATGCTATCGCTTTTGGCTTCTGCCTCCTCACCTGACAAAAGAAAGGGTGTGGTCTCGGGCTGTGTAGCCTGCAGCTGTTCTCTTCTCAGCGCTGCCTCTGGGCTCAGTTAGTTTAGCCGGCCTTTGCGCTCCGCTGTGAAAAGCATGTCAGGATTAAGAGAGCTGCTGGTTCTCCTTGTAAGCCCAGAGGTTGAGCATTCAATTAATTTCTTTCATGCAGAAGCAAAAGCTTTGGATTAAAAAAAAAGAGTGGGGCATCTTTGACCCGCTCTTTAATTTGACTGTAAACTCCATGACTAATCTGTGTTTTGAATGGCGGCGCTGTTCGTCTGACACCTCTTGCTGTTTTCCCGACTTTGGACCAGGGCCTGTCGTGATTGGCTGTGATCGTAGGCCAGTTTTAAAGCTAACAGTGGGCAGATTTGTGATTCGATGACTGGGTTATTTCAACTGTATAGAATTGAGTCATGATGAATTAAAGCAATGGTTTAACTGATAGTTCTTTGGCCCAATCATAGGACCATCGCCTACTGGGATAGTGTGTACTAGACTGGTTCCAGTGGTCTTTCAGTATGCAAGGCACGAATAAGGAGTAAGCACTGAATTATGTTTGCTGGCGTTTGCACATCCTTCCCACTTTTCCTGCATATATATATATATATATATATATATATATATATATATATATATATATATATATATATATATATATATATATATAAAAATTTTGTCACTGTCCAATGAAAAGCATGTATCTTCATTTTTGTCAATTTTAAGTTTTCTACATCATTTGAACACGCCAATGGCCATTTACATTGTGTGAAAAATTAATAAAGAATGGACCAATAGAAGTGCTCCAAAATAGCTTGGAAAGAATTCCATATGTTCATTGTTAAAAAGAAGAAATTTTGTAAACTTTGTAAAATTTTAACACAAATGAAAAATATTTGGTACTAAATAAAACCTAAATTGTCGTCTAAAGTTATGGCACATTTTCATTTTTATATATTTTTCCCAACATGTTAAAGTTAAAGAGTTGAGTATCAAGTAGCACTCAGTAGAGGGGCCAATATTAATATTAATATTAATTTTGCTGTTGTGTTGTCACTTGAAGTCTTTGTTTTCAGACATAGTTTCTCGCACTTCTTTTTCATCTGCTCGTTTGAGGACTTAAACCTGGATGCTACAGTGACTCACTATCGCCTCTTTAGCTTTAAAGTGGTATTACAGACAAAATAAACCAGTGTTAGCTGGTTAGCATGCTAACTTTAGTGGATATCTCTTAAAACACAAGATATCTTTCATATACTGTCAAAACTGTTATTATACTGGCTCTAAGCGTGTACCCTACTTTTTACAGTAGGGTACTCTACTGCATTTCATCAGGTCCATCAACTCATCCATCAGAAGCTACCAGTTCTCCAGTTCTAGCATTTCCTTATTTACCAGAAATGTTTAAATATATGTCTATATATACATTGTGCAAACATTTATTGATGAATGGACCAATAGAAATGCTTTAAAATCACTGGGGTGGCTGGTTCCATTGACTTACATTGAAAGTGACTGTTTTTAGTCTCTCCTGTAAAGTTATTAATTTGGAAATACTTGTTTTTTACTGGACAGCGACTATATATAAAAAGTTTTAGGCACTTTAAGGACATTTGTATATTTAAAAAGGACACTGGAAGCTTTTATTTACCAAGAAAAACACTTGCGTCTGTTTATTTAACCCTTTCCAAGCTTTTCTTTGTTGAAACAACCCAGTATTATTTACAGTTCTCATCTAATACCTGCTCAGTACTTCATTAAGCTAAATCAAGATTGCTGCTGAAGGAACTGAACACATTCATACAATGTCTGGGGCGTCCAGGAGAAATCTGGAACTACACTTCTTCAAACTGGATCAAGATCTGATCTACTTCTCTCACAATAAGAAATTCATGTTACTTTGTATTGTATGTATGATTATTTACATCTGTTCTAATCAGATCTGCTGTTCTTACTGGTGAACATACACTTACTGATCAGATAAGGACTTTTAAACAATCAGTGTAGGTGGCTCAGACTTTCGCACCGTCATGCAAATGAGGTTTTGGTCCAGTGATGTCATTCTGGATGACGTTTGGCTGCGGAAGAGGAACTGAAAATCGATCGAGAGCACTGAAAGACAGATTTGGACGGAGAGACTAAGTAGACAGTGCCCGGCTGCAGCCCTGCTGGGAAAGCCCAGCGCTGGTGGAGCGAGGCATCAGCAGAAAGTCCCGGTCCTTTTAGCGTTCTCCCACATGAGCGCCGACTCGTTTGTCTTCACATATTGGCACACACGAAGCGCTTCAGATTACTGTCAATTCCGATGAGAAATCAAACGAGAAAGCGTGTGCGTTTTAAAAGAGCTCCCTAATTAGTATTTGCATATTCATCTCTTTGTAGCAAAAGTATAGAATTGCTTTCAAGTCAGTGGGAGTGCTCTGGAAAGAAAAAAAAAAAGAAAAAGAGAGAGAAGAGAGCAGCACACTCGCTCCAGGGCCTCGCGCGGCTTAGAATAACTAAATATGGATATCAAAGACCTCTCGCAAGTTCACGTGGCAAGACGGATGCGAGCGTCAGTGCATCATGTTTACGGTTGGGGATGGGAGTCCGTACCAGCCGTATATGTTCAGGAGACGTTTTTCTTCTAAGTGATGAGTCCATTATTGCATTACTTATTGATGTGTCACCAGGCAGACCTGAGGATACTTACTGCCGCGTCCTCAGAGAGGGCTTTTACAGTAATTTCCCTCTGGCCATATGACAGATGAGGCATCTGTCTTTTGCTAGGAACTCTCACCTCCCCTCCGCATCCACTCAAGCACACTCCACATGGCGTGTCACCCAGGGTGTTGTCTGTCCATTGAGCTGCTAATGGATTAATCGGAGCCCCAGTGTGGCGGGACAGGGGGGGGTGGGGGTGGGGGTTTGGGGGATCCTCTGCCTGGGCAGCACTAACCGGCCAGCCTCTGGAGCATTAATTCATTTAAACTGAACAGATTCTATCTGCTCAGCTGGCTCCACCACCACGACCCCCATCCTCTTCCCTTCATCGTTCCCTTGCCCTTCTGTTTTATAGTCTATAGAGGCGTAGTGAAGTGTGTTAGTCTGATGTTAGAACTGTATATTAGGACTATGTTCAAGATATTGATATATATTGATATATATACACTACCATTCAAAAGTTTGGGATCACAGTGACATGTTCTTGTTTTAATGGAGTATCTTCTTCCTTAACACAACAATGGACTGACGGGTCTCTAAAGAAAGTTGTTTCTTTCTGGTCATTGTGAGTCGGTCAGCAAGCCATCAACTGCTGATCTTCAGATACTAAACTAACCTAGAATGTTGTTCTTCCTTTTATACTCACTTATTAGTAGAATGTTTTTCAGCTGTGCATCACAATTGATCAAGAGTGTCCTAACAACCAATTAGTCCAATAACATCCTTAACTTGGATTGGTGGCCGTACCAGGAGATTTAGACAGAGGACTGAGAATTGCTGATAATAGGACTATATGCAAAATAAGCCTCTATACAAAAATAGACTTTAATACAACATTTTTATTCTTTAAGAATCATCTGATACACTTACATGTGTGAAATTGTGAAATGAACAATATTGTTTGAGAATTGCATTAAAATGGCATGAAATAAAATTCTAAAGTGATCCTAAACTTTTGAGCGGTAGTTTGTATGTATATAAACATGTCACTATAACCTTTATTTTCATGTTTCTACATCTTTTCAACACAACAGCTGCTGTTTACATGATGAATGGACCAATAGAAATGCTCCAAAATCACTTGAAAAAAATTTGGCTCCACTGATTTGTATTGAAAGTTAAGATTTTGGCTTCTCCTGTAAAGTTGCTACTTGGATACTTGTCTTTCATTGGGCAGTGACTATATATATATATATATATATATATATATTTATATTTATATTTATATATCATTATTTGGTTTTGTGTGGTTCCTACTCAATATGTACTGAACAGTATTTTCCTTTGATTTCATATTATTGCACATTCAGTCTCCTTACCATGCGTTCACACTAGGAGGCGATAGAGTGACCAGACGTTTTCTATGGGGGAATAATGACTAATATTTAGTGATAAGTGACAAATAGACTTGAGATTTTTTCCAACTATATAGAAATGAATTGCGACGAGGTAAAGCAACATTTTAGATGATTGGCTCCAACAGATTCTACGGACCGATCATAGGCCCATCGCATACTTAGACAGTGTGTACTAAACTGCACCCAGTGGTCACTGCTGGACCAGTAAAGCAGTTGAGCTCCTCCCAATATATTAGCTTCAAACAGCAGTAGAAGTGACTGGATGCTGAATAGGACAGCTCTTTATATCCTGTGAAAGTTTCTTGATGAATGGACCAATAGAAATGCTCCAAATTCACTTGTAATAAAACCTCTTCACATTAACTTACACTGAAAGAGTTGAAGACATCAGCCATCCCAAATTATCACATCAGGTACTACTTTTACTGTTTTTAGCAAAAGAAAAATTCACACTTTTCTCATTTCCCATTATATATCTACTAGAGACAGATTTTATCTCCAGTATCATTCACTTTACTTCAGTCCTGGATATATGGAGATATTTGGAGTGCATTATTTAGTATCATGGCATTCTGGATCACTGACTTCTGTAACAATCTGATGAAAATTATTGTATTTTTTAATATCTTTAACATCGTATACAATAATAAAATAAAAATTTCATTTTGTTGCAGTAGTGTATTCTTGAAATATATATATTTTAATTCAATGTTTTGTCTTATCGCCAAGAGTATCGTTATCACAAAAATACAATGAAATATCGTGATATTTTTGTAGGGGCATATCGCCCACCCCTAGTCAGAAGCTGCAGCTTCGTATTTGAGGTTGGGAAGTTGTTAAAAGCCCTATTCTCTCAAAATCACTTTAGAATGGTTCCAGTTTTGGAAACTCTTAACTTTTTTCTCTTCAACTTTCCTCAACCGTACGTACGTAAGTGATCTTGTGTTTCATCTTCTTAGAAGTAGCTCCTGTGAAACGAATAATTCAGTCTGACTCATGTAGCGCTCAGTAATCCCGAACATATAAGCCATCTAAGCACATGATAAATTGTGCTAATCTGGGAAGACATGCCTCGCCTTAGAGAGGCAGCTGTCCCAAGTTAACCTTTGGGTGCTTCCCGGTTCTAAACAGCATGCGCGCTACAGAAGGAAGAAGTCGTTTCCTGCACATGGTGTTTTATCCTATGGGGAAGACTTCCCTTCAGCAGTCAAGCTGAGGACGGCGTATTGTTTCTGGTAATGTGGTGCAGCTGTTGATGATGTTCTTCTCCCTACTTTTTATATATAACAGAGGGTTATCCACCAGACTTTGCACTGAGCTTGACTGACACTTGCCTTTCTGCTGTCCGGGACAGCCCAGTACAAACCCATATCAAATAATCTGGTGGGGGGCTGCGATAATTCCATCTGCTATAACTTGCCCAGGTTCCTCTGAGACTGACCTGTTTTCCGTTGAGCCGTGGAGAGGAAAGAAAAAAGAGCTCCAGGCTGGATGTCAGAGCACACTTAAGAAAAATCAATAGCCATCAAAAGAAATCTTCACTGACCACAGCCTTCCACACTTCAGGCCATAGGAGGGATAAAGGTCTATATAGCTCTTGAATTCTTTTTTTATTTATTTATTTTTTCTACATTAGAAAGCTGTGATTATTGCGCTCACACCTGCCAATCAGCTGCCACCGGCTCTTCTAGCTTTGGCGAGAATGTGAGGAACTAATTAAAAGCGTCCGGAACCTCTGTGATGAAATTAGCCTGAGAAGAGAAGAGAGGAGAAGAGACGAGACGAGACGAGAAGAGTGTACGGCAGGGAGTGTTGGAGAGCTTGTCAGGAGGTGCTGCTCGGCCCACGGCAGAGGCTTCCACCATCAGTCTTTAATGAAGTGTCATTTCGCCCCGCGGTTGATGGCTCGGTGTTTAAGGAGCCATAACTAGGCTCTTTTGGGCGGCGCGCGCCCATTTACCGCTCGCTAATATAAACGTATTGATGCGAAAGTCGATGGCCAGGTCAGGGGATAAGCATCGATCGTCCAATTATTCTGGCGATCCTGTTCTTCAGCATGCACTCCTGGGCTATAACTCACGGGCAGCGGGCGCGCGTGCGGGACCGGTTCACTTTCGGCTGCTATTATCCGGCTGGACGAACTTTATTTATATGTTTGTTTACTCGGGACGGGGTTATAAGTCACCCCGCGTCTGAGCCTCCTCTATTGATCAGTTTGGAAAGATAATACTGCTAATTGAGGCCCTCTGGGTGCGCTATCTTTTGCGATGTGTCGCAGGTGGGGGTGCGGGGCAAGCGTTCAGGCTCAGGGTCTTCTAAGCTACACAGATTTACTTGTTAACTGTTTCTTTTCCCTCCGATGGAGAGCTTGTTCCATTTGTCCCGGAGGCATTCCTCCATTAATGTTTAATGTTTGTGCTGGTATTTATATCTGCTTTCAGAAAAAGGTCACGGATCACAGTAGGTGAGGTTCCCTCCCTCCCCCCCAGCCCCCCTCACCACCACTCTCCCGCCTCTCTCTCTCTCTCTCTCTCTCTCTGTCCTTTTAAATCAAATCCTGTCAAATATCCATCTGAAGCTTTGAGCGCATCAATTCAGCCTGACATTCAAAGTCGGGCAACCTTTTTGGCAGCCATGGAGACGCACGATAACCGGTTTGCCGTTTGGAGGCCGCCGCTTTGATGGTGTCTGTGATGTGCAGATTGCATTTCTTCACGTGTGAGGAGGCGCTCCTGCCTGCCACTCGCTCGCCTTAAGTGACGCTTTGAACCCCAAAGGCCATGACAGGCAAAGTTTCCTCTCTCTCTCTCTCTCTCTCTCTGTGTCTCTCTCTCTCTCCCTGTGTCTCTCTCTCTCTCCCTCTCCCTCTCTCTCTGTCTTCTCTCTGGCTCTTAAATCTGTTCCGGATGTGTGTCCATCAGGAGTGCATGTGCCCAGGAGGTAGGTAGGTGTGTGTGTGTATGAGAGAGCAGTGGGACGTCCCAGAGCTGTCAGTAGCGTGTGAAGCCAGTTCCATATATCCCATAAATGACCCAGCTGTGACCTGGCATATAAATAGTAGTAGGTGAAATGCAATTTCTTACCATGTCTGTGATAATGAATTGTCCTCGCTTCTGGTGTTACGCTGGGATGCTACAACATTTCAGCCACCGAACGGTCGAAAATAGCACTTTTGGATTTCAACCAGAGGAAAAATCCAAAACACACACCCAGCCAATATGTCCTGTGGGCCCATATGGGTTTTATCTTTGCTGTATGGGTTTTACATAGGCTGTAGTGGCTTTTTGATTGGTGATACATAGGCCCCTGTTGGGTTATAACTTTGGGTTCCAGTTGGGTTATAACTTTGGGTTCCAGTTGGGTTATAACTTTGGGCCCCTGTTGGGTTATAACTTTGGGTTCCAGTTGGGTTATAAATTTAGGCCCCAGTTGAGTTATAACTTTGGGCCCCAGTTGGGTTAGAACTTTGGGTTCCAGTTGGGTTATAACTTTGCGTTCCAGTTGGGTTATAACTTTGGCTTCCAGTTGGGTTATAACTTTGGCTTCCAGTTGTGTTATAACTTTGGCTTCCAGTTTGGTTATAACTTTTTGTTCCAGTTGGGTTATAACTTTGGCTTCCAGTTTGGTTATAACTTTGTGTTCCAGTTGGGTTATAACTTTGGGTTCCAGTTGGGTTATAACTTTGGGTTCCAGTTGGGTTATAAATTTAGGCCCCAGTTGAGTTATAACTTTGGGCCCCAGTTGGGTTATAACTTTGGGTTCCAGTTGGGTTATAACTTTGGGTTCCAGTTGGGTTATAACTTTGCGTTCCAGTTTGGTTATAACTTTGGCTTCCAGTTTGGTTATAACTTTGGCTTCCAGTTTGGTTATAACTTTTTGTTCCAGTTGGGTTATAACTTTGGCCTCCAGTTTGGTTATAACTTTGCGTTCCAGTTGGGTTATAACTTTGGGTTCCAGTTTGGTTATAACTTTGCGTTCCAGTTGGGTTATAACTTTGGGTTCCAGTTGGGTTATAACTTTGGGTTCCAGTTGGGTTATAACTTTGGGTTCCAGTTGGGTTATAACTTTGGGTTCCAGTTGGGTTATAACTTTGCGTTCCAGTTGGGTTATAACTTTCCGTTCCAGTTGGGTTATAACTTTCCGTTCCAGTTGGGTTATAACTTTGCGTTCCAGTTGGGTTATAACTTTGGCTTCCAGTTGGGTTATAACTTTGGCTTCCAGTTGGGTTATAACTTTGGCTTCCAGTTGGGTTATAACTTTGCGTTCCAGTTGGGTTATAACTTTCCGTTCCAGTTGGGTTATAACTTTCCGTTCCAGTTGGGTTATAACTTTCCGTTCCAGTTGGGTTATAACTTTGGCTTCCAGTTGGGTTATAACTTTGGCTTCCAGTTGGGTTATAACTTTGCGTTCCAGTTAGGTTATAACTTTGCGTTCCAGTTGGGTTATAACTTTGGCTTCCAGTTGGGTTATAACTTTTTGTTCCAGTTGGGTTATAACTTTTTGTTCCAGTTGGGTTATAACTTTGGCTTCCAGTTTGGTTATAACTTTGCGTTCCAGTTGGGTTATAACTTTGGGTTCCAGTTTGGTTATAACTTTGCGTTCCAGTTGGGTTATAACTTTGGACCCTAGTTGGGCTGCAGTCATGGGTTGCGGTTGGGTCAGTTTGCAGGCTCCTTTTGAGTTACAGTTATGGGATCAGTTAGGCTGTAGATAGGAACCCTGTTGGTTACCATTGTGGGCCCTAGTTAGGCTACAGTTGTGGGGCACCATTTGGTTCACTGTCATAGACTACATTCATGGTCCCAGCGGGGTTATAGTTATTTCTGTTTTGACTGTGGGGCCAGTGGGTGACTGTTCACATTGACCTAATCTGCATCCCAAATTTGCCCCCGTTAGTGGCCCACATAGGAAAATACACATACAGCGCCTATATGGACAAATCACAGTGGGCCACAACTGGGTTGCGTAAATGGGTCCGAATTGGCAACCCATCTTTAACCCCTATGGGGTCCATGTGAATATGTTGGCTGGGCAAAATGAACAACAAACATAAAATAGGGCTGTAATGATGTGTTGAAATCTAAAACTTTGCAGGTCTTTTCTTAACTGTCCTGTACGTGTCAGCAAACAGTAATTTATCTGCTTTCGTGTGGAGTTTCAAGAGGTGGTACAGCACCTGAGAACTTCTCCACTACCGGTCGAACACCACTTGGAAACCTGGCAGCCCACTCAACATATGGAATACAGGAAAAGAAAGTCCCGTCTAGAGGCTAACGCCATCTGTAGCCACAGGTTTGTAAGAAAAATGTCAAACAGCCAAAGAGCCAAGTGTAACCAAAAACGAATCAAATTAATTGCCTTCAATGACCAACTGTTCCTTGTTGGCAAGGACGTTGGATTTCCTAGCACATCCTGAAGCCCACATACTGTAATAGTCTATTTTTGATATTTTGATGATGAATGCGTCCTGAATTGGGTTTCAGTGTACAATGTGTTCTTCACACTTCCAGCCATACAGACCCTTTACGGAAGCATAAGCAGCCCACTGGAAATATATATATATATATATATATATATATATATATATATATATATATATATATATATATATATATATATATATATATGAGAGAGACTGCGTCACGGCTTGTTCCCGCCCACCGCAGCACGCGACTGGTAGTTTAGCTGGTTGCTACCACTTCACTGCTTGTAGATTTGTGTTGCATCATGGGATTGCTTTAGGGGCTGAGGAAGCGTTCAATGCTTCCTTAAAATCAGGTCTAAATAAGGTTTCTCAGTAGACAGCATGTTTAAGGTATGTAAGAATTGGGACAGTCTACATGTCGGGAGCGCATACTATGGCGTAAAATGCTGCCTATGTAGGAGCTCAGTAGGATTTGAGACACACCCATTATGTAAAGCTGACCAGAAGTTTATTTGTTCATGGTCTGTTTCTAAGTCCTAGAGTGTGTGAGTGTGTGTTCTTGTCGAGGTATATTTATAAGGACCACATGTCCTCACTAGTATAGTACAGTCTAGTATAGGACATTTTGCTGGTCCTCACTTTAGCACATGTCATTTTCTCCAAAAATCAAGTTTAAAAAACTAATAGAGCAGAAAATGTATCTTTTGGATACTAAGGTCAAGGTTAGGGTTAGGTTTAAGTGTAGGTATAGTATTAATTAGTTACAGTAAAACAAATATTAATAGAAACCTAGAGATGACCTCACTAATATAGTAAGAGAAACGTGTGTGTGTGTCTGTGTGAGAACTAGAGCAATGCTGTGACCTTTATGGGAATGTCCCTGTTTACAAGGCCCGACTACTATCTAGAGAATAGTGGAAGTGGGTCATGTGGGCAGTGTTTAGTGTTTTAATTGCACTTGCTCTCATACTCTCTGTATGTGTAGCTCTCTCTCTCTCTCTCTCTTTCTCTTTCTTCCTGTCTGCACCTTTACAATACACACATTATTCAGCCTAGGCCCCCCCTCCCTACTTGCACCAACTGGGGAACAGCACATGGTTTTCTCAGCCAAATGAGGAAGCGATGAATTTACAAGTAAACCAGAAGAGCCACAAAATACCATAGAAGTTTTTTCGTCAGTACAGGACAGCCCAGCAGAAACACATCCTGTTCTCGTGCCCTGTTCTGAATTTCCAGTGAGCGCATGGTTCTGATGTCAGCATCAGTACATATGGTGCTGTCAGTCAAAGGTTTGGACACGCCTGCCCAGGTTCTTCATATTTGTACTATATTAATAGTAATAATATTAGTGAATAAGTGTGAAGAGATCAGAATTATAGAATAAGAGGTATGGAATTATTCCTGGAGCAGAATAAAACATCTGGTTGTGTTTAAAGAATGTTTAGAGGGTCTTTTAGAAATGAACTCATTTGCTCTGATGCAGGTTTACATACTTTGAACATTCTGACCAGCAGCTTCATGAGGAGCCACACGAGCTGCTTCTCTAACAGGACTGAAGAAGATAGTGTACATGCTGAGAAGTGGTTTTGGTGTTGTAGGTGTGAAATACAAAAAATATACATTGTCGTCACTGTTTAAACTCGTCGTTCAAAACATGTGTCTCTATTTTGGTCGATTTTGAGTTTTCTACATCTTTTGAACACACTAATGGTTGTTTACATTGTCTGAAAATTTCATGATTAATGGACCAATAGAAGTGCTCCAAAATAGCTTGGAAAAAATTCTGGTTCCATTGACTTACATTGAAAGTAAGGTATGTTTATGGTCTCTCCTGTAAAGTTTCAATTTTGGAAATACTTGTTTTTTTATGTGTTTAGTGCTTGTGTTTAGTGCCCCTGTTTTTTCTTGTTGAACGTTGAATAAAAGTACAGTCCGGTGATAAACGGGTGACGAGAGCCGAGCGGAAGCTTCCTCAGCCACATGCGAAAGGAGAGAAATGACCACCAGAGATTTCCCGTTGACGGATGAAGTGTAGTCTTAGACCAGATTGCACTGCGTCTGGAAGAACCGGCCTAATGTGTCTGTCCTATGTGGGAGGATAGGTCGATGCCATTTATCTCTCCCGCGTGGCTTATCGCAGTATATAACGCTAATGAAAGAGGGTCAGACGTTCTTCCCCTCGCTGCTCGGCCCCCACCCCCCTCCAAGTTTGGAGCCAAGTTTTATTGCCACTCTCTAAATCACGCTTTTAGAAGTTGAACTGTTGTCTCTCCTAAACTGGGTAATAAATACAACTAGTTCCGATGATTTAGCGGCTCGCCGCCGATAGGGCAGATGGGCGTGGAGAGACGCTTTGATGGACGGTTTTATCTCCGCAGGAGGGAGGGAGCGAGGGAGGGCAAGTTCAGCGGCAGGTTCACTAGGACGTTCCAGAGTAACCAGATTTAATTAAAGCCCTGCCAGGGGAAGCCTAATAAAACCGAGCATGAAGGAGTCGTTAAGCTTGCCGTAGTTAACACGCTCTCCCAATTAAAAGGGAATGCGCGTGAATTAAAGATTACGCACACCACCGGCCGAAAGTTTAGCAGCTTTGTCGAAATAAACAGGAGAGGATTTCGCCCGGAGCTGGCAAACAGTAGCGCGTTACGACATCAGAGCAAAACCGGGTTCGAGTGTGCCGTCCACAGTGGTAGCTCGGGCTCCACACCAGGGGTGCCCGGCATTGCTCCTGGTGATAGTCCTAGGTTTAGCGCATGTAGGCCTCTGTCGCGTATGCAGATGCTCTCGGAGGTTGGTGAATAATTAAAAACCCGAGGCCTGAGGGCTCAGCAAGCATGTTCAATTAAGAGGTCCTAAGTTTCAGCTTTGCAAGGCCTGAATGACTCAAGCTATTAATAATCTATGGCCACATGAAAGTATGACGATTAAGAGGAACAGCCAATCAGATAAGGAAGAGAAGACCTTAAGAACTTAAGAAATAGAGTGTACAAGTATAGAAAGCATTCAAGTTAATACGTATTGAATGAAATATATGATATCTCTCTCTCTCTCTCTCTCTCTTTTAGCACAAGTCATGAAACATGGTCTAAACTGGTTTATTGCCATATTTATAACGAGCTCATATGAAACAGTATAATATTATAACTAAATTAGAAGTTGGTCTATGTGGGAGTAAACCGCTTGATCCAGCTCCAGAAGAGCCACATCTGAAAAGTATCTCTACTAGGAACAGCAGAGCGTGGATCCAGGTGGAATATTAAGCAGCAGAATGAACGTCTTCTACAGCCGAGAAGATCTGCTTATCTAGAACTATAAACTCAATCACTCTGGCTGTGGTTCTTTAGCTCTCTGGCTGTTGAAAAATGAAAGGGTGTGTATTTCCACCTAGTGCTTCAGATAGGAATTGCAGGGAGCTGGCCGGAGTGCTCCTCTTCCTGGATGTAACGCTAGCTGGAAATCCAGAAATCAGGCTTGTTAGTTTTAACGTCATCGATCGGCTAAATTGGAGAAATATCGCCTGATTGCTGATCACATATTTTGATAAAAAATCGTCCGATACTGATACATGGCCGATCAATCGTTCCATCTCTAATTATTGTTATTATTATCATTGTAAAGCACCCTTGGGTATATGAAGGGCATTCTATGTAGAGGTAACTTTATTATTGTTTTTGTTGTTGTTAATATTATTATTATTATTATTATTATTATTATTATTATTATTATTATTAAGAACAACAACAACAACAACAACAACAACAACAAAGTCTTAGCTCTCCATCTGTCTTTAACTTTGAATGGAAGTTAATAGAACAAGATCCCATTCAATGTTATTAGAAAATTACTAAATTGAATCTCCAACATATTCTTCAGACAACATATACACTACTATTCAAAAGTCTTAGGCCTCTAAGCTGGTTGTTTAAAAGTCTTTATCTGATCAATAAGTATATTTTCTCCAGTAAGAACACCAGATCTGATTAGAACAGATGTAAATAATCATACATACAATACAAAGTACCATGAATATGTTATTGTGAGAGAAGTAGATCAGATCTTGAGCTCCAGTTTGAAGAACAAAGTGTAGTTCCAGATTTCTCCTGGTCGCCCCAGACATTGTATTAGTACTGTAATGAAGTACTGAGCAGTCAAAGCAGGTATTAGATGAGAACTGATAATAATACTGGGTTGTTTATAGAAGGAGAAGCTTGGAAAGGGTTAAATAAACACACTGAAGTATGTAAAAGCACTACTTACTCTATTAATACTGTTTGAATAAGTGTTTTGCTGAGTGAATAAATAGCTTTTTTATATATAATAATGTCTACAAGTGCCTCAAACTTTACACAGTATATGTAAATTATGTTAGTATCTATGGGGTATGATTTCCTTCCTCCACTGAGGATCAGAAAGAAGCACCTCGGTCAAAAGGCTGTCGCTGATTGGTCAGAAGCTGGGCCCTATATGATCTGTAGTTCCCAACAGGTTAATCAGGCTGCATGAGGTGCCAGTGTGATGTGGCCTGTAGGTAAAAAGCGATACACCGTAGACTCGGGTGATCAGACTCAGCTTCTAGTTAGCTGGCTAAGCAAGAAATCCTGCTTCAGAGACAGTTTTCAGGTCAGTATGACAGTCAGGCTTTTCCCACACACTTAATAAATTCCGTCGCAAACCAATGGAAAATGCATTCCGTCCTTTTCTCGGAAACGCCGGTCGAAGCCGTCGCTGGGCCAGAATTTAAATGTATCCGCTGCGCGCGGCGCTGGCTGTTGTCGGTTTGTATCGCTAATGCATTCTGTAGTCCTCGCAGCGAGAACGATTATGGCAGGCAGCCGCCGCCGCGCTCAGCTCCTGCGAGGCCGAGGGAGAGACGCATCCTTTCATGCGATAAATTAGTCGCAACCCCCCGTACGCGGGCGGAGCTCGGGCCCAGTCATCGGAGCGGCGTTTGAGGTGGCACTGTTCTAAAGAGAGTTGGAGAAGTTTTCAGCACAGGAGGGTCTTCAGCTCAGCGTACAGCGGACCCCATCAACTTGGCTCAGAGAGAGAGAGAGAGAGAGAGAGTCAGAGAGAGAGACAGAAAGAGAGAGAGAGAGAGAGAGTCAGAGAGAGAGACAGAAAGAGAGAGAGAGAGAGAGAGTCAGAGAGAGAGAGAGAGAGACTCGGTTTGTTTGTACGCCTCTACTTGTTCAAGCAGCCTCATAGCCCCGGGCTGCCTTCCGTCGGCCCCCAGAATTCCACCCCACGCAGCCGACGCCGTCTCTCCGTCTCTTTTTACATCACAGGAACTTTTTGCAGGGCCAGGCTTTTGAACGCCAATAGTTAGAGGGTGGGGTGTGAGGAGGAGGAGGAGGAGGGGGGGCGGGGGGTAAAAAAAATAAAAAAATGTTTCTTATGGTGCCACAAGGGCCGAAGATTTCAGGCTCTGTAAACTTTCCCACTGTTTTGCTGGGCTCCTTTAGAGTTTTGAGAACACCTAAGAGAGAGGATGAAGCGGGAGGCTTGGCTGGCTGTTTTCACTCAGGTCCTGGGGCTTTTCTTTACGCTTTCACTTCAGACACCAAGCTTAGGTCTGATCTGTTTGTTAGATCAGTCTTGCCACCGGGCGTCTCTCTCTCTCTCTCTCTCTCTCTCTGTCTCTGTCTCTCTCACGCTCTCAGCATCCCTTATCCCTCGTTCTCTCTTTCCTTTCTTCCTGGGCTGTGACAGCCGTCACTAAATTCAGGCGAAATTGATTTATTACCCTCCAGAAGAGGTCAAATACAATCGGCCCGATGTTAAACTGTTACAGATGTGCAAAGCAAGCGCCGCAGTGAGCTCCACCAGGGCAAAACAGGGGGGCACGGGGCTGAAGGGAGCGTCCCCACGAGCATAAACTCGTACCCTAGAACGGCTTTGGCCACAGACCTCAGTAACTCCGGCAATAGAGTCATGGGTAACGGCTCTGTAATACTGGAAGTCAGGTATTTTGGCCCCCGACGGTGACCTTTTGATATTCCGTCAGGCCTGTCGTGCTGCCTGACAGAGTCGTTCTTTTTTCCAAGCAGGGAAAAGCTAGCATAGCTCCCGCCTTCAACTGCCCGGTCTCCATTGTGGCGGAGAATGGGCCTCAAACAATGGAGGAAGGACCCAGCTGCGTAGCTGGACCTTTCAGAAGTTACAGCCAGGCCATTCAGCCGGAAAGCCCCTACGGCGGGATCAAGCTGCGCCGAGTGGCTCAGTTTCATAACCGCTTTCATGGCACGTAGCGTTCCAGGGTTGGTAAAACTGGAGTCTCGCCTACCTGGACGGTATTAGCGTCTCAGTAAACATCAAGTTCTTCAACAGTTCTTCATATAAACAGTTCGTTTCTGTACGTCTGTAAGACCTTTCATGAGGCCGCTCTATCCTACGCCGCGTCTCTCTTCCGCTGGGAGGGGGTGACGGATGGCGGGAGAGCTCATTCCTGCGGTCCATTTAGCTGCACGCTGATAGCGCGCTCCCATGAGACTAAAATTAACCTCGGCGGAGGCTTGAGCAGCTCTTCCAGCCATCGCCACTCTTTTACCCTTAAAAGGAAGTACCTGTAGTCTTACTTGTAGCCACTGGAGATACCGGCGGCTCTCGAGAAGCTTCAGAATAGCTCCCCGCATTGCATACTTCCAGGCATTTAACTGAAAGCCTTAGAGGCTGTATTTACAGGTGGGGTGCTTGCGTTCCCACTTTCCCTCTCGCTTTTTCCTTTGGACCCACTTTTTTAAAAAAAAGAGATGTCCAGAAGATTTCCTCCGGTGTGTTTCGGGAAGATAAGGGCGAGTATTTTTATTCTGCAAGTGCTGCATTAATCTTCCCCCCGCTGCTCTTGTACAGGAGACAAAAGCAGCAGTATGTGTTTGATTCGGGCCACACACCAGTCTTATGACCGCAGTTTGGTCCCCAGTTAATGAAATCGACCGGCAGAACAAAAGGTCCCTCATACCGAGACCTTAAATAAGAAGAGATAAAAAAATAAAAAGTCCTCGGTAAGTAGCGGGGACGCTCCCCAGTCTGAGTTCAGAGCTGTGTGGAAGGTGCGGTTCATAATGAAACCTCTATATAATGTTTGCTCATCAATATATTGATGCCCTGGGCTGTAATATACAGAGCAGCTCGCCAGCAAAAAAAAAAAAAAAAAAAGAGCACCCGGGCCCACCCATGCGAGCACGCATTTGTAACCAAGTCACATCCAGAAGGTAAACCAAGACACGCCGTAATGCGGCGTCCTGGCCGTGTCTTGCAGTCCGAGTTGATCTGTAACAGATCGTAAGCCGAGGACTAGAACTTCCAGAGCTTCCAGAGATGCTATCGTCTGGACTCGATGTGTCACACAAACCCGCATCAGCTATTCCCTTTAAGGAAGGAGGAGCGGTTTTAAAGGGCTTACGAGTCTGTTATTCTTTTTCGTGTTTGAGTTTCCTCGCTTAAGATTCCCCTCGACTCCGCTCCAAAGGGAGTCTGCACTGGGCGCAAATGTCATTGTGAAACTTTTGATGGATGCGCTCGACACACAGGACGGGGCTTTGACAGAGGAGGTCACGCAGTCGTCCTCACGCTCTACCCTTTAACCCTTCCCCAAAGGGGAGCTGGAGGGGGGGGGGGGGTTGGGGGGGGGGGGGGGCCTAGCGACATTTACTTAGTTGCATGTACACAGGCAAAATTTGGAATGGGTTTGTGGTTTTCTGAATACGGGACATTCTGATAGAGCTTTAGCTTTTGGATAGAGGTGTGCATATATATATTGATCGTTCTCACTGCGAGGACTACAGAATGCATTAGCAATACAAACCAACAACTGACAACGCCGTGTGCAGCAGATACATTTAAATCCAGACCCAACTATTGCTTCAACCAAAAGATGGAATGCGTTTTTCATTGGTTTGCATTGAAATGTACTACTTTATTGGAAAAGTCTGTTGAAAACAGACTCATACTTGCCTGAGAACTGTCTCTGGAAGGGGATTTCTCTCTTAGCCAACTAACTTAAAGTTAGAGTTTTCTCGCCTGTTAATGCCACACAGATATTAAAACACTATCAAAAGCTACGAACTCATTTACTTGTTTTCTAGTCAAACAGGACAAATGGTGCTCTCTTTTCGTTCACACGTGTGTGTGTGTGTGTGTGTGTGTGTATATATAGAAAACTGGAGCGATCAGTGACTATTGATCTAGAACTGAAGAATCCAGTTTATGTGTGTGTATATATATATATAATGTGTGTGTATATAGAAAACTGGAGCGATCAGTGTCTGTTGGTGTAGAACTGAAGGATCCAGATATTGTGCATATAGATAACTGGAGCGATCAGTGTCTATTGGTCTAGAACTGAAGGATCCAGATATTGTGTATATAGATAACTGGAGCGATCAGTGTCTATTGATCTAGAACTGAGGAATCCAGATATTGTGTATATAGATAACTGGAGCGATCAGTGTCTATTGGTCTAGAACTGAAGGATCCAGATATTGTGTATATAGATAACTGGAGCGATCAGTGTCTATTGATCTAGAACTGAGGAATCCAGATGTTGTGTATATAGATAACTGGAGCGATCAGTGTCTATTGATCTAGAACTGAGGAATCCAGATATTGTGTATATAGATAACAGATTATTTGTATATTTATATACATCTTTGACACCTGGCAATGACAATTTGTTCAATTCCTACCAATTACAAGTTACCAGGCACTCTATGACTGGTAAGTTCACCAGAACTTCTAAGTCTGCGAATAATTTCTAAATACTGTCCAACATGGACAGATGCATCATGGACGTTCTGTGGGTTCATTGCTACCACACTAACTATTAATTCTCTTTATGATTTTGGGAAAGTGCTCTAGATGTTCTCCGTGATGTTTCCTGACTCTATTATTAGTGCACAGTGTAACGGCTAGTATATTGTTTCCAACGTTTTCACATGACATGAACTCTCTTGTTATTTCAGTAACCCACCTTGCCCTTGCCCCCCCCGTGGAACGAAATGGGGCTGGGTACAGTATCTTCCCAAAGCCCTTTTGATCTCAAGCTTCTTCAAACTGACCTGAGTGGCCCCAGCAGTCATTCACTGTCACAGTTTATCCATGCTGTCAAGTTTTCCAGCTTCATGGAGAACAGCTGTCATTTGGTGCAGAGGCTCTATTGTCACGTCCCCGAGCGCTTGTACTCCCAGCAGCTGAAATGAGCGTCCTGACCCCCAGGACTCGGTGTGTTTCTCGCGTACCATCTGGGTGACGCTGTTCCGTAGAGGCCTGCCGAATGTAAAGCTTATTACCGCGAGCGCCGATTCCAGAGGCCCATTGGAGGCGTTTGGACCCCTGAAAGCTTGGGAGATATCAGTGCAATTCTCTTTACAGTAGTAATGAATGTAAAGAGGTTTTATTCTAAGTGGTTTAGGAGCATTTCTATTGTGTGTATATATATATATATATATTGCATGTAGAGAAGAAAGAAGAAGGATGGGGAGTCCCATCAGGAACAGCTCATTGTGTATCGTGAGGCTGGAGGAGAAATGACTTATTACAGTGTAAAAGAAGGAGAAATTCTAAGGGACCATCAACAAATTCCCAGAATTTAGTTAGTTTTTTGACTCTGTGGCATCAGTAGCTATGATTACATCAGTAGTGTGATGCTGCATCTAAGACTGGACTCCTATCTCAGCAGCCTGAGCTCACTATGATGGGTTATTAGACAGAAGGAGGCAGATTTCCACGATTTCCCCAAACAGTTTATTGTTGTTTCCATGATTAGCCCTGGCACGAGAGATGTACACGACCAGAAGGCATTAGGAAGTAGCAAAACCATCTAGTTTAGGAATAAAGGAGTGAAAATGAGTGCCAGTGCCCTGTTTCCTAACCTCCACTCGGCCTCCCATTGGGTTTGATTAAGTTTACGTACCATCTGGGTGCTGCTGTTCCGTAGTGGCCTGAGTCCAGAGTCCAGAGGAGGAGGCCCATTGGAGGCCCATTGGAAGCTTGGGAGATATCGGCACAATTCTGCTGTGCCTTAAGAAGAAAATCCAGAGGTCGTGTGTGCTCTTTCTGGCTCTTATTGGACGTGATGTTGTTTTGCTTTTGCTGAAATGTTCTTCAGGTGTTCCTGCTTTATTGAAAACATGGGTCCACTTTGTTGCTCCTGGAGCTGAAAAGCAAAAAATGTTTCAATCACATTTCAGCGTACGCTTTCATTGTAACCAAATCCAGATTGCCCCGAGGATTTGTGTGGGAAGGCCAAGGTGAGACGGGGGGTAAGACTGACTGTTCTCTCTCACTCTTTCTCTCTGTTTTTCTTTCTCTCGTTCTCTGGTGCCAACTCCCGTGTTGCCTCGCCTCACATGATTAAAACAACAAAGCGAAGCCGGGTTTATCTTCTCATTCTGTTCAGAAGATGCCGCGGCTTTTGTGTCTCCTCTTTGCAAATGAAATTTCAAAACGCTTTGGAAACGGTGGGCGATGGCGGGGCAGCGCGTGCAGCCCCCGGGGCAGCTTTGTACGCAAGTCGTGCTGTGTTTCCCGCTGGACGCCCCTCAACTTCTTACCCAGAACGTGGTGAAGTCTTTGGCGTGGAAGCTAGAGGGTTAAGAACTGAGCTGGTGGGTTCATGAACAAAGACCACAGCACTGTTGAGTATATCACAGGTTTGTGAAAGCCTTGTTTTTTTTTTATTCCTGTCAAACATGTCAAGCCAGAGTCTAAAGTTACACTTCCTTTTTCTGGCGGCTGCAGAAATACACATTCTTAAAAATAGAAATGCCCAACCAGCAACAACAACAAAGAAGAAGAAGCTTCTAGTTTGAAGAAAGTTTCAATGGATGCAAACGCCACGGAAGTTAGGAGCGTAAGAAAATATTGAAAGGATCGAATATTACAATATTGTATCAATTTACAGAAACATAGTATTGATTTTTAATAAATAGTTCCCAGCCAAAGATTTCTGGAAGACAGAGATTAAATTTAAGAAAATATTGAAAGAATCAAATATTGCAATACTGTGTTTTGTGATATTATTTCAATTCTCAGAAACCCAGTATTGATTTTTCATCAGTAGTTCCCAGCCTAAGGTTTGGGGCAGGCAGTGCTTCATTTCAAGAAAATATTGAAATATCAATAGAAAATATGCAAGAAAGTATTACATGTATCAAATATGAAGATTTTGTGTTTTGTGATACGATATTGATTCTTAAAAACACAGTATCGTTTTTTAAATATGGAAAGAAAATGTGTAAGAATGTATCGATTATTGCAGTATTGTGTTTTGTGATGCTGTATTGATTCCCAGAAACATGGTATTGATTTTAATCAGTAGTTCACAGCCAAAGATTTGTGGCAGACAGTGTTTAAATTAATTTAGAAAAATCTAAATATCGATAGAAAATATAAGAAAATTTGAAAGAAAGTATAAAATATCGCAGTATTGTTTTGTTATACTGTATTAATTCCCAGAAACATGGTATTAATTTTAATCAGTAGTTCACAGCCAAAGGTTTGTGGCCGACAGTGGTTAATTTAATAAAAAAAGTCGAACTATCAATATAAAATATAAGAAAATTTGTTAGAAAGTATCGAATATCGCAATGTCATATTTTGCTATACTGTTTTAATTCCCAGAAACTGTAATGATTTTTGATAAATACTTCACAGCTAAAGATTTGTGGCAGACCGAGGTTAATTTTAAGAAAATATAGAAATATTGATAGAGCATTAGTAAGAAAATATTGAAAGTATCGAATATCGCAATATTGTGTTTTTTGATACTGTACCGATTCTCAAAGATTTGTGGCAGACAGTGGTTAATTTAATTTAAAAAAATCAAACTATCGTTTTAAAGTATAAAACTTGTAAGAAAAATATAGAATATCGTAATATCGTATTTTGCTATACTGTATTAATTCCCAAAAACTGTATTGATTTTTGATCAATACTTCACAGCTAAAGATTTGTGGCAGACCGAGGTTAATAAGAAAATATAGAAATATTGATAGAACATTGGTAAAGATTTGTGGCGCTGCTACATTATGTAATGTGTTTTGTATGATGGCTAAATAGTCTGGCAGCAGATTTAAGCAAGTCGAGGTTTATTTATGTAGGACCTTTTACAACAGATGATGTCACAAAGCAGCTTTTCAGAACATCCGAGCCCCCAGTGAGCGAGCCCGGGGCAACAGTGGCAAGAAAATCTCCCTCAGAAGATCTCCCACGAAGTAGCTTTACAGTAGAGGCTAAAAACCTTCTTTACTTTCAGTGTAAATGAATGTAAAGAGATTTTATTCTAAGTGGTTTTGGAGCATTTCTATTGGTCCATTCATCATGAAACTTCGGCAGTACATATAGAGAGACTATTGCTTTATTGCATGTAGAGAAGAAAGAAGGATGGGGAGTCCCATCAGGAACAGCTCATTGTGTATTGTGAGGCTGGAGGAGAAATGACTGATTACAGTGTAAAAGAAGGAGAAATTCTAAGGGACCATCAACAAATTCCCAGAATTGAGTTACTATGATGGGTTATTAGACAGAAGGAGGCAGATTTCCACAATTTCCCCCAAGAGTTTATTGCTATTTCCATAATTAACCCTGGCACGAGAGATGTACACGACCAGAAGACATAAAAAACTAGGAAAAGCGTCTAGTTTAGGAATAAAGGAGTGAGAATGAGTGCCAGTGCCCTGTTTCCTAACATCCTACTAGGCCTCCCATTGGGTTTGATCAAGTTTAGGCTTGCGAAGGCTGCCAAAGAGGGCAGGAATGGCTTCCTCATCAAAGAGCAATGTAGAGATAGCTCCAGGGCATTATTCCACCATCACCCCCCCCCCCCCCCCCCAACACACACCCACACACAAACACAGTGGAGGATCTGGTCTTACAGAGTGAATAAAGAGTTGAGTCTAAAATCTGAGGGTTCCTTGTTCCTGCTCTTCTTCATTCAGCTGTGAAGATGACAAGTTCTGCTCAGTTTCCCACCAGCACCTCTTGAGCTACAAGCTCGCACGACCACACCTAGACTGCACCACGTGCTGGCAGGAAAGCAGGGCTGGCTGTACGCGCGCTACTCCGCACCCCAGTGGTCCTGTAACCACTCCGCACCGGCGCGGCCCCCTGCTGGGCAAGCCAAGCTGTTAGAATCAGCGAGGATCACTGTTTATGAAGACTCCGGCTCTGGATTGGATCTCGATCCCAGCCCGGGCTCAAAGTAACCAGCTTTCTTATTCCTTTGAAGGCGAGGCATTTGAAATCTAAGTGCATTGGAAAGGAACATCACAAGTGCTGCGTGGCCCTCGGGCTGCGTTACACACGGACGTGGCCTTGAGCTCGAGGGGGAACTGAGGGGGATTTTCATTTAATTCGCTGGCGAAGCTTTTTTATTTATTTTATTTTTTTTTTTTTTCTCCTTTCGCTGCTGTTGACCTCGTTGTTGTCCTAGAGGTAGTTTATCAGTCTCCCAGCTTGCACGTTCTGAGTGCTCTCCATCAACTGCTGCCCAGTGGCACAAAGTGCACTCCTGGCAGCGTGTGGAGAAAAACAGCCAGACAGAATGAAGGAGAATCTTCTGTAGACCCACTGCCTCTACGCACCGGACCAGAACTCCTAGAGTAGCAGCATACTAGGCTATTTACTCCACCCAGGCTAACCTTGCTTAGGAACTCAGTTTTCTGTGTTTGGAAGCCGCCTGGAATGTTGACTCACATGCCGTCCTGCAAGATTGTATCTAATCTCCATTCCTTCCGCGTAAACTCCTGATTAATGAGTCCGCGTTTACTCGACGCTGCTTCAAACATTCAGCGATCCGGTTTGCTTTTCTCCCTCATCAAACACAACGTTGAACAGTTCCACTCATTAACACGGACCCCCAGCTCCTCTGGCAGCAGATACGAGCAAATCACAAAGCAGCTTTACAGAAAATCTGGGTCCGAGCCCCACCAGCAGGCGAGCAAGCCAGGGGCGACTGTGGCAAGTAAACCTCCCTCAGAGGTAGAAACCTTGAGAGGAACCAGACTCAGACTCAGAATAGGGGAACCCATCCTTCTCTGGTCTACAACGGATACTAAAACAAGATCTACACAAAGATTTCACCGGATGTAGAGAAGAAGGAAGAACACGGTCCCATCAGAGCAGCAGTGAGATACAACAGCTTTGATAGGTTGAGAAGTTTCTCGAGTTCACGCAGCCTCAAGCTTCTGGAGGGCAGCATTAATATATTCCTCAGTTCTCTAAGATCATTAAACTGAAATTACTGGAGAATCTGTGATTCTTACAACTTCAGAGTGTGAATGGAGGCAGGAGTTACGCCGGTGCTCTCTCCTTCTCCTCAGACTTGCTGCACCTGAGATGGCAGCCCTGTGGTCAACAGGGTTTTTTTTGTTTAGCCTTTATTTAACCAGTTTAAGCTCATTCCCACTTAAACTTAGACTAAGTCAGAGGCTGCCTCAGTCAGAGACTGCCTCTACCTGTGCAGTTTCTAAAGTCTTTACCCTCCAGACTTCAAACGGAGAGTTTTATTCTGAATTTAGTTTAGTAAACTGTAAACACTGTTTGACCAGAGGAGGACAGGTCTCCCCTTGTGAGTCTTGGTTTCTCCCAAGGTTTCTTCCATCGTCACCTCTGGCTTGCTCACAGGGGGATGCATGTTGTGACTTTATGTTTTTTTAAACTTCTGTAAAGCTGCTTTGTGACAACATCGTTGTAAAAAGCTCTACACAAATAAACTTGACTTGAAAAGATCTGGGCACGAATGGCAACAACAGGGTTCCAATAGAAGGATTTACTCAAAAACATGATATATCATTGCTGTCCAATAAACAACGAGTATCTCCAAAATTGCAACTTTACAGTAAAGAACAAAAACATACTGTACTTTCAATGTAAGTTAATGGAACCAGAATTATTTCCAAGCTGTTTTAAAGCACTTCTAATGGTCCATTCATCATGAAATTTTCAAACAATATAAACAGCCATTGATGTGTTCAAACGATGTAGAAAACTCAAAATCGACAAAAACAGTACCGTTGAGCTGTTTTAAGGTCATAGTAAAGTCCATTGAGTCCAGATTGTGTACAAAAAAACAAGTTTACCAAGAATCTCCATTTTTAATTTTTTTTTTTCTATATCGTTTAAACACGACAGCTGCTGTTTGAATAATGTGAACATTTCACGATGAATGGACCAATAGAAATGCTCCAAAATCTCTTGATAATGATTCTGGTTCCATTGACTTGCATTGAAAGTTAAGGCCTCTCCTGTAAAGCTTCTGTTTTGGAGATGATTGGTTTTCATCAAGTGAAGATATATTTATACATCATCTTTTACAACAGTCTCAAAGGAGCAGTCTGAGTCGAACTGGCAAGGCTTTTCAGAAAATCCAGGTCCAAGGCCCCCAATGAGCAAGCCAGGAGCAACAGTGTCAAGTAAACCTAGAACCTCTTGTTTTTCATTGGACACCTGCGATATATAAGTACATACCAGTGAGGATGGAGGTGTCCTGCAGAAACTTGGCACCGCAGTTTAAGTGGCATGTAGTTTGGCCTGTTAGACGAGAACTGCTCGACTCTAGTTGTCCTGTTTTTTTATTTTGTCTGAGCTGTAATTATTGTTTGCCGAACTTCTCATGAGCTTCCTGGTTATTTGGAATCTCCAGTCCGATCAACTTTCAGACACTTATCTGGAATTAACAGCATTGACCCAAATGACCCTTTCAGGTTGCGCTTACTTTGTGGTGTATATGTTGGTTGTTGAGCAGTGGAGAAGCTGTGGAAGCCACCTCCGTCTTGTCTTAGATCATGAAGTTCATCTGCTGTGTTTTTAGCCAGTGTAGGCGAGCTAGGCCCTAGCCCCTCTGGCAGCAGATTCAAGCAAGTCAAGATTTATTTATACAGCAGCTTTTACAACAGTCTTAAGGCAGCAGTCTGAGCCCCCCCACTGAGCAAGCCAGGGGCAACAGTGGCAAGTAAACCTCCCTCAGAGGCAGAAACTTTGAGAGGAACCAGACTTAGAAAGGGGAAACCATCCTTCTCTGGTCTGCAACAGATAGTAATACAAGCGCAAAACACAGAAAGATGAGGTTTACGCTTAAACTGTAGCTGTATCTAAAGAAAAACATATAAAATATTAACTTTACAGGAGAGAACAATAACATTCACTACTTTCAGTGTAGGTTATTGTAACGAGGCTTTATTCGGAGTGGATTTGGAGCATTTCTATTGGTCCATTCATCATGAACCTTCCACAGGATATAAAGAACTGCTGTCAGGTTCATATAACCCAGAAAAATGAAGATGCATGTTTTTCATTAGACAGCGACAATATGTATTACTGACTGTAGAGAAGAAAACCGTCCTATCAGCTTCATGCAATGTTTTTTAGCCAGTGTAGGCGAGCTAGGCCCTAGCTCCTCTGGCATCTTTAACAACAGTCTTAAAGCAGCAGTCCAAGCCCCCCCAGTGAGCAAGCCTGGGGCAATTGTGGCAAGAAAACCCCCCTCAGAGGTAAAAACCTTGAGAGGAACCAGACTTAGAAAGGGAACCTATCCTTCTTTGGTCTGCAACAGATAGTAAAACGAGCGTAAAACACAGAAAGATGACTACTTTCACTGTAGGTTAATGTAAAGAGGCTTTGATCATTTCTATTGGTCCATTCATCATGAACCTTCCACAGGAAATAAAGAACTGCTGTCAGGTTCATATAACCTAGAAAAATTGAGATGCATGTTTTTCATTAGACAGCGACCATATGCATTACTGAATGTAGAGAAGAAAACCGTCCTATCAGCTTCATGCAATGTTTAGCTCCTCTGGCAGCAGATTCAAGCAAGTCAAGGCTTATTTATATGGCATCTATTCCGAGCCCCCCCCCCAGTGAGCAAGCCAGGGGCAACAGTGGTGAGAATACCCCCCTCAGAAACGTTGAGATGAACCAGACTCAGAAAGGAAACCCATCACTCTCTGGTCTGCAACAGATAGTAAAACAAGTACAAAAGAAACACAGAAAGCTGAGGTTTACTCTTATACTGTAGCTGCATGTAAAGAAAAACATGTAAAATAGTAACTTTACTGGAGAGAACATTAACATTCCCTACTTTCAGTGTAATTTCATGTAAAGAGGCTTTGAGCACTTCTATTGGTCCATTCATCATGAACCTTCCACAGGATATAAAGAACCACTATCAGGTTCATATAACCCAGAACACAACAATTCATTGGACAGCAACCATATGCAATGTAGACTAGAAAACCGTCCTATCAGCTTCATCCACCGTTTTTTTTTTTTTCCACCAGCGTAGGCGAGGACACGTTCACCTGCTCCTCTGATCATGCCTTAGCCTGTGGCGCATTTCATGCTGGAGGAAGTTGCATAATTGCTAAGTTTTGCAGAGCAGTCACACTTTGGCGCCGCCGCTAGATTGGTGCCATCACCTCCTCAAAATGTTCTCAGCAGCACAGATCTGGTCTCCTGCTATCTCAATTTGGAGCCATTGTGCGAGCATCTCTCTCCTCCTCGCTCGCTCGGCGGCTCATTTTCTCGCACATAAAGGCGACGAGTACCGACTCAGCCTCACCTGAGCGTCCGCGTTCCATCATCTCCCCGCGAACATAAAAGATGTCACAGTCATCACTCACCTCCCACCATCTCTCCGCCAATGCATTCGGACATTCCGCGCCGGCCCGCTCCTTCATTGTCTTCAGCCTTCGAGCAATTCAGATATTTAGCCCCGACGCCTCACCTCCTGAAATTGTGCTGCGGCGTTTCTCCGCGTCTCCGGCTTGGGAGGCGCCGCGTGGGCCGCACTCCGGCGCCTAATGCGCGGCTTCGCAGGCTTCGTATTGATTGGCAGAGATCCAAGGCCCGCTCTAATTTGACCCGCCGAAATTTTCGAGGGGGCCTCTTGCAGGACTCTCAATCACGGCCGCCATGCTTTGGCCCCCGTGGCCATTAGTTGCCGTATTGGCTGTCTTATTCGTGGCCAGCTCATCAGGGAACGCATTTGCAGCCTGCCAATGCATGTCCAACACACACACTCACACACACCTAACCAACCAAGTGCGTGCATATATGTGTGTGTGTGTGTACCAGCCCCCCCCCCCCAACCCACACCCACCCACCATTACCCAGGCCCTACCGCATAATAAATTGGTAGGAACGTTTCTCCCTCACACAACAGTATTGAATAAATTTAGCCGCATCTGAAATGGCAGCGAGATATGAGAGGGAGCATACAGTAAAATAAACTTGCAGGGCATTTCATATTGAATAATGGATGTGCCAAAAGCCATTACGAAATCATGTGGATTCCTGCTCCCCGGTTGCCACAGGCAGAGGCGAAAGAAAGCTCGCAAATATCAATAATAAACTACGCGTCTGTTTCATTGAATCCCGGTCTTTTTTTTTTTTTTCCTCTGCCGTGACGGCTTTAATTAGCCGCGAAGCTGACTGAAGGGTGGAACTCTTCGTTAAAGGCGTAGGATTTCCATTCGTTTGCAGCTCGTGCTGCAGGGTGCTGTTCTCGTCTCTCTCCACAGGTTTGAGAACAGAACAGGATAGTATTATTATTATTATTATTATTATTATTATTATTAAACGTAACGCATTTTAATACAGCTGTAGAGAGTAAGCACTGACGCCGTGGACTATCCTGCTGGGTTATGACCCCTCGGTCAGACTGAGTGGCAACTGGGGGTGTGCGATATTGACAAAATTATATCTGGATATTTTCTGTAATTAAACAATGATAATAAACGATATTTCACATTATTTAATTTTTTTTATTATTATTTTAAAGTCATATCTTTTACTAGCTTGTACTTCTTAATGGAGGGATGGATGGATGGATGGATATAGATGTTTGAAGTGTTATAGAGTAGGTCCTGAGCTGTGCCTGAACTGTAAATCAGATCAGATGCACTATTTAAGGTGGAACTAGAAAATAGTTGAACAAGAAGCTGTGATGAATGAGAATATATAGCATAGATATATATATAGATATATATATATAGCAGTCAAATTGACTGCCAGTTACTGTATAAATAATGTTTCTCCTGAATATCTTCTCTATAGTCATTCCTGAGCTGCCAATCGAACTCTGCACCATTTAAGGTGGAACTGGAAAATTTAAACAAGAAGCTGGTGAAAGATGAATATCGTGGCTGTTCTATGAAAAACATATATTTCCATTTTTGTCGATTTTGAGTTTTCTACAGTATGTAAACTGATCAATGGTTGTTTACATTGTGAGACAAATTCATGGGGAATGGACCAATAGAAGTGCTCCAAAATAGCTGGTTCCATTGACTTACATTGAAAGTAAAGTATGTTTTTGGTTAGGGTTATTTTGGATATACTTGTTTTTTATTGGACAGCGACAATATAAATACATTCTGTATAGCAGTCTAGTAGACTGGTATCTATATGAGTAATGTTTCTACTGAACATATGAACATTTCATTCCCCTTAAATGAATGAATAATGAAAATCTGTATGACAGAATAGTTGTAATATTTGAAGTGAATCGTTCCTGAGCTGTGCTTGAGCTGTGAATTAACCCCACTGGAATCCCACTGCTGCACCTTTTAAGGTGGAACTGGAAAACTGGAACAAGAAGCTGGTGAATAGAAAGTTGAACTTCAGCCTCATTTTTTTTTTCTGTGGCAGTCTGTAAGACGACAGCTCTGTAAGACTGATAGCTCTGGATTCTTTGATGAATTTGTTTGCACAGTCAGTCACTCAGCAGCTCCTTCCAGTTTTTAATGTTTTGTGTCAGCAACACTAACGCTGCTATTCAGTCTATCTCCCACTCAGACTGCATACCTGCCGTTACGCCCACCTGCTGTGATGTCATGTGCATACCCACTATATAGCTGTTGTCAAAACAAGACCTTGTCTCTTCAAACTGGTATGTAGTACAAGAGAAGTAAAAAAACATGCCTAATTTTTAATAATAGTTAATAGAACTACAGAGGTTTTAAGCCATTTTGGAGCTTTTCTATTGGCCAGTTTTGGAAAATATTGGAAAGGTCATCACACAGCCGGTATAGACAGAGATTGTGATCTCCAGGAAAGCTGCCGAGATGTGTAGACTCTTTCTGTTGGCTGGGTAAACAGACATATAACTAAACTCTCCTTAAAGCAAATGAAAGTTTTACATTAAAAAGCACTGATATTTAATATATCATGTTAAATATGAATATTTAATGAAACATCCACATCAGAACTTCAAGGACAGTTTTGAGCTTTGTATGGCTGTTGGAGAAACAATCAGCTTTCTCTGAAAAGATGCTTCTGTACAGGCTACAAATATAAATTCTATGTATATGGTTGCTGTTCTGAGAAAAAACACGTCTCCGTTTTTGTTGGCTTTTATTTTTCATTATTTGATCACGACAGCTCTGCTTTATATCCTGTAAATGATTCATGATGAATGGACCAATAGAATTTCTCTGAAACCATACAGAATGAAACCTTCTTACATTAACTTACTTTAAAGGTAAAGAACATTGTTGGTCTGTCCTGTAAAGTCACTGCTGTGGAGATTATATACATTACAGTAGGGCTGTGTATTGGCAAGAACCAATATGTATTGTGATACAGCGGTCACGATTCAATATATTGCGATATATTGCGATAGTGCAAGCAAAGTGATATACTGTGATTTTTATAATCCTACTATTAAAACACACCACTTTATGAACAGGTTTGTTAATGCTTACAATAGCATTGCACCCTTGTGCTGCTTGTTAATGTTGGAGTGGAGCTGAAAATGGATTACAACACTGCCATCTAGTGATCAAAGGTTTAAACACAACATACACAATGATTCACTGTCTGCCAGGAATCTGTGTATTGATACTGTGTTACAGAGCCATCAAGTCCACTGCTGATGACTATATGAGTAGCCTTTCTCCAGGAGCTTCTCTATCTTCTCTATAAACATGAATATTGAATTCCCTAAAACGCTCCTTATGAGTACGAAAGGTCTGGAAGTTGAAATGATCATCAGGTTTGAAGCATTATGGAGTGGTTCTTGAGCTGAGCTGCCTCTTCGTTTTGTAAATGGTCATTTAGTTAACTCAAGCTCCACATGGCAGAGCTCCACCCACCCAGCGCACGGGCACGCTAGTAATTGCGGCCCCTTAATGGCGTTTGTTTGTCTTAGAAACTCACATCGCAATAAAAGGGAGATTTATCGCGCAACCGGGTCCTCCGAGTCGTAAAACTAGCAAGTCCTCGCTGTGAGCTCTACAAATTCTGCTGACTTTCCCGTCATCACGTGTGACATCTATAAGCTTCATTTGCCTGGGAGGTCCAAACACAGGCAGGTGCACAGATGTGTTCGCTTCATTCGTTGTCTGTTTATGGGCGTTAGGACATCATCGCAGATCATAGAATAGCACTGGTTTTAATTTTTCTATATCATTTAAACACGACAGCTGTGATAATTATCCTGGTAGAGTTTCATAATGAATGGACCAATAGAAACGCTCCAAAATCACCTCTTGACATTGACTTCCTTTGGAAGTTAAGAATGTTTTAGGCCTCTAGTGTAAAGTTCTTATTTTTGAGGTAGTTGTTTTTCATTGGACAGCGACGATATGCATGTACATGCTTTGCAGGATGGTATACACTGTGGGCTTAAGCTGTGAGACTATTGACTATCTCAGAAAGGGTGGGTAATATGATATTATCAAAGGTGTCAAAAGTATTTACACTCATTACTCAGAGAGAAGTATAGATACTATGGTGCAAAACGTATCAACTCAAGCTTTTTACTCCAGTATGAGTGTAAAAGTACTGCTTTAAAACTACTTAAAGTATAAAAGTAAAAGTAATGTAAGGGGAAAATGTCATTAAGGATAAAAGCTTAGGCCGCGCCACAGGGGTCTATAGTGCACTAGCCCACCTTCCCAGAAAAATCATTCTTCTAAAAGCCATATTGACTATAATGTTATATTAAAATGTTAATGTTGATAAATTTGGGATGCACTAGGCTTCCTGTTTCAGCTGCATACATCCCTCGTTCCTCCCATAGGATCCCATTCATAGTTTTGGCCAAACCCAAGTAGTGTGGTTTCGTCCAGCCTACAGCCACCAAACTGCCTGTACTTACTCAGGGCAGATCCCAACCTCCAGCCTGTGACTACCCCCTAAAGCGTCTGTTCCAGGTGAGACTTGAGCTGAAATCCTTGGCATAGCTTCACTTGTACTGCTGTAGATGTACCATGTGCCAACCGATGGCCTTCCTGTCTGCTCCATATCTTGAAAAGTCTTGACGTGAGTTGAAGAATCGCAGTGCTCTCGTTTGCTAGATCACCCACCCCCAGATATCAGGCATGCTGGCGAACAGTCCTAGTCCTGTTGAAAAATAAACGTTCCTAGAAAGTGGCTTTCCGAGAAGTTTCAGTCACAAAAGGAAACTTGTAGGTGCCCGTGAGCTGTTTACACGTTCAGTGTAATTAAATTAGTCTTCTAAGAAAATCATTTGTTTGTGTTGTCACAATTATACTTTCCTCACACCGCCGTCTTGTTTTGGCATAAGAGAACGAAGCACAGCATTGAAAATGCATTGTGGTGCAAATTCCACATCACTGATGGTGTTGGCACATTAGTGCATCATTACACCTGGAGCAGACACCTCTTCAGGAGCGCGTACGATTACACCTCACCTCCCTAAACGCCACCCTCAACCCAACTAAATCAAACACATCGCTTTACACGCGCCCTCCGCACTCTTCACCTTTATTAGAGAGCGGCTGCCTAGGCCAGGAGCCCACACGAGGAGGAGGAGGAGGAGGAGGTTTCTTATCAAGTGGCTACAGAAAATTAGTGTTATTCTCGAGCCGTGCTATCCTCTAGCTAACCCGGGGTTGCCTCGGATGGACCTAGAGACCCTACTTGATGCCAAAACCACCTTTATTTGAGGCTGTAATGTGAAAGCCTGCTTCAGGGAGTGGATCAGTATACAGCCTGAGTAGTCCTGTCAGCTCATGTCCTGATTCTGAACTACTCTGGGGACCTTGTTTATGGGTGGTGAGACCTGGTCTTATGCCATGCATGCAGAGGAGGGTTTTATGTAGGTTTAAAAAAACATGGCCCACATTTAAGCAACTTTTTTTTTTTAACCTGTCATGTCTGGAGATTTTCCGATCGGAATGGTGATCCGAATGCACTGATGTTCCAAACTTATTTGCTTTAATAAGAACAGCTCCATAGGTTTCTATAGCCTATTCTTGTTGATGTTTGTACTTTTATTTTATTTATTTATTTATTTAGCCAGGCCTGACAGGCAGTAAAGGAGAGGAAAAAGAGAAGAGAGAAAAAAGAAAAGAGGGGGAAAAATATAAAAAAAATAAAAAAATAAATAATAATAAATAAATAAACAACTAAATAAAACAAATGAAAAAAAAGAGAAAAAAAGAATAAAAAAAAATATATATATATATTCATACATACATACATACATATGCAACTTCTTAAGCAAGGCACCTAACCCCCATACTGCTCCCTGAGTGGTCTGGATAGGGCCGCCCACCGCTCCAGGCAAGTGTGCTCACACTCAGGACCAATCCCCAAACTCTAATCCACATATCTACTGACCTTTCATTCAGACTTTCAGTATTTTTCTAGTTATAAATTATTATATATTAGTTATTATATATTAGGGGTGTAAGAAAATATCAAATATATAGAATATCAGGATATATTGTTTTGTGATATCGTATCGATTCTCAAAAACACAGTATCAATACACAGATTCCTGGCAGACAGCGCGTCATTGTGTGTTATGTTTAAACCTCTGACCTCTAGATGGCAGTGTTGTAATCCATTTTCAGCTCCACTCCAACATTAACAAGCAGCACAAGGGTGCAATGCTATTGTAAGTATTGACAACCCTGTCCATACAGTGGTGTGTTTTAATTGTAGGAATTGAAAAATCACAGTATATCACTTTGCTTGTAGTATCATAATATATTGAATCGTGACCCCTGTATCACAATACGTATTGTATCGCCAGGTTCTTGCCAACACACAGCCCTATTATATATTAGTTAATGCAAAGATGTTTTATTATATGTGACTTTTGAGCATTTCTATTGGTCCACAAGTGTGTGCATGCGTGTGCATGTGGGTGTTTCACGCATGGATGGGTTCAATGAGAAGGTCAAATTGCTTTGGGGCAAATAGTTCTAAATTCTAATTCGGAGTTAATTTGGCACAAGGCCAAGCTGTCCTATTGGTGAACCAAAGAAGGCCTAATTTCCGCGTCGTGGGTTTCCGTTTCTCGACCCCTCCTAATCGCTCAGGCTAATTCGTAAGAGTGTGTCGTCTAAAATGCAGCCCAGTGTCTGGTAGGTTGCAGCTCCTCCTGGCACTCGCATGGGCGCGAACCTGTCTGATATCCTCTTCAATCCTAATCAGACAGTCTGCCGCCTCTCCGCGCTGTCCGGGTTGGATCCAATAAAAGTCAGCGGCGCAGCGAGGAGGCCCACGGCAGCTTCATGTTTCGCTTGTAGATAAGTCCCAAAATGTGAGCGCTTTGGAGTGTTCGGAGACATTAGCTTTCTGATGCATCACCGCGGCGGCGCCAGCGCGAGCTGTTGAACACAGAAAGGCCTCTGTAGCGATTTGCAATATTGGATTGTGCTTCGTCCGTGCTTGTGTTTGTTTGTGCCTTCCTTCCATTAGAACTGTCTACTTATTGTCGAATGATTGATGATAACGAGGCGCAAGCGGCTGCGGCCCAGACGGTGTATCCGATTTCCAGGACCGCGCGCACGTGAGCGCGGGGAGGGAGCAGCTCGTGGATGAGTATCTCTTGGAAACAATGGCGGTGTGAAATTTAATTTCTGCTCAAACACAATCAGTAAGCTCAGCACGGCTTAGGAGCCGACTCGCCCCGCTTTCATACGCCGGCGCGGCTCGAGAGCGGAACACGAGCGCACTTAAAGGCAGCGGCATAAAAAAGTCATTAAATAATTAAATAAAAACTAAAAACGAGGGGCCGGTTTCCTTCCTTTCGCCAGGCCTGAGGAACTCTGCTCCAGAGTTATCGGAGTGGTTGCCTGTTAGGGAAAACATCCCCCTCCTTTAATTGACTGAAGCTTGTTTGACACAACCGTGCGGATGGCATTAGCATATTTTAATTATATCGAGCGCTGCCTCCGTGCAGCCCCAGAGTGTTTCTAAAGAGGGGGCGAGATAAACCTACCCTCGTTTTAGCACACGAGCGCACCCGCCGTTCCTCGATGACTCCCGGTTACCTGAAGAGGCTGGCACGCTCGCTCCCTGCCGCTACGGTTCGAGGTTTGAATCAGGAGGGCCGGCGGCCGGCTAAGCTGTTTAATGCTATCCGGGGCCGTTTTGAAGGTCTGAGGAGTCATTTTAGCGTCCGGCTGTGCTGGAACAGGGCTCGGGTCTGGAGGCGTGACTGGAGGGCGCAATTGTGCTGCGCTCTGGCCAATGAACACAGCTTCCTGGCCGGAGTCCGTGATTGGCCCCCTTCCCGTCGCCGCTCCTGCCTCTCCCAGGCCGCGGCGATCCTGCTGAGCCTATCTGGGCTAATGTGAGCCGAGCATTGATTCCGGCACACCTCCGCGCCGCGATAAGGCATCAACCGGTCTGGACCCCCTCCAGGGGGCTTTATCTGAAATCCTAGGAGAAAGAGTGACCTCGTCCTCTAAACGCCACCCCCTCCCCCGGCACTCTGCCCTGATAGAGAGGCCAACACAGTCTCACTAACACCTGGCCCTTCCTCTCCCCTCCACTCCTCTCCATTACCATCCGTTATCCTCCCGTATCTCTTTCCCCCTCTCTCCACCTCTCGTCTTTCCGCGGGGCCGCTATCGGCCTGACCTCGCCCCACTCGTCTCCCTCAGGGGCCTCCCACTGCTGGTCTCTCTCTCTGAGCGCTCCTCTTAGCCTTCTCAATGGGGCTTTCACGGCCCTCAAAGGCTCCTCTGTCCGCCTGCGTCCACGATTCATGCACCTCCTTCACCGGCCAACCTTCTGCCCTCGGGAATAGTGGAGGTGTCACAGACACGCTTCCAGTCTCCGCTTTGCCGATTGATCCTGCGCAGGTCAGCGCGCCATGGAGCGAAGTTAACCAGTAGTGCATGGGCTCAGGATAGAGTGAAGATATCATATATATAATATTTAAACAGTACTAATAGAGTAAGTAGTGCTTTTACATACATCAGTGTGTTTATTTAACCCTTTCCAAGCTTCTCCTTGTGGAAACAACCCAGTATTATTATCAGTTCTCATCTAATACCTGCTTTGACTGCTCAGTACTTCATTAAGCTAAATCAAGATTTGCTGCTGAAGGAACTGAACACATTCATACAATGTCTGGGACGTCCAGGAGAAATCTGGAACCTAACTTTGTTCTTCAAACTGGAGCTCAAGATCTGATCTACTTCTCTCACAATAACATATTCATGTTACTTTGTTTTGTATGTAAGCTTAAATAAATACACTTTTAGTAAATAAACTTATTGCTAAAGGCTTTTGCACAGTACAGTATATTTACAGTATTTTTTTATACGGATACCAATTCCAGTACCAGGGTATTTGATGGATATGTGTTGTATATTTTTGTTTTTGTGCTATCAGTCTAAATACATTCCCTAATTTTAAGGCATTCTGTAGCAACATAGTCTTTAAAGGAGTGCCCAGGGTGGCCAGTGGACCCCCACTGGGCCTAATTATATGCCACCCCAAAAGCTTCTACCACTGCTCTCACCGTGGACAGTGTTTTCCTATGGTTTGCCATTTATGGGATATCTCGCCACCCCTGATTTACATGTTCGCCCCCACTACCTCACTCTATCCCAGGACAAGGTCCGGACCATCATCATTTCTAACAAGTGTTCTGATTCAGTGGTGTATCCTGTTTACTGAAGTAGTCTAGTATCAGCATCTTATACCATCAGCTACTGAAACACCAACACATCACACATACCGTTCAGTATATTTCAGTATATTTACTGTTTAAATGCTGAACTGAATGAATTATTTATAAACTAATAATAAATGATTTTTACTCACTTCAGTAAAAACAAGAGCTACATTAAAAAAAGAGAATCTTAAAGTGTTTATTTATAGAAACAGTAAATAAAGCAGCGTCTTCTCGTTAACTCAGTTTCACAGCTTGACCTGTTGGTTTGGAGCCGCCTGTGGGAAGAACTTTTAGAGCCTGTTTTTCTTTCTCCGACCTGCTTTACTTTCTGACTGCTGCTTCTCGCTTCGTACCTCGCCTGAGCGTGTGCCGCACTCCTGAATATGCACAGATCTGATTGGCTGAGTAGCGCCCTTGGTGATCTTACAATACACGCGATTGGTTTGTGAGATTAACACGCCGCAAAGCCTGTATACCAGGGGTTCCCAACGTTTTGCAACCCAAGGCCTATTTAACCCACCCCAAAACTTTCCACGGACCCCCCAGAATATTTTTTTATAGCCGTTTAAAACCAAATACAGTGAACCATCCACGTGACCTGTGAAACTGACTGCATTTCCAACCATTTACAGCACTTTCTGTCACTCACCTAATGAGATGGATGATGTTTGCCAGCTACCAAGTGGTGGATGTCAGGTTGAAGTGCAGAAAGTTGTAAACGGAGGTCTGGCTCAACATTAAGCCTGATCCTGTATTTGGTCCAGCCTTCGTTATAAGCTGTGCAACACGGTAGGAAGCCTCAACAGCTTTAGCATTATCAGTTCCAGAGCAAGACTATTCAAGGCTCTTTTTCCTGCTTTGGTCTTCTTTAAGTTTGTTCTAAAAAAATTTCACAGGTTTAGACTCGTACTCGCTGTGTTTAGTCTCCAAATGTGGACGTAACTTGATTGGCTTCAACACTTCATTTACCAAGACCTCCGAACACACAGCGCAGAGTGGTAGCAGCTCGTTTCCTGTTCCTGTGCTTGTGAAGCCTAGTTCTAGATACTCACTGCTGTATTTTCCTCTTTTCGATTTGTGTTTGCTTTTCTCGGTTCTCTCAGTAAGAGATACAGCGGCTGCTTCACTTGTAGATGGTCCAGCTTTTTAACCGTTTATTCATGATGTGTACACAAGACAACAGCTTCTCTCAGACTGAAATAACTAACTAACTAACTAGTATCAAAGAACCCAAACTAAACACATTTTGTTTTGCAAATAAATGAACTAAAATATGCTGAACTGTCTATTTATCGAAAAAAAATACTTAAAAAAAAAAAAAAAAGATATTTGGCCTACGGCCCCCTTGCAGTACGTCTGCGGCCCACTGGGGGGTAGAAAACCACTGCTGTATACCATAAAGACTAGAAGAGCTCCGCCTTTTAAATCATTTTTCTTAATAGTATATCGGTCTGGGTCCGAACCCAGACCACGGTCCACCTATTAGTGACCTCTGCTCTATCCTGTCTTGCACACCCCCCACCAACACATTCTCATCACAAGAGTCTGGTCTGTCCGGCTGTACCTTTTAAAGGGGCCAATGAATGATTTGCACTGCCACCATTGGTAAAGTTTTCTAGACCCCCCACCCCCTCCCTATACACAGCAGCACTATTGTTCTACCTGCTGTGCTTCTTAAACAGATGAAACAGAAACGGCTTTCTTAATGAGGGCTGTATTGATTTTGATGTTGTGTTTACATGCTAGTTAATAAAAGCACAAGAGTCAACATCCGTTATCATTAAAAGCCTGTTAATTACAATAACGGGCGGAGACACAAGGAAGGGACAGGTGAGCTTCCCGGTTCGCTTCAGGAGGCATTTTTGCAGACCTGGCTCGGATCATTAGAGCTGGGGCTACGGCCGTGCTGTGATCACAGTTTGTCGATTCACATGTTTAACAATGAGGAGTTTGTTTGGATGACCTTTACCGCTGGCCGGACGCTCAAGGCCTTTGAATAGTAAACCATGGAAACGCGGTCTCTCCTCTTATAAATATGCCAGCACCTGAAATATTGCCCGAGACTTCCTGTGGTGGTTATGAATGATAATCTATCTTAGGAGAAGTGAGCAGTGCAGAAATGTTTGGTGCTTTCGGAAAAAAAGAAAGAAAGCAAGAAAGAAAGAAACTCAGTTTTCAGCCAGTTTATCTGTTTTGTCTGTAGCGCGGGGGGATTCGCAGGGTGACCTTCTCTGCTCAGCGAGTTGGAGAAGACTGATG